>JAPFUP010000089.1:0-284556 GCA_030780425.1 Beauveria varroae | reverse complement strand
ACTGGCTGTTGATTGACTGGCTTTTGATTGACTGGCAGTTGATTGACTGGCAGTTGATTGACTGCCGCTGCCCGTCCTCGACATCGAAGACGGCCTTAGGCTGGTCGCGCAATTTATCTTTTGCTCGGTGTTTTGTAAAGTCCAGCCAAGGATGTGGCAGACCTCGACAATCGTGAGGCTGCTGACTTAGATAGGGCAGTTGTCACTCGCTAATAGATGTGGGGTAGCGCCATACAATTTACATAGTTCTATTCGTTCGACAATCTCCGATGAGCTCCAAGTGAACATCTTGGCGAATTAAATGCTGATCCGTCTGAGGCCAGCTATTAAAAGAGTACATCTGCTACTAACGTGTTTTTCCGCATATACAATCACCAACACACACATACGCACACACACCAACAACAACACGCCTTTTTACTTTCTGAAGGCAATGCTGGTTAACGATAGAATACTCATCAAAGCATCGCAAGGCGCATCGCTATCTATATCGCATAGCTTTGAGAAACAGCCTGTGATTCGTTAGTCTACACCTCAGCAGCTACACAGTGATTGGCAAGACAAACAAAGTGAAGTGCTGTGAAAAATACAGGTTTATTGTAGAACCTTTTTTTGGGGGGGGGGAGGGGGGGTTTTTGTCTTTCGAAAAATACAAACAGAAACCTTACGAGACCAGAGCAACTGCTTACTAAGTCTTAACTGCTGGTCATAATGCCTGCCACGGATTTTCGTTGCATTGTCCCCGCGCACACGCCGCTACAACCAGTAGATCTTGCGGGCGGTCCATTGCTTCTAATCCGCATCATCGAATTTGTCATGGGATAAGGCAGCCGGCGAATAAGAGGCGAATTATGTTTTATCATTACTTCTGTGCGTTTGTGGTCGATGCAAGCATGACTAATTCTCTCACATTATTGATTGTCCAGGTAAGCTTGAGTAGTGTACTCTAGTATACTTACAGTACACAATCGCGCATCTTTACCAGCAAATATACATTTAAGGGCTGTGTCATGCTTGTTATTGGCTTAGCAATAGTCTTCCAGAACTCTACCGCGGCAGAGTTATTTTGTCTTTTCGCCACATCAGCCTCTACTGACTCGGATAAGAGCCAAAGATACATGAGATGATTCGGAGTGGCAGCAGCTGTATACACCCCAGCCATGCTACTAAAAGCGCTGAACGTTTTGGCTAATTCAGCGGGCAACTTCTTGCACCGTTTGCATGTTTGTACCTACTTATCAAACTCGTAGGGTCACCGACCGTCGACGCCGACAACGAGATTGTTTGCCTGTGGTCACCCGTCGGCAGCGATCCGGGTGGTAATGCCTGATGTGATGTTTTGTATATGCAAAGTAGATGCTTATATATAGCCCGCCTATGTTCTCGGGCTGCGCAGAAAAGTCACTACGCCACCACAATATCCAATCAATTCATTCAAGCGGGTACTCTCCTGCTCTTGCTGCGCCTTGAACTCTTGCAGAGCTGCCAACAGAGACGCACTACCCAAAACAAGATCAAAATGCAGTCGTAAAAATACAGTCATCCAAGCTTGAGTAAGCTCATAGTCGCGTCTCGCCTTGAGTCTGTGAGTCAAGGCGCGGATAAAGTGCAAGAGTTCATTTGTGTCATCGTCTCCGCTGCCAAATGACAATGATCGCAGCTCCAGGTCGGCGCTCGAGGGCGACAGTCCCTTCAGGTGATCAATGAACTCTTCATCTAAAGCATCGTCAGTATGATAGACAAGTAGTGCTGCACAAAGTAACACTTACAGTTGCCGCTCTCTGCTCCTACCCTAAGCTTCGAGCTAAACACTTCTTCGAGTCGAGCCTGTTCGAGCTTCGTGATTCGAGACCCTGAGCCGTCATCATTTCCATCTGTGTTCTCTGCAAGCGCCTGTTTAGTGCCAGCAGATGGCAAGAAGAAAGGCGCCTTTTCTGGCGCCTTTGGTGCTTCCTTCGGCTTGTTCCGCTCTTTGATCAAATCCAAATGCAGGAGTGTTTGCCATCTGCTCCTCGGCACAAGACTGAGCGTTGTCATCTCGGAGCTCAGCTGATCGATCGTAGGAGCCACCAGGTCCGCATCGGCATCCTCTTCTTCATCTTCAAAAGCGCCTTCCAAGATTCCTACGTTGCCCTCGCCAGACACAGTAGGTCCGCGCAAAACGCCAATCTCCTTTTCGGATATTTGCCGCGTTGCAACGTGCTTGAAGAGTGCTTTGTTGGTCCATAATGTGACACCTGGTTCATTATCAACGCATGCTGCCAAGTATTCGCCCGTGACTGACATGGCAATAGCAGTGCACGGCTTAGTCAGACGTATCGCGTCAATCAGATGGCTTGTTGGAAGATCCCAAATTCGGACAAGGCAATCTTTCGAGGCTGCAATGACCCATCTTCCATCAGTCGAAAAGCATATATCATTGATGGTATCTTGGGGGCCCCAGAACTCTCTAATGGTTCGCTTTGTTTCGATATCGACCACGCGGATAGAATTATCATCGCACGAGAACACAAGTAGGTTACTGCCAGCGTGGTAACGACAGCGCGTCGGGAAGGTCATTGGTGCCCAGTCAAGCTGGTCCAAGAGTGTTCCAGTAAGAAAGTCCCAAAATTTGATCTTGCCGTCCATTCCGCAGGATATCACATATTTGTTCATCGAGTCGACCACCAGGCCGGTAATGGGCTTTGTGTGCTTTCCAGAACCAGGCAGAAACTTCTGGCCGTTGTTTGTGTGTGATAATACAGATTCATCGCCTGATCGTAATTGTTGAGCTTTGACTTGACGAGCCTGTGCGGGAGTCAATCTGGAAGGATAGCGCTGGCGATGAGTACCGGACTGCAGATTGTACATGTCCATCCCACCATTCTCCGATCCAACGACAGCGAATGTGCCGCAAGGACTGATGGTAACCGTTGAAACATTGGATCCATCTCCCGTAGGTAGAGCCCAACGTCCGGCTCGACGACGACCCCAGAACCAAGTCCTGGCATAAGCGTCTCCCTTATGTGCTGTGACGACACTTTCCCAACCAGTCATGCCACTGATTTCGGCGTCCACATTCTTCTTTTGCGCAGCGCCCTTTTGCCAGATTGGTTGTTTGCCAGGCAGAGCGCCGATTCCTCCGTCACGGTTGAGGGAGGTGGCGATGCACGTAATCTCGGGTGCCTTGAGATCTTCGAGTGTCGTAGTCATGCCGTGTGCAGTGGCATTAGTGGCAAGGACGCCAACCTTTTTCGCCTTTTTTCGAATATTGCCTTGGCTGAGCTCTGCACTTTGACCATCGCGGCGCAAACTCCAGCCCCAAAGGCTCCTATCGCGGCCACCGCTAATCAACCATTTGTTCCCCGCTTCAGCGCCATCGAAATCAGACGGCAAAAAGGTCAGACAATTGACAGGCCCAGAATGACCACTGCGCGAATGTAAGACTCGGGGGACAGGAGAGAACGGACTGGCATCAAAAATCCAAGATTTCAGAGCGTTATCCCGACCGCTGGTGAGAATGACTGGCTGGCCGGGGAGAAATTCGACTTTACTGATGCCTCCCCTTACGGCAGACCCGTCATGTGTGGGAGGGTTATGCGCGCTTCGCAGGACGCTCATGACTCGGCCACCGCCATTGAGATCCCAGAATGTGACGTCGCCTGTAGCTGTGGTTGCGGTCGCCATGACACCATCTTTGCGCCCATCCGTACCGGCGCCTACGCCATCGGCACGAAACGATATGCATGTAATGGGGTCATCGGGGCTTCCAGCTTCTAATTGCAGCAGCGGCTGGTCTGTAAGCACATTGGTCACCACCAAGAAGCCAGATGAATAAGCAATGGCGAGAAGAGAAAGCGCTGGACTAGGCTCGAGACAAGTAACAGAGCCAGCCTCGGAAAATTGCGGCAGAATGGTGTAAATGAGCTTTCCGGTGCTCACATTCCAGATTTCGACCCAGCCGTCCTTGCGACCAACAAAGAGTTTGTTCAAGAAAGTAGGCATCATGGTCACGCCACCAGTAATTTCGTTGTCGTCGTTTGCGGCCGCCATTGTGTGGATGGTTGTATAGTGTTCGAGAGTTGCCGATTTGAAAACCTCGATCCTCTTCGAGGCACAAGCAACAAGCCACGTTCCAAAAACCAAGATCTGCTGAATTGGCTCGTCAAGGTCGTCTGGGAGGGTAAGCTCGTCAACCTTTTTGCCTCTTTGGAAGACCCAGATGCCCTGAGCTTGGCCACCGTCTGTTCCACCCCATGCAGCGAAGACTTTTTCTTTCCAAGCAAAAGTCGCGGTAATAACGGCGGGAGTTTCGGGTCGGGTGACGAAGACCAAGTTGAGACCACGCTTCAGGTCATAGGTTTGTAGGGCTTTGCCGACCGAGGTTGTTATCTGAAATGTCGTTTTGCCGAGAGGGATAGAGGTAAATGGCACACTGGTGGGCGAAACCAAGCCGACAGTCTGCGGCGAAATATGCATTAGCAACGTATTAAAGCAGTGTAGTAAAGAAAGATGCGTACTCGGAACGGGGCAAATATGCGCGAAGCATTCGCTTGTGCTTTGGTGCCAGAAGAGGGAGCAGCGACTCTCTGGCGCTTCGCCAGCGGCCCATCTGCATGAGGTTGCGCCATGGTGCCGTAGAGACTGTATATCTGAAAAGTCGTGCCTGGTCGAGCCTGGTTTTGCTGCCAGGAGCATCATCTAGAAAATTTTGGCGGTGTTGAGAATTGCCATTTTCTGCCGGACCTGCCCCACCTAGACCGCCTTGGTTCCACTGGTACGGATGCGTGTGGTGAGTGAGAGCTATTCAGCCTAGGTACAGGCACTCGATGAACACGGCTAAACGCAGTGACGGTCAATCTCAAGGTAGAACCGACAGATGTGTGCATACTAGCATGAAACTCGATGTTGGGTTGATAAAAGCATCACGGCCTGTACAAGGCTACTGTATTTAATTTAGCTGACAGTTTATGATACGCATTGCCAGTTGCCCATCTGTAACTGGCGGCCAACTGCCAGCTGCAATTTGCCAGTCTGTTTGCCGTCATGATCATTGCCCTGCACATTCACGGCAATGCAAGCAACCAAACGACCACCACGATGCATGCTATTGGCGATGCTGCACACGCGGACTGCCTCAGGCTCCCTCGACTCCGATCGTGTCTCATTAGGCGCTGACCTACAACCATACTGGCATGGACCCTATAATAGCGCCGTCGTCCCCATTTCTGCCCAAGCTTCCCCGCAGGTGGTGCTGCACCCACGAGCCCATCGCGCATCACGCAAAGTCGATCTTCAACAAGGGCTGATGAATGGCGCTGGGCTGCGGCTCCATCTGAGGCTGCAGGTGGCACTTTCCGAAACCTAATCAGTCTGGCCTGCCCAGAAACACGTCGATTACCGGACATCAACTAGTTACTGCAGAACGAACAGGGCCTACTCACCAACGTCGACAACGTGGGAGCGAGCTAAACCATACTGGTGTCTGCCCTCTGCCTTGCGATCTGCACATGTCACGAGGCGAGAAGCATACTCGCCAGCAGCTTCTATCGGCGTTGGCCCAAGGCCAGCGATTAGGTTCTGGCTGCGGCTGGTTTGGCCAGTCAGTGTGGCCTCTGCTGGCTTGTGGTGGCTCCAGATTTCGGCCTTGTTAGCGTGACCTCCAAAACCGGAGCGCTTCGCCATGGAGCCTCTGAATTTTACCACCACGGGGTCCGTAAACGGGGCCAAGCCTCTACCATCCTCGACGACTATTTCCTCCTCCATCTCCGTCAACAAGGACAACGCCGACTCGTCTGTACCCTTGGCTTCAACCGACCCCAAGAAGCCTTCCACTCGTGCTCACTCCCGCATCCTTTCTATCCCGGCTGTTATTGGCTCCGTCACTAATACCAGGAGCCGGCATGCAGAGCCAGGCACTTCCGACATCCACCCCGCGAGAGCCAGCCTGCCCACAACCACGCACGGCTCAATCCAGCTAACGAGCACACGAGCGCTTCTGGCACATTCTCGCCGCCAATCCACCACTTCTGCCACTTCCACAGACGACAGCCCTGCCCCTATATTTCACCACGATTCGGATGCCCAGCGAACCCGTCTCGCCACCATCGACGACCCAGCCAGATCCAGCGCTACTCTCGTCACTCCTCAGAGGCCTCCTCGGTCGCAGTCTGACTCTCGTCGCCTTTCTAATCATTCCATATATTCGCTTGCTTCTGCCAGAGGTATCATAAATTCTTGTTCCCAAGGCATAGACAAGAGAGCCACTGCACGCTCCGCTTCGGCCAGTCTCATGTCGTCCGTCAAGGGCTCCGGCTCCGGCCAGTCAGAAAGCGGTGTCTCCAATGTCACCGTTACTACGTCCTCCAATTCACAAGCCACTGGTCCTGCCGGGCCTCAGCTGACACCCCGAGACCCTCACTCGCAGCCGCTGGACATCATGCGACGCCCTCAGCGGGCCGAGACAATGCGTACGCAGCCAGACCGCTCCCGCAGCAGGGTAAAGCGACGCTTCAGCGGCAGCACTGCCAACAGCAGCCATAGCCCCAGCAGTGACAGGGGTAACCATCACTACAGAGAAGAAGGTCAGTACACACGAACCCGTTCAGTAACTTCTGGCCAACGCGTCTTCTAGCCAAACCCGCGCAGTGGGGTGTCATTGGCATCTGCGCCCTCGACATTAAGGCGCGCAGCAAGCCGAGCCGCAATATTTTGAATCGCATCATTGCTAATCGAGAATTCGATGTGGTGGTATTTGGAGACAAGGTTATTCTTGATGAAGGTCAGTTCCAAGCATATCGTGGCGCGCTGTAGCCTTTTATACTAACAAACACGGCAGAGGTTGAAAATTGGCCAATTTGGTAAGTCTACGCGACTCAGCGCCGCTCAGCTCGGTCAGCCGTTCCGGCCTAGCTACTCGCCGCGCGCCGGCTGAATGTCCAGCCTCTCTAGAGCTCACTCAAGGGTGACTAATATTTCATAGCGATTACTTGATATCATTTTATTCCGATGGCTTTCCACTCGAAAAGGCTATTGCCTACGTCAAGGCTCGGAAGCCGTTTTGCGTCAATGACGTACCAATGCAGCAGATTCTGTGGGACAGGCGTATTTGCCTGCGTTTACTTGACAAAATCCATGTCCGCACGCCAAAGCGCCTCGAAGTTAGCCGCGACGGTGGTCCAAGTCTGCTCACACCCGAGGTTGCAAAGTATATCAAAGAAGTCTCTGGGGTTTCTCTCGAACCCGTTGATCCGACGAAGACAGCGACTCCGAAACTGGTCGAGCTTGTTGATAATGGTGACGCGCTTAGTGTTGATGGCGTGGTCTTACGGAAGCCATTCGTCGAAAAACCCACCAGCGCAGAGGATCACAATGTCATTATTTACTTTCCAAAGAGCGCCGGCGGTGGTGCAAGGAAATTGTTTCGCAAAATTGGCAACAAGAGCTCAGATTTCGTTGCCGACCTCGATACGCCTCGCTGTATCACTGAACCGGAAAACAGCTACGTTTATGAAAGCTTTATGCAAGTTGACAACGCTGAAGACGTTAAAGCATACACCGTTGGCCCGACCTTCTGTCATGCTGAGACTCGAAAGTCGCCTGTCGTTGACGGTATTGTTCGACGCAACACCCATGGCAAGGAGTTGAGATATGTCACTGCCTTGAGCACCGAAGAAAGAGACGTGGCAGGCAAGATCTCAACTGCATTTGGTCAGCGTGTTTGCGGATTCGATCTCCTTCGGGCTGCGGGCAAAAGCTATGTCATTGATGTCAATGGTTGGAGTTTTGTGAAAGACAATGAAGACTACTATGAGCATTGTGCCAGTATCTTGAAGGATATGTTCATCAAGGAGAAACTCCGACGACTGTCTCTAACGCCTCCTCTTCCGTCGCCAACCGTTTCAGATGTTGATTCCATGTCAAAGACCACGGCATCGATCAAGGAAAAAGAGTTGCAGTCTGCGAATACATCGCAAGCTACCACAGCCTCGCCCGCTCCCACTGGCGAACCAGAATCAGCCGTTACAACTGCACCACACTCGACATTCGCAACCTCGCTTCCGATATCCGACAGTGCACTGACCTCGGCACTTCAGAGCACTATAACGAGTTTGCACCTTCCACCTCCTGCGTCAGATCTGACTCTTCCGGTTCCAGCAGCTGCCGCTCCTTCGGCACCTGGGTCCGTAAAGTCTACAACGACAGCCAACACCCCCGGTCATCAGGCCTCCATCGACGAGAATCCTCCTGCCGTTCCTCCCCCAAAACACTCGTGGAAATTAAAGGGCATGGTTTCGGTGATTCGACATGCCGACAGAACCCCGAAACAAAAGTACAAGTTTACATTCCACACAGAGCCATTTATTGCTCTCTTGAAAGGGCACCAAGAGGAAGTTTTACTCATTGGTGAAGCTGCATTGGCTAGCGTCATGCAAGCTGTCGACATTGCGTTTGAGCAAGGTGTCGAGGATCGTGGAAAACTCAAGTCTTTGCGAAACGTACTTGTCAAGAAAGGCAGCTGGGCTGGAACAAAGGTTCAGATCAAGCCTATGTTCCGTAAAAAGAAGACTGATAAATCTGCCATGAGCCTCCCCAATGTCAACGAAGAGGAAGAATCTGCAGCTCAGGGTGATTCTGACCACGTGGCCGAGAACGGAATCCACCGCGTATCGCCACGCAGACACGACTCGCTCTCCGGTGTGACCATGTCCAAGTTTACGGCTGCCGAGGAAAGCCTAGTGCTTGACAAGCTGCAACTCGTTATCAAATGGGGCGGCGAGCCTACCCATTCAGCGCGATATCAAGCCCAAGAGCTGGGTGAAAATATGCGCAACGATCTCATGCTCATGAATAGAGACATTCTGGATGAGGTGCACGTCTTCAGCAGCTCGGAGAGACGTGTGACGGCGAGTGCCCAGATTTGGGCGGCATCTTTCCTTGCGCAAAAAGAAATGCCCGAGGACTTCATCACTGTCCGCAAAGACCTATTGGATGACTCAAATGCCGCCAAGGACGAAACCGACAAGGTGAAGAAGAAGCTCAAGGGATTGCTGCGCAAAGGAAATGAACGTCCCGAGCAGTTTGCCTGGCCTGAAAATATGCCAGAACCTTCCGAGGTGCAGACAAGAGTGGTGCAGCTCATGAACTTCCATCGGCGAGTGATGCAGTACAATTATGGCAAACTCTACAGCGGTGCAGCCACTTCTCTCGGTGCCATCTCAAATCCTAGCACTGAAAAACTCAATGGCGAAAGCTCCAGCGCATCTATTTCTTCGGCACTTTCGCACGCGAATGCTGTAACTAGCATCCAGTCCAGATGGTGCTCGGGCGAGGATGCGGAGCTTTTCCGTGAGCGCTGGGAGAAGCTCTTTTCCGAGTTTTGTGACGGTGAAAAGGTAGACCCGAGCAAAATATCCGAGCTTTACGACACGATGAAATTTGATGCTTTGCATAATAGGCAGTTTCTTGAATGGGTATTCACGCCTCCCAAGGGCATGTTGGAAGAAGAATACGGCACCAAGGAGCGTTCCAAGGATGGCGAGGAAGGCAAGGAAAGCAAGGACAGCAAAGCCTCCGAAGATGCCAAGGGCGCCAATTCGGACAACTCTGACAAGTCTGATCAGAGCAATCGCTCTGTTCGCAAGCTTTTTCGCAGACGCTCGTTCATCAACAGCGTTAGAGGATCGAATGATGAAGCGCAACCCGAGCAGTACTTTCGCTTGTACAAGGGCACCAACCAGGCGGCAACAAAGTCTGATCCTCGGCATGAGCCCCTCCAGGAACTTTATAGACTTGCTAAAATTCTCTTTGATTTTATTTGCCCGCAGGAATATGGCATTTCCGACAGCGAGAAGCTCGAGATTGGTCTTTTGACATCGCTGCCGCTTTTGAAAGAGATTGTCCATGATCTGGAAGAGATGCAGGCTTCTAACGACGCCAAGTCCTTCTTCTACTTCACCAAGGAATCTCACATCTACACGCTTCTCAACTGCATCATCGAAGGCGGGATTGAGACGAAGATCAAGCGCAGTACTATCCCTGAGCTAGATTATCTCTCGCAGATTTGCTTTGAGTTGTATGAGTCGGAGGTGACGCCACCTGCTGGAAGTGTACCTGACGACGAACCCGCATTCACATACAGCATTCGTATCACCATCAGCCCTGGATGCCATGTGTTTGATCCTCTACACGTGCAGCTTGATAGCCGACACTGCATCGGGTGCGCGCCAAGACGTAGTTTGACGGCTCATCAAGACTGGCTGCAAGTGATTAAGACTTTGCGGGCCAAATTTACTCAGTAAGCATTCAGAAGATAGCACCAAGGTTCAGTACTAATGGCGTGACGCAGGGTCAAATTGCCAAAGACGTTTTTGGCGGTGAATTTGTCAGAGGCATTCGACTTTGAAGAAAATGACAAACTCTTTACCGATGATGCCCCTCTCGAAATGAAGGCAACGACGCCCAAGGAACCCGTTGTCCTCGACATGACAGACGTGGCACCTCCCTTTAGCGAAGCTGAAGTCAGGAACGGCGGCGAAACGCCTACATCAAAGCGAGATGCACCGCAGTAGCTCTGAAAATGATCTCTTATCAGCTTCTTGGTGATTGTTGCAGGGTACTTTAGACTCGGGTTGAAAGACTGCAACCTTGTTTTGAACCTGCCTTGCTACTGGGCTTGAAAAAGTTTTCTTTTTTGTTTTTGTTTGTTTGTTGGTAGTAGAGGTCAAGGTAGACAAAATGACTGCGTGCAAACGACTAGACATTTGGGAGACTGGTGGAAGACACGAAGAAGCGATGAAGATAGAATTAGCGATGTCAATAGAATTTGGTGAATCATTGTTCACGAGGGTGTCTTTTCAGGCCAAAAGACAGAGGCAGCGACGCGATGCATTTGATACAGTTTAATACTGAGAGCGGCAACTGACTGAAGAGAGAAGGTCGGAAATGTACCACTCTACGATATCGTTCCTTTTAGTCTCCATTGTCAGGGGTCAACGGTCGCTGAAACAAGAGACGAAGGCGATCAGCAAGTCCCACAGTCAATTGGAGCTCTTCAACAGTTGCGTGCCACCGTGCCTTGCGTGCCTGGCGCGAAACTATTAGTACATAATTTCTTTAATCCTCGCCCCGCCTCCACACAATCCACCATCCGCGAGTCACGCAGATCGATTGTGTATCCATCCTCTCGTTTGGCTTCTCCGCATGTGCACCCTTCTTCTTCTGTTTCCTGCGCCAAAGCATTGAGACGCGGACCATGTTCAGGTTCTTCAGCTTGATACAGCCATGGTAATGCCCAGCTTACGCGCAAGTTTGAACTGGCTGAGGAGGGTAAGAAAAAGCCACGAGGCGACAAAGGGGGGTTTCGTTATGCGACGGAGCCCCCTTCACAACGCGAGCTGAGAGATGTCGTCGACAAACCTGGGCTTTGGTTTGCCCTACATCGCCGTCACACCCAACTTGGCTGGTCTTTCGAATGATGGAAGACGCAGCAACATATACACACACACATGCACGCATTCGAACCAAATTTCCGAGCGCTGGCAAGCCACCAACGTACTGTATTCGGCCTCGGGGAGGAGGAGGGGCCGCTGGATGCGACCCCAACCAACAAGCGGCCGCCAAAGACGCCACTTGCTGCAGGCAAGGCTTGCGACTTGACTTGAGCTGGCTAGATTCATCACGAGCCCAATGGTTGCGAGCCTGCCTCTCGTCATGAACCCTGCCAAAAACCACGTTGCCACCGCTGTTGTGCTGAAGAAGAGGCGGGCAAGCGGGGAGCTCCCCTCCGCCTGCTTCTTGTGTTCGAGTACGGATACTCGCCAATATTATCCGCCCCCCCTCCAGCACCCCAAGTCAGACTGCTGTCGCTGTCCTCTTGCAGCTTCTGCCAAGCGGCGAGCGGGCTGGATGGACTTGGCTAATAATGGGCCTGCATGGCTTGGTACCTTTGGTGTGGTGTTGACGACTCCGGGGGGTGTACAAGTGTTTCTTTCGTTGCTTGGAATTCCGAAAAGTGCTTTCGAATGTCCCCAACAAGCATCTTGTCCTTTTCCACAACACATGTGCACCTACATTTCGCTTCTATTAGCGTTTTCTGGGCTTTCATTGTTGCTCCGTCGTCCCGCCGCATGAGATGAACCCCCTCCTACCATATGCACAGGGTCTTGACCTCTGAAGAATGCCTTGATCTTCTTCTTCTTCTTCTTCTTTTTTCCGACCTAATCCCGGGTGCAACTCTCATCACACGACAATGCTCTACTCTGACCCGCCGCTTCTGCGGCCCTTTAGCGAGGCCAAGCCGACCTTGCTGGTATCGTGGTGGATTACGCTGTTTTGCACATGCATCATTTTGTTGAGACTGGCGGGCCGGTATATCCGCGTTGAGAAGCTGTTTCGCGAAGACAAGATTGTTGCGCTGGCCCTCGTGCCGCTCTTCCTGCGCATCGCCTGCGCCCACGTCGTGCTGCTATGGGGCACCAACAACGTCGACCTCGATGGCGTCACGCTCTCAGGCGCACAACTCTCGCATCGAGTCACAGGCAGCCGTGTCGTCCTTGCCGGCAGAGTATTTTATGCCGCCACGTTAGTTTTCTGTGGCTCGCAGTTGAGCGCAATCGTCCGCCACTAACAACCTCGTCTAGATTATGGACGCTCAAGCTCACGACGCTCGAGTTCCTGACTCGGCTGGCAGGCGCATCCATGAAGAAGATCTACCTACGCCTCACCATGTTTCTACGATATGCCCTTGGCGTGTCCTTTATCGCCGTCCTTATTGCCGATCTCACCGTGTGCCACCCAATTGCCAAATCCTGGCAAGTAACGCCCGACCCAGGCGGCCAGTGCCGACAAGGCTTTGTGCAGCTCATCACCATGGGGGCGGCCAGCGTGGTGCTTGACATTATCCTCATAGTCTTTCCGGTGCCCCTGATCCTGTCTACGCGCATCCCCACAAAGCGCAAGGTGCTCCTCGTCATGCTCTTTTGCTTTGGCTTCTTGACGGTCGGCATCACGTTATATCGGGTGCCTCAAATCATCAAGCTCAAGGGCGACCAGATATTCCGCTCCATGTGGGCTTCTGTTGAGATTCTGGCCGCCACGGTCGTGGCCAACATTGTTGCCTTGGGCTCTTTTCTTCGCGATAGCGGCGCCAAAAAGACAAAGTTTCGTCCGGGATACCATAGCAGCGGCACCACGTCTCGGGGCGGCCATGGCGTCGCCACGGGCGCGACCTGGGAGGACGTGGAGCACGCAAAGTCGCAGCAGCAGCATCAGCAGCAGCCGCGCAAGACAGATAGCGACGAGTGGCTTAGTGATTTGGACCCGCGTCCGCGCAGAGAATCCATGCGCAGGACGAATCGGTATTCGTCGCATTCGTCGGGGAATGTACGGGGGCCCAGTCCTACGGCGAGCCACGATTCTCTGATTAGACAGGAGAGATCGTATTACCGAGGCAATGCAGGAGCGATGGATATGTCAGCTCCGAGATCACCGCCTGCAGCAGTCATGGCCGGCTCTGGCGGCTTCTAAACGTCATGATCATATAGGCCGTTCCTTTCTACTACCCATAATTACACTAGAATATACCATTTGATTCGAGTCGCATGGTAAAACAATGGCACCCCTGAGCTAGACGCCATGTTTCCACCTGGTGAAGATATGTCTCATGCAGGGGGGGGGGGTGCGAGTTGGAACGGCGCCCTCCGAGGCTGTGCCTCGTCTTGTATGATTGCCCATTGCGACCATTGTTAAATGAAGACAACAACTCACTTCACTTGTCGAAGCAATGAAAGTAGAAGTAAATTTCACTGGTATCACAATGAGCATCTGTGGCAAAGTTGATTTATTATCTAAGCGTGAGGTTGCCTGGTGTAATCAAGTGAATGCAACGTTTCGGTGCCAACACCGCGCCAGCCCCTTCTAGGCTCAAGTAACTCATTATCAGTGATCAGGCAAGCCACCGCACCCGCAAGATGACAATTCTTTTGTCTTATACTCCCTGCGAAGGCGTACAAAGTCGCAAGCTGGTGTACCTCGTGCATCCTGGGGATCTTTCAGTGTCATCAAAACGTTTCTTGCCCTAAGTTCTGGATGGCCGTTTGTCGCGCAGTGGTCCACGGCAACCAATAAGCACCTCGCAAACGACGAGCAACCTTTTCTCTTTTTTTCTTCTTTTTTTTTCGAATAAAAGAAGAATCTTAGCAGTGCCTTAGCAGTGCCTTATCGTCATTGTCTTTCACGGTGCCCCACAATGCTGTGATATATCAGTAAGACAAAATTGTCGTTGACGCTTGCTCGCGGGCATGGACATTGGATTGACACGGCGGACCGCAGCTCCTCGCGGCCACCAAATTCATATGAGCGTCAAAGGCAGAGACGATTCCAGCCAGTGGCCACTGAGAAAGAGTTGAATATGAAGATGCTCGAGCACAGTCAAGTAAATACCAGCTTCTTATCACAGACGTCCTATCAGTAACCACTCTAGAAGTTTGAGCTTTCCATCGAGAGTGTGCAAAGATGGTGTCGTGGTGCTACACCGGCCCGAGACTGACGACACCCTCGCGCAAATAAACTACTCAATCAAGTCACTCAAGCAAGCCTTGACCATATCCAGTCCTTAAATGATTGATCGTCTAATTATAGTACTTCATATAACACCCACTCACGCGCGTATCCTCTTCATCTACTGAAACACCAGAACCATTCCCGATCTATCAACAGACACACTCATCATATAAGGATACTCCAGCAACGCCACATCCTGAACCAAGTCCAGATGCGACTGCAAAAGCTGTTGCTGCTGTAGCGAAATCACCGTCGACCGCGCCGGCCGGCCATTTGCCGCCGCCGACGTCTTGGCCCTCCCACTCGCTCCCGTCACTGCTGCCGCGCTACTCCCATTCTGCTTCGCAAAGCGCTCCGTGTTGACCGTCGTCGTCGACGTCGTCAAACTCGGCGCCGAATACGTCGGCTGCGCCTCATCCGGCTGCAGTCCGCTAAACACGCACGAGTTTTCCACTCGCGCCATGTCCCAAAAGCGCATCTTCCTGTCCGAGCCGCCGCTTATCAGAAACGCGTGGCGAATGTCGCGCGAGTCCTCACCCGTCGAAATCCCCGTCGCAATAGCGCGCACCCCGCGGTCCGCATGCGTCGAGCCGGCCACATCGAGCGTCGTCGCGAAGCGCGCCAGGACGCCCTCCGGCTTTTCCCTATCCACGTCCCACACGGCGTATTCCTTGGGGCCATCTTTGACGGCGCCGGTTCGGTAAATCTCACGACACGTCGACTTTTCCAGATCCCACGTCGTGATTTCGCCGTGCTCAGCGCCCCCAGAGACGCACACCCACTTGCCGCGGCCTTTGGATGGATGGAGGACGATGCGGCAGATGGCGCTCTTTCCGGGGACCCCCATGGCCTTGAGCCGGGTCTTGAAGCGCAGGTCCCAGAGGTCAATGATGCCGTGCGTCGTACCGACACAGAGCCAGTGTCGCTTCCTGTCAACGCAGAAGCAGGTCGGCGCGCCGTGGTGGACTGGGTTTTCCAGGGTATAAAGCAACACCATGGTTCGCAAGTCAATGCCGAGAATTCTCGACTTGTTTGTGGCCAAGATGAGAATAGAGCTAGTCTCTTGCCGGAAGTGCTCGCACCAGACGGCATATTCTCCTTCTGGCAGGCGATACTCGCGCAGAATCCGCAGCTTGCCATACTTGACGACGCCACTGGCCAAGACGGTATCGACTTTGACAGCTTCGACGCTGCCGTCACTGGCACAGCTTACAAAGCAGTGCGAGTTCTCAATAAAGCACAGCGCAATCACACGTGCCCCATCGGCATGCTTGTGCGTTTGTCGCGATCGATGCGTAATATTGCGTTCCAGCCGCGCAGTGTCCCAGACCTTGACGGTGCCGTCATCACCACCCGTCACGAAAAACATGTGGTCTGGAGAGACGGCGACGCGATTGACGGAGCCCCTGTGCTCCCCAAAAGTGGCCACCAAGTGTCCCTGCGGTTTCCAGCGCTCCTCGGTGTTTGGTATGCGAACAGCTCTGTTCTTTCTCCTGGATATCGGCTCCACCATTGGCCCAAACTCGAGCACATCGCGAGGAAAATTGTCGACATACATATTGTCAAGCATGAATTGGATACTTGGATCATTGCCTGCGTAACTGTGTTTTGGTTGCTTCGCCACCTGCACTTCCACACTCTTCGCCGAGACCGGACGCTGCGCGCGAACCATTTGCGTGAATGGACCCTCCATCTCCCCAAAAGCATTGGCGTCACTGGTCCCGGTCTCGGGTATCGACTTGCCTCCGTCTCTGCGGTCAAGAAGGCTCAGAGCACTAGTTTGGTGACGCATTGCACGTCTCAGCGCATAAGGCCCTTCGTTGACAGACGCGTCATCTCGAGAGCCATTTGACAGTATGTGGGAGTCGCGAGAGCTGGCGCGACCACTTCCGCTGGGTGACAGAATTCGGCCATCGCGGGGACCCACGCTTTGAACTCGATTCTTGTGCACATTCGCGGCCTTTCTTCTTTTGGTGACAGTATCATCAATAGTCATCGAGGCGTCCAACAGCGCATCTGCGATTGTATATTGCGCCGAGGGCGGCTCCAAATCTGGACTGATGGAAGGATCCTTTAGGGGTGTGTCGTTGAAGAAGACTGTTTGTGGCGTGACGCCCAAGTCTTTCAAAGAAATCACGCCCACGGAAATACTTGGCTCTGCTGGAGAAGAGTCTCGGCTTCGCATGGCACTAAGCCGCCAGATAAACTCTCGCAAAGCAACCAGCTTCATCTCATCTTCTGGTTTCATCCCCAACTTTCGTAGCTTCTCTAGCCATTGGTCGTCTTCGTCATTGCGGTTTGACTTGCTCGGGGGGGCCGAAATCAATTCTTTGGTTCGCGCAGCCAATGTAGAAGATGATCCAAAGGTCAAAGATCGAGCGGACTGTAACGACTTCCAAAAGATCCCACGGTCGGTCTGAGTAGCCCACGCTATTGCTTGATCGAAGACGGGTCGCGTAAGCGGAGGTTTCAAGGCATCAAGAATACTGAGTTCATTATAGTCGGGAAGATGGGCAATCTTCAAGTATGGCTTGACCAACGGCAGCAAGAAGCAGTGCACGTCGGCTGGCTCGAGAAAGCTTGCCGACATGGAAATGAATTCAGCAGCAGACTCGCGAATCCATATGTTGGGGTGCATGGTGAAGCGTCCAATGAGGTCCAGTAGCTCCCAGAGCTTTGCCTGAGACAGTAGACCGAGGCCAGCAAGCTGCGCAAGGGAATGTATAGCAGCCTGCACAACGAACTCCTCGGGGTCAGCCAGCGCTTGAACCATCAGGGGCAGCATGAATTCTTCCAGGCTCACGCTTCCGATAAAAGCAGCGATGCCAACGACTGTATCGAAGAAGGCGCATTTCAAAGTCCAGTCTCGATCATTGAGATAGGTATTCAGATGCGCCAGCAACACATCATTTGACTGCTCCTTGAAAAACATGCACAGCTCCGGTACCGATGAAAGAAGTGCCCGTCGCACATATACATCAGGATCTTCGACGAGCTGCTTCGTGAAACCTTCAATCTTTTCAAAGAGTTGTCTTCCAGCATTGTCGAATATGCTTTCGAAATTGGTGTCTGCCTCTGCGCCAGGCTCGACTTCGGGGTCTGCAATGGACATGGAGCCATCCGGCCGTATACTGGAGGCTAGCTCTAGATACCTCTGAGCACTCGAGGCGAGACTTCCCAAGCACGACGCAAACGTAGCGCGTACCAAGGGGCTTGCAACATGAGCTTTTGAGCCAAGCGCCGTTTCCATGCGTGGAAGTACATAGTCTGCGATGACATGCGAGTTAATCGGCGTGACCATGTGTACCATCTGCAAAAGCTGCGTGATAGTGCGTATGACGGAGACCACCACAATATCCGTCTCATCTCTTTTGAGAAGCGTCATTAAATAGGGCAGGACCCGATCTAGCTTTGCTTCGTCTGTCAATCTCTCGGCAAAGGCTAGGAGAATGTCGCAGGCTCGAACTCTTGATGAAGCCCTGGCTGTTGTCCTCATGGCAGAGACCACCAAGGTCAGGAATATCAGTGTTCCGTCATCTTCTGGTGGTTCCAGGTCGGCAGAGACTGTATGTTCATTATTCGGAATGCTAAGCTGTACAGGAAAGTGTGACAGCCCCAGCTTGGGCTGCGGTCGAGGTTCGTCGTTCTGTGTCCTCTTTTCGGACTGGTACCCGAGAAAGTAGGAAATCTTGTCAAAGTCATAGTAGACACGATCGATGCGGTCGTCAGATTCGCCTTCATTCTTTTGCGCCCCAGACATGGGGCTGTTGCCCGAGGACGGATCCGTAACGAGCTCCATGTACTGATGCAAAAAATTGTAAAAGTAGTGCGGAAATACCTTTCCCTTCCAAAGCTCCAGGCACTGGTCTGCCGAGTAGCGCTTCTCTGGGTCCAGGTGAATCATGTTTGCAATCATGTCTCGCACGTCCTTGTCCGAGATGACGCTGAGATGGGTGATGACGGGGTCGTACTCGCCGCGTCTGTACTTGTACAGCTGCGCGAGGCTGAAAATTTCCGACTCGAGAAACATTTGCGCCACGACGCAGCCGGCGCTGAAGACGTCCATGGCCCACGTCATCTTGGCCGTCTCTGGCGGGGCCGCTCCGGCAGCGTAGAACCGCTCGGGCGCAATGTAGCAGGTCCGCCGGCCCGACGTGTCGAAAAAGTATGAAAAGTCGCCCGGATTGTCGTCGGGCAGCATGACGGGCTTGTAGGCCGACGAAAAGTCCGCCAGGTAGAGCCAGTTCCATGATGTGACCAGCACGTTTTGGGCCTTGATGTCGCCGTGATAAATTTCGCGCGCGTGGCAGTCGCGCAGTGCGCAGAGCAGCTGAAAAGCCAACCACTTCTTCTCAATGTCCTCGAGGAACGGGCGGTTGCTGAGGCGGTCATAGAGCGAGCTGTACATGAACTGGCGGACGAGGTATCCGTTTGTCTCCGTCTCGATGGCACGCTGGAAGCCGAGGGCGTTGGGGACGGCGGCGAGGGCTTTTCGCTGTTCTGCATGGCAATTCAAAAGAAAGTCAGCTCTGTTCTGTTGCCCTTGGCGAAGATATGAGCGCGCATACCTATAATTTGTCTCTTGTACTGGCCGAGCTTTAGGTCGGCAAACGGTTTGACGAGCACCTTGACGAGCACAACCGTGTTCTCATCGCGGGCTCGAATACTCTTCATGAACCGTGCATCACCAATGCTCCGCTCGTATTGAAGGTCCTGCAGCTGGGGAATGTCGATGCCGGCAGAGCCCGCCGAGGGCGTCGCCAGCGAAAAGCCCTGGCCCATGGCGGCCGGTCGTCGGGGCGGCTTGGAAAAGCAAAGAAGAGGACAAGCAGCTTCTGGTCGTGGATGCAGGGAGATTTTATCACGTCATGTTCGTCGTCGCCTGTTTGTAGGCTGGGATCGGCAGATGTAGTCAGAAGCAGATCGTGCCGCGTTAAAGGTGCTGTGAAGCGATAGCTTCGACTTGAGCTGCGGATGTCATTCGGTAGGCTCACGCGCCACGCCACTTGCTTGTGTGGGGTCGTCAAGCTGCAGCCGCAGTGTGCACTCACTAGCCATCAACAGACGCCTTGAACTCGATCTACAAGGCCCATATATATGGATTCTATTCACAAGCAAGGATGCGAAACATGTTCTTCGAGTAGACTCGTCATTTTTAAATTCAAGGGTTGATTTATTCCATGTACAAATGGTGCTTTGCAGCATAACAATAATCATACGTCGTGAGGTCATAAGGAATAAGGGTCGTGAGGGGCAGGTCTTCGCTTTGCCTCTGCTATCGAGCGAAATGATAAAAAAGAGAACGCCACCGTGGTATCTTTTTTGACTTGTACGCAAAACTCGCTGATCAACAAGAAAATATGCATTGCAGTCCAACAAAGCACAAGATTACTAGGCGTGCACATTCGTAGGCATGTGAATGACTTGCGGCGCAATGGCCTCGTCGTTTCGCAGAGCCGCAAAGTCAACCTCCATGTGTCCAATCGACGGCAGGCTCGTCGACGGGTCGAAATGACCCAGATTTTGCCGCTTGTTGGGCGCCTCGGCCGGCCTCGCCCCGGCAGGCAGCTCCTTGCGCATGCTCAGCGGTCGTTTGGTGCGGGCAGCGGCGGCAACGGCATCTCGAATCAAGGCGGGCTCGTCACGCGCCAGACGCGCCAACTCTGCAGTGGCCGCCTCCAACACATCGCCGAGAATCTTGTTAATCGTCTTCATGTGCTTGTTGTTGGAGGCTTCTCGCAGGAACTGAAAGGCAGCCAGCTCGCTGGTGTTCTGCAGGGTGTCGAGATTCTTGTCGAGAGCATCGAAAATGTCGGGCTCGCGTCCCGGCGACGTACCGCCGTTCGGAGTCGCGGAAGCGAGCGAGTCGAGCCCCCGCGCGCTGACGTAGTGTAGCGTAGGTCGTTGAGGCGTGTCATCGCCAGTGTCATCTCCAACTTGCACCTCGGCCATTTTCTTGATCTGGGCAATGCGGGCAGCCATCTTGGCCTTGCGCATCATGTTCCGACTGACGGCGATGAAGTGTACCAGCTCTTCGAAAAACTTTTGCATACTGCCGTCAAAGTAGACGGGTTCGGGCCGTTTTGTCTTGGCTGTCGGGCCATTGACAACGGATTGTGTCATTTTCCGGGGGCTGACGACCGAAGTAGCAGAGTCAACGTTCATATTGTCAGCTTGCAGTCCGGGTGTTGAGTGACTAGCCGAAGCGTGTGTATCGAGGTCCAGCGTCGGTGTGTTAGAGTCCTGCGCGGCGGCAGTTCCGGTCTTAGATAGTTCTGTTTGTCGGGCGTCAATGTCGGCCACCAGCTTTCCGAGACGGTCCTGCCAGCTGGGGACCTGGGCGACGAGCGTTCGCAACGCGGCAATTGTCATGGTGTGAGGTTGTGAGGTTATGCCGACGAGCTTCGGACGCTCTGGGCTGGCGGAAAGATATGACGCCCACGCGTGGCGGATTGAAGATGAAAGTCGGGTACAATCAAGCGATGGGGGTCCAATCGTCGGATGAGCCGTAAGAACTTTTGTTGCTTGCCTTGCGGTGTAATCTTAGGGCCGGCCTGCCGTGGTGTCGGATGGCGGCCTGCAGCGCGGGAGAAGTGGAGGCGTTCACCGAGGCAGCGGGTTGAGCGGCCTGCCCAGATAGAAGTGAGGAAAGGCCGATAGGGAAGGGCATGAAAAAGGTCAGCTCTATCGTTATTGGGAAAGGCAGAAAATGATGATAGAGCCGCGACGCGGCCGTTGAAGTGATGTTTTTTTTTTTTTGAAAATACTGGGGAGGAGATTGGGCACCGCCAAGCGGGTTGAGTTTTTTTTTTTTTTGAGCGGAGCGACCAGATGGACGAGAGGAGCGATGGATGACGAGAATGAGGCAGCCAACGCAAAAGACTAGCAACTATAGTTTAATACATTGTACATTCATCTTTAAACAAGAGGAAATGAAGTGGGAAATAACGGCTGAAAATCCCTAGAAACTTAATCGCCATGCTGTGGCTAATACATGATGGTTGCATCTATGACCCCAGACTACCTCTCAGTATCAACTAGCGCAACTAGCGCTGAAATTGATGTCCCGACAGTTAACGGGCTGAGGCGGGTTTCAGTGGATATGGAGCGGGAATCAGCCGAGTGTTCAGCGGATGCGACCGCTGTCCGCTATCCGCTAGCGCCCCAATGCCCTTGACCAAAAACATTTGACCTTGCTTTTTGATTTCCATTCGCTTTTCATTTGCCAGACCACAAGTTGCCATGCATAGACAATGCGCTAGAACGAACGTCCAGATATTTCTGCTTACGTCCAGAGACGACACGGAGTATTTGTAGGAGAGGAAAGCTGCCGGAATCCGTCTCGATCGACCGAGCATAACCGCTGTAATGCGGGAAACCACCACGCGGCTGAAGCCTCGGACAGAAAGTTGCGGTGTGTCGAAGCAGCTCAACACCACCACGTATCAATAATTGCCACCTTGCTTGGGTTCTGACGCCTCGGCATGTGGCGCTAACAACAACAAGCCTACAAGGTGACGTGTTGACAGCTCGCCATCACCCTGCTTGCTTGCCTCCAGGCCCAATGGCAGTCGTGCCATTTCATTCGCGTACTTGGCTTTGCGCACGCTCCACACACCTCCGTCTTGTCTGCTATCTGCCAGACCTCAGCCCCCAAACCCTCTTCTATTTGTCTAATAAGCTGTCTTCAAGTAGATAGTTCATGTCGTCCAAACCCACTTTTTCGGCAGTTCAATAAACTTCAGGGGTCTCTTTGATAATAATACAGACTAGCAAAAGTGTCAGATTCCGAGTAAGTCGCCGTTGCCTGCCAAGGATTGTCAACCATCTAATCATCCAGTCAACACGTCACTTTCACTTGGTCCAGGCTTTTGGAATGTTAGCCAAGCAAGCGCCTTGACTTGGCCATTTTGCACCCCCAACAATTGGCAACCGCGCCGTTCCAGTCATTGCCATGCCATGCTCAGCTTACCTTTCCCTCGAGGCAGCCGTGAAAAGAGGGGCCTAAATGGGCCGGCAGCCGCCAAAAAAATCGTAGCACGTTAATACCGACGTCTTTCGGGCCAAGTTGTTACCATAGATGTTGCCACTTGTACAGAGAAAGTAGACAGAAAACATCTTTACCATTCATTCGCTTCGGCTTGATGGTTCTTGTTCAGACCTCTCTCAATCCCCTGCCGGTTTCAACACTGCCCAATTCTAGCGATATCAAACGCCCAAGTCTCACTTTCCCGCCCAACAATTACATCTTGTCCCAAAACCTTACCCGCCAGAACGCGAAGAAAGCAGCAGCATCATCGGCCCCAGAGAAATCCCAACCTTGCCGCGCCAACTTTCCCATGCTCGGCAAGTCAACAAACTGCCATCTCCACTACATCGTATTCTTTTCATAATGAGAAAACCTGCATTCCCGACCAGGGGTCCATTTTGGCAGGGACAAGTGGGCAGGCAGGTGCCTGTGCCTGCCTGTTGGCGAGAGCCCGATCTCTGTACCATCAGAAACGCGTGACCGATCGCCAAGTCCTGCGTCTTTTCCCTCGCCCCCCCACCTGGCTTGTCCATCTCACGCCAGAACGTCGACGTGCTCTTTTTTTCCCCGTTGCGTATCTTATTTTTTCCCACGCCCGCATCCACATCACGTAAGATGTGCTGGTGCCGCGCCAGTAAAAAAGGGCTGTTAGCTAGCTTGGAGGATGGGGCGGTGCGGCCGTAGAAGGGGTCTTTGTTGATATCAGACCGCAAATAATGACCAAGTTGAGCCATGGAGCCCCGTTGTGCCAGCTGCAACGAGTCGGGCTGCGCCATGCAGCGGGCACCGATTTTAATAATTCGTCTTACTAGTATTATACGACAGAGGCCATATTAAGCCTTTTTTGGGCGTAGCCGATGATAGCACGCATATCCGCCTTGGCCATTCTACTTATTACCAGGTGAGCAATCCAGCCTGCTTGTTTCCATGGTTGTCGATCATGTGGCCGCGGCATCACCGGCGGCCACCAAAAGCTGTTAAAACTCGCCTGATGAAACGAATCAGGCCCAGTTAATAAACTACTTGGCAGGCTAGCACAGTATGCCCGGGGCAAAAGGGCAATCCTCGTCACATACTCTGTTCCGCTCGTATAGCAATCTCGATTCATGAACTCCTTCTGTGCCTATAACACGCTCTAGTAATGTTTGATTTTCCAGCAGCTCCTCCAAGCTGAATGCATTACAACATGCCCCTCCCAAGCATATTCTTATTAAATTGTTTTCCGCTATAGCAAAGTGACAAAGCTGCGCGCGCTCCCATCCCACCCACGCCGAGACTCGACCGCTTGCTCGACACGATAGTTAGGACCTTTATTGATCCCTACCCCGTTCAGCTGCTCTGCATACTCGCGCAGAGATCGTTGTGTGACCTCAACGCGGGTCCTGTGGAATCATACCTCTGCGCGCGCTGCATGAAACGGCACCGTGTAGCATGGAGAGTAGGCTCCGACCGCAACGTCTGCCTGCATGCGCGGGTCATGGATGGGGGATATGCAAGCCCGCCGTCTAGCTGAACTGGCCCCCATGTCAAGCATATGCCAAGTCATTCATCAAAGCCACAAGGACATGCAAGCAATCCTCTTGGCACACAGACTTGGCGGCTAGGTCCAATAGGGCTAGGTCCAACTAGTTGGCTGCCAGATAAGCGTACATTTCTATCCTGGTCACTATGTACATGTAATATTGTCGACTGGCAAGGTTACGCATCCATATACTTATCAGTATGTGGCCAGAGTCGTGCACAAGTCATGGTGCAACATTGTCTACTCTACGGCCAAAGCTCCGTCGTCTCCCAAGTTCCCTCGTCGCCACTGAGTATCAGGTCATGCCTCCACCGTCTGCCGCGTTCTGGGTCAGATAGGTCGACTTGATCTACTTGCTCCGGGGCGATGGCAAGTACCCTGAAATTTTTGCGCGCAATTTCGTCGTGCAAGTCGTCCACCTTTTGGCCAAGGCCGAGCCCGGGACCTGGTGCCTGCGATATCGGGGTGCCAGGCGGTGGGTTGCGGAAGCTCCCTCGCATAACGGGACTGATATTTCCAAAGTGCGCCGTGAGCTCCTTGGCCCATTGCCAGCCATCTGCTTCAGCATCCATCTCTGTATTCCCGGCATGTTGCCGACGCATATGCGCGCTCAAAGCTTGTCGTACAGGCTGCGCAGCGTCCGAGTCAATATCGGGCCCAATCATGTACACGCGGCCACGGATGCGCCATTGAGTTTGTGCATGCGCTGCCCAGATGACGGCCTCGACAAATCCTCCGGGGGACGATTGCAGAGTTTGGGGTGCGTTGGTGGATATGGTGCAAGGCTCATGAAACATTTCCGACACCTTTTCCATGCGGACATCCGTAGTGATGGTGAGTAGATCTGTCTGATAGACATTAGGGTTTCGTGGCGCAGGATTGCGCGGATTCAAGCTGAGGCCCGCCCACATGCCGCGGTAGACAACGGTGCGGGCTCTGGGCGAAAAGGTTGCTGCATCTGGGGTCTTTTGCGCTGAGGGTGTGGTGACCGAGCCGTGTTCGCGATGAAGAGAGCTGAGAACAAAGGTAGGAGAGTCCATGGCTTCGAGGTGTGATACGAGGGTGGCACGCCATGGGGCGAGCGAGACGGATAACCGGCCCATGGTGGATGGTTTGAAATGGCGGACAATTTGCTGTGTACGTTGTGCAGGGATTGCCATGGGGGAAAAGACGATGAGCGGACGAGGTGAGTTAAAAAGTACGGGAATAGCGCAGCAGCGGCAAAGGAGCCATGGTGGAGCTCAGGTGACGGCGTCATGGAAAAGCGTTGGCAGTGGCAGTACTTGTCAATGGGGCTATTTGGTGGTAATAATGGCTGGTAGAAGTGACTGATAGTGTGACGGGCTTATTGCTTTGCATTTTGAGTTTTAAAGAGCTCTTTTTCAAACAGACTTGGAAAACAGAAACATGAAACATGTGCGAATCAATGTTTGGCTGGTGCTGCGAGGTTGGCATTGGCATTGGCATTGGCATTGGCACTGGCAGTTGGCAGGGAATATTACGCCGGGTCTAGGGCGGGTGCGCGACGGCGATGTACCGACTGCAGGTGCGGAGTTGGAGTTGGGCACGAGTCGGTTGTCGCGGTGCAAGTCGATAGGACAGGGCAGGGCGGGGAGGGTCCGCGGTGGGCGGCAAGCGGGAATCAAAGTCTATAACGTTTCGACTTGGTGCAAGTGACAGGGTTGGCATTGCCTGGTTGCCTGGCAGCCTTGGGAAGAGATGGACGTTTATGCAGCATGGTACGACATTGTTTATCCTGAGTAGTGGTATAAGTGGTCGGTGTGTGGTTGATGTGTGGTCGATGTGTGGTTGATTTGTGGTTGATTTGTGGTTAATGTGAGTCGATTACTACGATTAGGTGTCTGGTCGATTTATGAGGTGCCTTGGTGAGCTGAAAAGTAACCCATCGAGGAAAGTGGTGTCGGCCGGCCGCAACGCCTGGTCTCGGCTATCGCGGGATGACCAAATCATGCCGGACGCTGTTGTCAAGCTTTTTGCTGGTGCGAGGCGGGCGGGCGGGCTGGCTGGCTGGGCTGGGTGGACAAGAGGGACAAGAGACGGAGGGAGGGGTGAGCGTGGATCGTAGGAGTCGCATCTGGAGTGGGCAAAGAGCCCATCGTCCGCGTGTCTGTACAGCCGGGACGATGCGGTACATGACCGACGGAGGCGCAGGGGGCTGGCGACACGGTAGCAAGTATTTGCCTCTTTTTTTTTTTTTTTTTAATTTTTAAATTTTTTTTTTTTTGCCTTTTTTTTTCTTCTCGGGCTGAGGTTCTAGACCGTGGTTATTATCGCCGCCCATCTTAACCGAAAGCAGCTGAGGCGGCGATGGGTGGAAGTAGCCGGGGCGGGAGGAGGAGGCAGGAGGAGGGAGGGGGAGATGAGGAAAGCGGGAGGGGGGAAAAGATGTTGACTAGTGTTGTATTGTGATTTTCAAAGAGTGAGGAGATGAAGGACAAGGTCATGTTGAATTCGTGGTTGTTTGCAAACGAGCGGGAATGACGAGACGGGTGAGATAGTGTGGCTGACTGGCTGTACCGGAGTACGGAGTAGTTCTTGACCAGTCGTCTGTTGACGAGTTTGTCTGTTGGCCAGTTGTTCTGTAAATTATAAAGATTACCTAGGTCTAGTAAGGTATTTGATACTAGCACCCCCAGCCCAGGCCTCGTAGAATGAGCAGCCTGCGCAAGCCAAGCCAAGGAAACAAGCAAGGCGTCATCAGATTTCTCTCAACGCTAGGCACGGACAAGACGACAGAAAAGGCCTCGCCCATTTCCCGGACCCTTGTCTAGGCTGGCTTTTTTGCCTGCATTTTGCCTGCATTTGCCTGCATCTGTCTGCACTGGCCTGCATGGGCCTCGCCGTTCAGCCTATCAAGCGGCTAGGTGGCGGCCAAACAAGACAAGAACATTGCCAAGCTTTTTTGGGCTCCCTCTTGGTGTGTCTAGGGCTCCATTTTGCCTCCATCGCCTCCATTGCCTCCATGATCCATTTGGGTCCGCACAAGATGTGCCATCACTGATCACTGACTGCATCACCGCCATGCTCTAGTTCCAGTATGCATGCATCTTTCCCGCGGTATCCATCATCTGCACCGCCGCATTCTAGTCGAAAACGGGCGGAAATAGTCTCCTACCGTTACTTACCTACCAACTACCTTACCTTATGCACTCCACCACTCACTAACTCCCTTTGCTCATCAGTAGTTAGTCACCACCACCTGCAGCCTGCAGCCCACCACTACCGGCCTCGTTCCATCAACTTCAGCCTCCAAAAAAAGACCCTTTTTTTACCAGTACCCTTCGCTCTGGTGCGTGCCTCTTTGCCTCTCCCATGCTTCCCACGCTTTTGCACGCTTGCACGCTTGCACGCTTGCACGCCTCCTATGCCTGCAAGTCTTCCTCCATCCTCTACCCTCTGCTTATTCCCATCCGCTTCTCCCCCCATCTAAATTATTTCCACCTCCTCTCGATGCTAATATTACTCGTCCCTTTCCACACATCGCGCGTAACCCTCCAAGCCCTTTTTATTTCCGGTCTCTCTTCCCACCACTCCCTCGTCGTCCTCGTCGTCCTCGTCGTCCTCGTCCTCGTCCTCCCCTTTCTCTCCTCTCTTCTTCTGCTCGCCCTGCTTTCCTTTACCAGTCTTCTTTTTTGTGGCCCCTGGTATATCAACAACCGGGGTGGCGCCACAGAGCCAGGCAGGAAGAGAAAACGTCTCCAGATTCCTCAACGGCCTCGCGCAGCCACCACCCGCAGATTACTCTACACTCTGCCGCGACTCTCTTCACCTCAACCACCAGCCAACCCCCTTCTACCATCACCCGCACCCTTTTTTTTCTCTACCATTATCCTATCCTGCTCACCTCCCGCCAAACGGTACTTTCTTTGACAAACTTTTTGCCCAACTCGATAGTCCGGCTCTCTTCCGCCTTTGGCCCCCAAGAGGTGGGCTGTCTCGCGACCGTGCAACCCAGCTCATCAGACCTCTCTTGTCCATCCCCAAACACGGCTTCATCGCACCTCTTTACGCCTGTCATGAACGCTCCTCCGCGTCATTTACCGCCGCCCGTTGCCATTGCTCAGCAGGCAGGTCGTTTGGCGCCGCTGTCTTATCTCGGTTCCCCAGATCACCGCCATGCGCGTATCCAGCATCCTCCCCCACCACCGCCTGCGCCTATTTTGCGCAGTCCCGGCCACGACAGGCTGACCAGCGGCAACAACGCCCATTCTACCGCATCACCGCCTGGTATTAGCCACCTCTCGTTACATCACCACAGTGCTTCTTATCATGGGCATGCACCATCTCCCATGCAGTCACCCCACGACAGGCGTGATTACTCTGACGAGAGGAGAGACTACCATGATGACAGGAGGGAGTTTCACGACGAGACTGAAAACTTTACCGGCGATGGCCCTCCCAAGAAGAAGCAGAAGCGCAACAAGCCCACGCTCTCTTGCCACGAATGCGTAGAACGAAAGACCAAGGTAATTATGTGCGCTTCAATCCCTATCGCGATCCCACGCTAATTGTCATGTCAGTGTGACCGTGGTCGTCCTCACTGTCTAGCTTGTAAGTGGTGGACCGAAATCATGTTTGCCTTTCCACGAAACTAACCCACAGCAAGGCATCAAGAGACAAACTGAATGCAGATATGCTCATGTTGCCAACTTGCTAGAGTATGTTGCATGTCTTATGCGCCTGTGCCGGCTGTCTCTAACATGACGTAGGGAAACCACTCGATCCGCCTCTACTGGCCGACGCATGACCAAGGCACCCAAAAAGAAGCCAGGTGTTGAAGGCAGAACAAATATTCCCAACATTGCAGATAGATACGCTGCCACGGGCGACAGCCCTTCGCGCGGCGCCCTGGCTCTTTCTACCGGCCTCATGTCCAACGTTCCCTACTCCAAGTCATCCTCTAGCAACGTCTTTGGCATTGGCTCCGAGCACCCGTTCGCAAACTACTGGACCTGCGAAGGCGGTCTGAAGGAGGTCATCTCGGTGCTTCCGGAGAAGCCACAAGCAGACAGTCTCATCAACCGCTATTTCGAATGTGTCGACCCTGTCTACCCAATGATCCACCGTCTTACCTTTTACGCAGACTACGAGGAGTTCTGGCGCATGAGTGACCAGCAAAAGCAAGAGATGGATGCGGCCTATATTGCGCAAATCTTTGTCATGATTGCTTTGGGAACTCAATTTGTCACTTCCACGACAGCCAAGGAGCGTAAACAGCAGGCCGAGTTTTTTGCTTCAGCCAGCAACCAGGCTCTGCGCATGTCCTCGTATCTCAGCATTGCTTCCCTGCGGTCCATTCAGGCCATGGTTCTGATGACGTACTTTCTCATCAATGACAACCACGCCTCGGACGGTTGGGCCTTTGCAGGCATTCTTATCCGCCAAGCCTACGCCATGGGTCTGCACCGCGATCCTAACATTGGTAAGATGCACTATGCGCTACGGCAGTGATGCTAGTCTAATCTCTTCTTTAGTGACTCCTGACGCAAGCCCGTTTGAAAAGCAGCAGCGGCGCAAAGTATGGCAGGCGGTGTTGCTTCAAGACACCTTCCTGACTGTGCTCCTTTCTCTGCCTCCTTCGGCCACGCATACCGATGTTTCTGTAGATGACCTCAATGACCACGGAAGCTCCATTGCGAGCAGCGATCCGACTGATACCGCATACGTTAGGGGCTCGTGGACACTGGCCAACCTTGTTCAGGAAACTATTTGCTCGCCGCGCTCTCTCGACCTGCCGATTTGCAGCACGGGTCGCAACAAGTCTAAGCTGGTTGCCGACTTTCGCGCAGTGTACCGATCGTTTCCAGACGTGTTCCGGTCTTGGGATGCCGACAGCCTGACGGGCATGGCGCAGACCAACAAGCGCGTGGTGCGCCAGACGCTCTTCCTTACCAGCAACTATTTTCACAACCTCATGTTGGTGCATGCCTCGGAGAGCTCCGACGTCCCTGTCAATATTCGCGGCACGCTCGAGGCGGCGCACGATGCCATTAGCGCATTCTTTATGCTCTTTTCGCTCCTCGAATCCGAGGCGCGCGTGTGGTGGGTCTTTAACCACCGGGCCTTTCTCGAAGCTGTTTGCATCGGCAACGTGCTGCGCGAGGCGCTCCGCGAGCCTGGTGGCAAGGAGATGCTCGCAAGGGATCCGCTCTTTGTACGGGCCAGAGCCGATATCAGTACGTACATGTCAGATATCTAGTGTAAAATGATGTGCTAACGATTGCCTAGCTCGCATGATTGAAATTTTGGAGCTCATGATTGATGATTCAGAGGTGGCCCACACGCGCATCGAGGTTCTCAGCGCCTACTTGACGGTCGAGTGAGGACGCGGTGCTTTGTACAAATTTCGACGTTTGAAACGCGATTCATTTTTGTTTTTTTTTTTTACCTTTTATTTTTTGTTTTTTTTTTTTTGGTACACTTTGATTTGGCTCACATTTTTTGCATCTACTCGAAGCGTCGGCGCTATGTTTAACAGGTTGCTTGGGTTATGGGTTGATGGGTTGAGTGCAGTAGGCACTTGTCAGCACGCACCGCGTGTAAGCCATTGGGCAAATTGCATATTTTAGCCAATATTCTTTTACCCGCTTGCAATTGAACAAGCGTTGGAAATATTAGTTTTCATGACGAATCTTTTATTTTGACTTCTTTTTCTTCATCTTGGTCCTTTTTACTTTCCATTGTGTGTTGGTGCGCCAGCCATAGCTGAGCCATTTCATGCAGTGGAATGTGCTCTTTGTCCTGTGCCTTGTCCGCCCAGAACTACCTCGAAAGCACGTGGGCAGTAATTCAAACCATTAATTTCTCGGAGGTCTAGAACAGCGGGAGGCGCCAGCGCAGATGAACCAGAACTGGTAAACACATGGCAGCGCGTTGGACGGCGTGGCCGACTGCGCCCCATGCCGTTCTGGCTCACCGCGCAGCGCAGCGCAATTATGTGGCTTTATGACTTAAAAAAACAAGCTTCTTCAGCTGAGCGCCTCATCGGCCACCAGCCGAGCCCTTGCGCGGCGGTGCTTGGCACTCGTTGGAAAAGCTGTGGCTAGGTAACAAGGGGGAAGACTTGTGTAGCTGCACGGTAAAAGAAGAATAGAGAATAATGCAATATTGTCGCTGTTGTCAATTATCATAATCAATCTTATTATTATTATTTTCATTTGGCTGCTCGAGTCTTGTGTCCTTTTTGGGCGGATGCCAGTGCACGGCTGTGATGCAAAGGGGCTGAGAAGAGCAGAGCACGTTTTGGCTGTGGAACAAGCAGCAAAGCAGCCACAATAGCTAGCCGACCTTTTTAGATTTGCTTTTTTTTTTCTCTTCAGGTGGGAGGCCGCCGCCAAGGAGCATGTTGCTAGACCGATTTCGCAGACTAATAATAAGTTTAGTAATAGTTGGGTAGTAAGGTAAGTTTGGGAAGCATGAACTGAAACCCGACCGACCGGGCAAATACAACGAAATGCTATTATTACTACGGTGTTGCCGCGAGGCACAGAGAGACAGAAAAAAGCTCGAACCCTGTGCGGGGTTGGCGTGGTGGTGGACTGGTGGTCGTGTGCTTTGCTGCTTAAATTAGGTGCGACAAAAGATCATTCAAGGTTGCACGGCTTGCAGGAGATGTGGTCGTGCAACGTGGGTGTATACCGGGGGGGCAGATTGCCCTGTCCAGACTCCAGTAGTTCCATGTTGTTGCGTACAGCATCTGAAAATAGCACCATGATACGAGGTTTCTCGCTCTGTAATTATGTAATGGATGCTGCGGGATTTCCGACGCGAGATGGAAGCGACGATTGCCGGGGCCAAGATGTTAATATGTCAATCCAAGCAGCAAGGGTCCAAGCAAGAAGGGTAAAGGAAATCAATCTCATGGGTGCATTTTAATTCCGTCGAGAAGCCGACATTATGCCACCTAGCCAACAGTAAACAGTGAACACGAGGTTTGACAGCCGCGATGGGCGTTGTGTACTGTAATTTCAAGGCATGGGCGTTGGGGCTTTAATTGCCCTATTATTTTTCATTTTAGCCAGGATTCAAGTGTCAACTTACTCGCCAAAGCGTTCAAAAGGCCTCGTCAGCCTTTTTTCTTTATTTCCGGCAACAATGGTTTGCATAAGTTGGTAATAAGAAAGCAATCCACAAACAATAACCGAGGGGGGAGGGATGGGACAGCATGGAGATCCATGGCTGCCAAGACAAGTGGCCGCGCGTCTGCCTTGTCAACTTGGCGATTGCAGCAGCAGACCAGACTACCAGTACAGTAACAACGGCAGAATGGCAGGAGAAATGGCGGCAACGGGCTAACTTACTACAGTAGGTAATACTGCAGGACAAGCTTTTCTTTTGCAGATGCCGAGAACACGGACCTCGACCGGGGTTGTCTGCGGCGGGCTATTATCTGTCTGGAATCTCGTAAGAGTGGGGGGGAAGGAGCAGGGCAAAGAGGGGTTGGAAGGGGTGCAAATGGTGCAAAAAGGGAATGATAATTTCGCTGTAGGGTCGCTTGCTGTGCTGCTGCTGCGCCGCCTTACGAGGCGCGTCCCGGCACCCGAGCACCCGAGGAACGTCGCGGCCAGCCAGAAAGATCAGCCCTGAGAGGGAAAGTAAAGACGTTGATCAGACTTTTTGGCAAGGGGACGAAACAAACTGCCGATGAGCTTCGACATCTGCCATAGAAGCCGTCATCTACCTCACCAGAACGGGGGTAAGAAAATGAGAAAATAAATACGATTTAGATTAGTAGCTACCGAGATGTTGTCGATACGTCAGTGTCAAAATTGATTACCATACTGATTCGAGATGATTGCTGCTGGTCAAAGTGAGCCTTCTGACTCGGAGCGCGGTCTGGTGTGTCCCCCACTGGGGGTCCCAGAGGAGTAGAGTGGGACGATCCAGCCCGTCTTGGGCAAGTCGCCTTGCGTCACCACTCTGTGTAGAAGTGTGGATTGGATAGTTCGATATCAAACCAACTAGTGATTTTCGTGCCTCCGGGGCTGGTCTCCGGTGTTATCTTTCCTTTCTTCTCAATCACCGCAGCCAAATTGAGTTGGCCGACCCAACTTCTTTTGTCTTTTAGTTTCTAGTTTATAGGCGTCTCTTGCGTGTGAGGATTGCCCTGTGATGGCACCACATTGACGGCACCGCAGTGACTGCCAGTGTTGCCCACAAGTCATGACTTGGGGGCAAGTAGAAGAAAAAAAAAAAAAAAAAAAAGAGGAGCAAGCATGACCAACTGCTCAGAGATTGATTTGTAGGGACTTTTGCACCGCCTGATGGAGACATCCCCGTCTCTCAAAACCAACCCTGAGCGACATGACATAGGCCGATGGGTTCGGCCCCGGCACAGCCTTGTAGTAGTCCCATTTCCAGACCCAGTTGCTGCTGCTGCTGCTATTCGCCCAAGGGCCACGGGGCCTCTAACCGACTAACGTAATATGTCAACGGTGTAAGTCGGCTGTGTGTTTGACTGCGTATAGGTGCCGCCTCGTCCGCTCACCCTTTCTCACTCCCTCTTTTACAAACGGTACGTCTCGAGTGGCACTGCGTAATTTTCCTCGACGAACAAGCTTGCTTTATAATTGATTGATTATTCCGTCTTGGACCTGGGAATATACTTTTTAACCTTTCTTTTTTTTCCCTTTCGCGGCACTCGCTCTACCTAATCACAACAGCATCACCCGACGACAGTGGCGCCGAGGAAAACCGTTTGGCAGCTGCCTAGCAAGCCACCAAGAGTTGACGTGTCCTGCGCAAACGACTCCATCCAGACAACGCAGTACGGCTGACGCCTGGTAATTCTGGGACTATCTTTACTTGACACCTTCTCTACGCCCCTACGTCTCTTTTTCGAAAAGGAAAATGCGGGCCTGGACCAAGGCAGCAGCTCTGCTGCTTGTGCAGTCTGTCGTTGGCGAGTCTATGCCTGTGTCCGGCCGCAGGGTTTCCGCCACCGGTAGGTTTATCTCTCTTTGAAACCTTCATAAAGAGAATAGAGTATTGGACAGCTGCCTAACCATGGATAGAAACGGTCCCCACTGCATACATCACACTGAACGTGTCGGTGGACGACGCGGAAACACAAGTTGTCGTGAGTAACAGTCTCGCCCTCGACACTGCTCAATCAGCCTAACCTCGTCCTCACCAGCCTTTCCGTCTTGATCTCGCCGAAGCCGAGGAGCCCTGCTCCCCGGCAAACGTCCGCGTCAACGGCCAGCGCCTGACCCAGGACGCCGACGGCTTTGGCCACGGCGCGCTGGCGCTCGACCAGGATCTCAGCATCACCGCCAACTGGACCTTTACGTGCGAGTCGCTCAAGCAGGCACTCACCATTCACGTGCTCTCTGTCAACAGCAGCCCCGTCAGCGACGCCGACGACCATGACGCCTCCTTGATCGCCCACTTTTACCAGACGACGCCCGTGCAGATTGCCAGCGTCGAGCGCGTCGCCAGCGTCCGCTATCTGCACCTGCACACGACCGTCACCGAGTCCCTGGACCAGGGCGGCGAGGAGCACTCTTACGGTGATGGTGGTCCCCCCAGTGATGGCGTCGTCGCCGGCACCTTTGAGGAGCAGGTATCGCGGCTCATGGACCTCCGCAGCCAGGCGCGCGAGCTCGCGGCGCTCATCCGTCACCAGAAAGCCGCCATTTCAGCAGACGGAATGAAGCAGGGGACCAGAGTTGAGGAGGAGCGCACGCCCACGCCGCTCAGCGAGTGTCGCGACGTGCGCTGCGCGTTCAAGGCCCTGGCTTACCGGTTCAGACACAGCCACGACGGGATGTGCAAGAGCGCAAGCGGCTGGCGCGCCGTGTTTGGTTGCGCCTCGGATGAGGACGAGGAGCAGCAATGGTGGGAAGAGGACGACGACTTTGACGACGACTTTGGCATGGAGGACGAGGAGTGGATGGAGATGGTCTCCGAGGATGGCTTCTACTCCACCTACGAGGAGGACATGATGGCGGCTGAATACAACTCTGTACGTTGGCATGCACATTGAAGACACGACAAAGGAGCTTATTGACTAACGATTGGATCAAATCTAGACTCGCCGACGCATGCTGCTGCTAGTCGCCGAGACTGCCTTTGTCTTTGGCGCCGCCGTCTTTTGCCTCACCGCCTTGCTGCGACGCCTCACCCACAGCCGCTCACGCACATCGAGCGAGCTGCCCCTGTATCAAAACGCCCGCTACTTTGACGAGCCCAAGACACTCATCTCCTTTGCCTTTGTGGATGGCCCCGCCGACGAGACCAGCTACCCTGGTTACGATGACGACGGCGATGACAAGGCGGTTCTGCGGGAGGCGGCACGCAGTGAGACGACGACAACGACGACGACGACGACGGTGGCGGATACATTTTCAGAATTGCGAGCGGCGGCAGAGGTTGTGAGCGATTTGGTCGCCGTGGAGGCGGCGGGGCAGGACGAGGCGCCGCCAGCGTATGAGCGCGTGGATGAGAGGGAGCATTCGCTGTAATAAAAGAATCAAGGTATACCACTTTATGTTGTCGTTTTATTTCTTTGTTCTTTTGGCATTTTATACAATCTTTTGGCGGGTCATTTCATTATATTAGTTATAGCATCATCATCATAAATCATAATGCACAAGTCGTTTAAATCAAAAAGAGCCCTCTGCCAATTCAATATAGCAGCGCCATGCAAAACCCCGTTTCCATTAACCAAATATAAAGGTCTCGTAATTTTTGCGTATCCTCGCCACACCATCCTCCACCTCCCAGCCTTTGACCTCGCACACGTGTCGATACATGACCTCGAGCATGCCGTCCATGTCATCCCCCGCCTTGTGCAAATCGCTTTCCACCAGCAACCTGTCGTCGGGCACCGCTCGAATTACCTCGTCCGTCTTGCCTCGGCTCGACGACGTCTCCGTCGACAGGTTAATGGCCGCCGAAAAGGACACGTACACGGCCGCAGGGACGTTGCGCCGCATCCACTGCGCCAGCGTGCTGGCGCTGCCTGAAAAGGAGTGCAGGCATATGCGTGGCGGATACGGTTTTCCCGACTCCTTTTTCGTCTGCTTGTGCCCACCGAGGTTCAGGGCCTTGATTCTCTGCGGCAGCGATTCGTCTTTTGCTTCGTCGTCTTCTTCTTCTTCTTCTTCCTCGCTGCTGCTGCTGCTGCTGGAAAAGTCTTCGGCGCCGGGCGCGACGAGCTTCTTCTCGCGCCGAGAAGGTAGCTCGCAGCCGGTCCAGCACCGCGCGACCGTGTCGTACAGTACGCCGTGCGCCTGGACGCCGTGAAGGCTGACAGCGCGGCCGAAGCGGCCCGCGAGCGCGAGCTGTGCGGTGAGTACGGCTTGCTGGTGGGTCATGCGCACGCGGTGCGGGCTCAGGCGACGGCCTTGGCGGCCGCCGGGGGTGGCGGCGTCGTCGCGGAAGGCGGCGTCGTTGTCGTCGACCTCGGCCCACGGCTCGGGCAGGCGAAAGGCCTTGTCGAGTCCTGCCTCGCCGACGAGGGCGAGGGGGTACGCCTCGAGCCGTGCCGCGGTGGCGGCGATGAAGGCGGAGATGGGCACGGGGTCCGGGAGGCTGTCAATAAAGGCGTCGTCGGGCGGCGGCTGCAGCACGGCGCGGTAGTGAGTTCTCTTGGCTTCAGACGGGGAAGAGATGCTGTCGTCGGGTTGGTGGTAGGTTGGCTCCGCGGCAGAGTCGTCGTAGAGCTGGTGCGAGAACCACGGATGCCACGCAAATGCCGGGACGACTTTGCTTGCGCCGGTGGCGTCCGAGAGGTCCGTGGCGGTGGTGGCGTCAAGGCCGTGCGAGGCGGCTACCTCGGCGACGAGGTCTTGGTCCTGCGATCTCGTGGCCATGATTGTCAAGACGGATGTGCGCATGCGGGCGAGGTTGTCTATCGAGGCCATGGTATCGGTTGGGTGGCAGTGTGCGTCATACGCGCCGAGATGCCAGGGAAAATCGTCCGAGGGTTGGGGCGATCCATGGTTGCTGTCGCCGGCAGTTTGGTCATTCTGGCACATTATCACGGTGTAGTTGATGTAGAGAGAATTTTAGGAGTGGTTCGAGGAATAAAGCGGCGCGGAGCGGTGTTGGCATTAGAAGCTTCCAAATACTTACGGGGCCGACCCCGCGATTTCGGTGGCTTACGTGCGGTGTAAGCCGGGTCATGAACTACATGGTCACTTTTGGTTATTATAACAGTACTGCAAGAAATCAATTCAAACTTGTGGCTTCGAATGAGCTAATGAATTCAAGAAATATGGACTAGCAATTTCTAAATGCCAAAATCTGGAGCAAAAATTTCGTCGCAACCAGCAATCGACGCCCGCCTCAAGCAGCCGGCGCACTGTCGGCTGCTATCCGACCAAGCCCTTGGCGGAAAGGAGACACATGAAAAACGTGGTAGGTATATTCTGTGAACAGTAGCCAATAAATTGCTTGTCCAGTCCCAGGGCTGCAAAGAGAGAAGTGGGAGCATTTGCCATTGCGGCGATTTCCATCACCTCATTCGTGCGGACAAAGCTCAGCTTTCGCCGGGCGCAGTAGTAGGCGGGGACTGCAGAGAGTTTCTCGCTGTTTAACTGGAAGATTGACTCTGCGAGAGATTTCTCAATGACCGAAAAGCAATCCTTGAATAAATAGCAGGGATAGCACACGCGCTCGCAGGTGAGGAGGAAAACGCGTTCGCCGCGGGAAGAACAGGAAAAGCACCTGTCGGAGCGAATAACTTGACGAGCAATGTAATGTGCAGAGTATCTGGGAAGAAGATGAGCTCTAGAAAGGCTTTGCAGGAGTCTTGGAGCATGCTCAAGAATCTCTCGGTAAGGTCGAAAGTCCAAGACCAAGAGTCTGGCCCAGATGGAGGTTTGTGAAAGGCGGAAGAGGGACTGTAGGTCAAGAAGCTCCAGAACCATTAACAAGAGCTCTTGAGGGAGCTTTTTCACGGGTCCAAGAGGTCTCTGTCGCACTACTGGTTCAAAAGCCACGAGGTCAGGGCCAGATTGCTCCTCGACGGCGAGCTTAGCCTGGAGCTCTCTGGAGATGTGAGGCATGGCGATGGTGTTGGTGAAGGAAAGAGGCAACACTCGCAGTAAGAAGAGGTGTTAGAATAGATGGATTGGAACATGCCGTCAAGGTGCCGGCTCAACGGTGTTTACGTAGGCGCGTTGAGGAGGTGCATATGGCACGCAGTGGGCGTTTGTTGGTGCAAGATGAATATCGTGCATGTAAGAGATGTCTGCCGGTGTTGGCAACGGTGTAAGCGATGGCGAGGACGCAGCAAAGCACAAATTTTTTTCCAAAATAATGGAATCAGAAATGGTGGGAATACGTCTGGCATTGTCATCCGATCACTTTGACTTTTGAGGTATGGTAGAATTAGTCTGGCACGCAGGGTATTCCAGCAATGATTCGATTGTTGGTGTTCAAAGCGGTACAGTTGATGAGGTTCTCTATTCTGCTGACTCAATGACCAAAATTTGAGACTGGAGTTTTCTACTATTCATGTTCTCAGACTATCTTGAGGCTCAACATTGTTCTTGTTTGATCAAGTGGTGCCTCATCCAGCCCGGCGGATGCTGTCCAGCCACCTCAACCCCGCCGTGATGCTACCCTGAACATGAACTACTCGAGCAACCGAGCCAGTGATGGCAAAATGCATGTATAAAATGTATAACAAGAGCACAAATTAATGCATCAAAAAATCACCCTGATATACCCGCGGATCATGTCACTGGCACGCCACCCGATCCGCCGGCCTGCATGTCCCGGCAAGCCGCCCACAAATCCCCTGTCCGGCAGCGATGAGACCCCGCCAAAGGATGCGACCTGACAGGGTGCATCTGCCAGACCTGCCAGCACTTGCAGCCCACACAATTCCGGCGCTAGCCTGCAGCAAACCAGGCCATTGTTCTTTCCTGTTTCTCAGCCTCGTTTTTCTTTTCTTTGTCGCTCTTCTTGACATGTGATTATCTGCTTTCATCTCGCCACACCACAAGCAAAACCCTGGAAAAATCTGGTCAAAAAAAGACGTTGAAATTGAGGGCAGACACATCATTTCATCCCATATTTACCCGATCCCGCCCTCCCCTCCTCCATCGAAACCGGAAACGTCCCCGCGCGCACGCCATTTACACCACACCACCACTATCATTGCACCACCACCACCACCACCACCACCTGCACAATCGACACGAGCGGGGGGCCGTTCGAGAACAGCTTACCCCCCAGATAACAGAGCTGGTAGAAAAAGCAAAGCCGCCGCGCTTGCATCGCCCTCACCACCCTCTTCTTTGTTTCTCTTCTCTTCTTTTCAGTCCCACGTCTTTTCAGTGTCTTCTTACTCTCGCTGAATGGCTTTGACACTCAGCTTCGGCCCCTACTCCTTCCTACTCGGCTTCCAAGGCGGCTTTTGCATATAGCCGCACATAGATAGCTTCCACCTTTGCTTCTCCCAGAGTCGCATCTCGGCTACAATCCCTGCTCGTCTCCTCCCTCTGTCTCATAGCTTCGTGTGACGAATTGCTACATCGGGCAAGCGGGACAAGATCTCGCTTACACCCGCAAGCCCCCTTCAAACCAACATCCTGCTCGATTTTCGTGCGCCATTATTCATCCATGCCTCGCTCCTCGTTGCGCCGTCTCACGTACCATTCTCTGCATTCCGTCATGGCGCTGCTCAATCCCATCTACGTCCTCTTTGTGCCGTTTCTCTTCCTCGTCACCGTCCCCATGGCCCTCTTTGCCGGCGTCACCACCACCCTCGCCTTTTCCGTCCTCATCTGCCGCGGCATCCTCGTCTACCTCGACCTCGCCTTGACCTACGTCCACCGCGCCCTCCACGGCCTGCAGGTACCCTCGCGCCTGCATCGCGCCGCCGCCGCCCGCAGCGAACCGCCCTCACCCACGCCCTCGTACCTTGCTCTGCGTCCGCGTCGCCGCCACCACCACCATCATCGCCGTCTCAGCTCCGTGAGCGTTTCGTCCGCCGCCGCCGGCTCCGTCACCCCCGTCAACGACGTCAGTCTCGGCTTGACGCCCAGTATTGGCGCCGAGCGCGACTACGAGGGCCTCGGCGGCTGGCGCGTTGGCGACGACGACATCTGGACCACCATCAACTCGCGCCTCGAGCTGCCCGACAGACAGCACGTCCGCCACCACCACCGCTCACCCTCGGCAGGCGGCGCCTCCACGCCGGGAGAAGGCGGCTTTCTCATGATGAAGCGCCGCACGCGCAGCCCAGAGACCACCACCGGCAAGATCTCCGCCGGCCCGGTTTCACCAAACAGTTCCAGGGCCAGGACGTCGTCTACGACTCGAGTCGGCTTTGGCCCGTCCTTGACCCAAGAGGGCTATTTCTCGCTCGTCATGTCGCCCAAGATGGCTTCCAGAATGGCTTCCAAGAATCCAGCAACGCAGCACTATTGATGAGATGATGAACCTTGACGACATTACGACTTGACACTTTTTGTATACTATGAGCGGGTTGGATTGCGCCAAGTCTTGTATTTTTTTGAATAGCATTTTGCAACTGTACGCAATATTTACGACCATCATTTGACCAGAACCCAAAATTCAAATTTATGGAGAAATAAAAAATCAATAATCAGCCGAGGGTATTTCCAGAACCTATTCAAAACAGTATCCAACGCTTCACGCCCAATAACATCCATGTACGCCTCCCACATCCTCTTCTCTTCTTCTCCCAATCACCTCGTCTCCTCCTCTTCACAGCGTCTTCCAAAAGTAATTCGCGTAGAAATACCGCGAAAACTTCTTGTCCATATTCACCACATGCACATCCCCCTTTCGATCATTCCGAATCACCGCCTTTGCCCACTCCCCGCTCTCCTCGTCCCTCTCAATCTCAATCCCCAAGCTCCTATACACTTTCAACCGCAACAACACCTCATCATCCACAAAATCCTTCCTCTTCCCGCCGCCGCCGCCGCCCATATCCCCCTCTACCCCCTGCAGCTCCAATTCTTGCAGCCGCGCCGCCAGGTCCGCCGCCTGCAGCGCCACGCGCTCTGCCTCAGCCTCGGCGTCGCTCGCCGCCTTGGCCGTGCGAAACTTGTGCGTGTCGAGGTCGGAAATGGCCGAGGCGTGATCCGTGGCCGCGTGCGCCGCCGCGAGGGACGCTTGCTGCTGTGAGATGGCAGAGAGCTGCCGCGCGAGCTGCTTCAGGGACGACTCGGCCTCGCGGAGGCGCAGGTCGCGCGCTTGCTGCAGCGTGGAGAGGGATTCGCCGACGCGCGAGACGGCGAGCTTGTCGGGGTGGATGTTGAAGTTTTCAATCGTGTGCCGGATGAGCTGAGACGGAGAGTTAGCGGCGGCATTATGAGAAGTTGAGTGGTGTTTGTTAAGGGGACACGGCGTACGGTCGCGGGATCTTCGGAGAGGAGCATGGCCGGGGGTATATCGAGCGACAAACGGTCGCGCACGCTGATTGTGTGTTGTATCTTTGAGTTTTCAAAAGGCTTTGGCACGTTTGTGGATTGTATTTTTGGCTGGTTATTTCGGTCTTTCTGTGTCGGAGATGAAGTAAAGCTTGTGGTGGTTGTTTCTAGACGCTGGTCTTCATTGTGGGGGACCTTTTTTTGGCAGCAAAACCGGTAAAACTAAACAGAGCGTCGCGTCGGCCAGGCGACAATGAAGGCTTGCCTCGCGCCGCTGCCCCACCCACTTTCATGACCCCGTTCTGTCACGGGTTTCTTGAAAGTCAGGCGGACCAAGAGGAAAGCTCAGCTGTATGAATACAGATTTGAGAGCAGCATTCATTTTGATGTGGTCCTCGTAAATCACCATGCTTAAGCCTCATCATATGGCGCGTATCTGTACCATCAAGTCCCCCTCTGTGGCCTCTGGATCAGCTAGTTTCTAGTGGATACAGTCAACGTCATCTGCGCCACAACTGGCCGAGCACCCGCCACACTTTGCTCCTCCAAGTCTGTCTTTAACCCAAAAAGCTGCCACATCCTCCCGCGGCTTGTCCTGGTTCCACGACCTCATTCTATCCGATTTGCGCAAACGCATAGGTTCACTTATCCCCGGATTCGCACCTTCTTCCACTAGACATATCTCCCTTTAGATCTCGCAAGTTACACAACAACATCTACATTACCTGCCCTCTGTCGCCACACACCGGGAGACTCCCCCCCCGCCGCCAATATGGTTACCGAGCTTCCATGTGAGTTGCTGCTGCACCCGAAGACAGGCGCCTTTGCCAGCCTTTTCCGGTCTTCGTTGAAATTGTGTCGCTAATGCAGAAATCAGACGCTTTGGATGCGGAAACGTGAGTCCAACCAGCAGCAGTTCTCGCCGCTCCGAAAGCCGGCCGATTCCGACCCGTCGCCATCCAATACTAACCCGTACCAGGCCGCTCAACGCCGCCGAACTCAAGGTCCTGCGCGCACAATACGAAAAAGAAGGCGAAATGGTCGGCATACAAACCAAATTCAACTACGCCTGGGTCCGTCCCCCTTCTACCCCTTCCTCCCTCTCTCTCTTCAATCCGCCCCTCCATCCCTCGCTAACCTTTCCTCCACAGGGCCTCGTCAAGTCCACCAACCGCGAGGACCAGCAGCTCGGCGTCCGTCTCCTCTCTGACATTTTCCGCATTTGCCCCGAGCGTCGCCGCGAGTGCCTCTACTACCTCGCCCTCGGCAACTACAAGCTCGGCAGCTACGGCGAGGCCCGCCGCTACAACGACCTGCTCCTCGAACGGGAGCCCGCCAACCTGCAGGCCTCCAACCTCCGCCAGCTCATCGACGACCGCGTCTCCAAGGAGGGGTTGCTCGGCGTCGCCATTCTCAGCGGCGTTGGGCTTGCCGCAGGCGTCGTCGGCGCCTTTCTCATGAAGAATGCTCGCAAGAGGTGAATGGAGGGAGGGGCAGGCAGGCAGGCAGGCAGGCAGGCAGGCACAAGAAAAGGTCTGCAAGACGGGCAGAGTGGGGTGACGCACAGCAACGGCAATTTTTCTCTGTAGTATTTCATTGTTTATTTATTCTCTGTCACATCATCTCGGCGAATATCGGACTTCATGGTTATATGCAAACATTCGGGTGTTGCGTGGGAAGCTAACTACCTCCTCTCCTTTCTTTTATAAGCTTCTTCTTTTCCGAACATCAATTAGCGGATCACAGCCATTAGTTTGCAAGGATCCGTCTTTGATTTAGAAAAAGGATTAGAAAGAACACTGCCTCATACCTATTGCCTCGCACTGCTCTGACGCTTCATGTCCTAGGTGTGTATGACTCAATCTCATTCACATTCAACTCATGCTGCAAAGGAAATAGGATTGTATGACAAGACAATAAAAGAAAGCTAAATAACAAACGAATGATCGCAGTACAAACACTGCATCCTGTCCGGCAAAAAAAAAACTATAGTACATTGACTCAACTACCATCTTTTCAAACACAAGCTTCCGGCCAATGCGCCAGGTTGTGTTGATCAAACAGTCAATTTCGTTGTACTAGATTATAAAAAGGAAACCATAAGTGCGCAACGTCGGGGACAAAACCAATTCGCCAAGAAGACAACCCTCAAATGAAAGCAAACCTGTCCTCCAAGATCTTAGTCAATCTTTGCAACAGCTCAAAGCAGCAAGTGTCCAGCGCAAATGATGAAATCAGAGACAACTATTTGCCCTTCCTCGGCAAGCATTGCCCAATCGCTTGTGGCTTTCCCTGTCTGTTGTCCTCGTCCGCTTGCGCATGTTTGGCAGTGCATGACTATTCTGTATAAACACTTTTTCCCCTTCTAACCATTCCCGCAACAATGGTATTTTCGGCTGACAAATTAGATACGGAGTCGTGATTAAAATGGAAACGGGCCCGAAGAGGTAATGAAAAGACTAAGCATATAAGGAAATGTGTGGCGTGGAGCCAGTGCTGCAAAGGGCATCGTGGTAGTCAGACATTGGTCGTACAGAGAGCAAGTCGTCACTAGAGCTAGGCTCGAGTACCGCCAGTTTATCGCAGAGAAAAGCCCTTGCGCTTACCCTCTTTTTCAAGAGGGCGACCACTCTCGACGCGCTGCTTCTTGTCTTCGAGCTCCAGACGTTGACGATCGAGCTGCTCCTTCATCTCGCGATGCCGGGCGTAGAGCTCTTCCTCTGATTGCTTGAGTTTGCTCTCCTTTTCTTGAACCTTTTGCTGGAAGACCATCTTCATTTCAGCCTCCATCTTAGCGAGCTTCTGCTCGTGAAGTGCACGCTCTTCCTCCTGCTTAACGGCAGGGTTGACCTCCTTGAAGACGCTGGGGTCCTGGGAAACACCCATAGCAATAAGCTTGTCAGTACGGTAGTTCTCGTAGAGTGTGTTGTTGGTGTGCTCCTTGAGCTCCTCCATGTGGGTACGGATGAGCATCTGGCGCAGCTTGACAAAGTCGCAGTGCTCTTCGTTGTCAACCTCGATGGTACCCCAGGGGTACTGACGGCCACGGACAGCACGCCCATCAGGGGTCTTGATTTCGTTGGTGGCACCAACAACGGCAAAGGGGACCTTGGACATGATTTCGTTGTTCTCAGCAATGGTCTCCTCGTCATCAAGCTCGTAGCGGGGTCCCTCGAAAATCTGAATACCGTGATGTCTGATGTCGGACAAGATCTAAGTAGTGTTAGCATTAAGTTACGCGTAAAAACAGATTGACCAAGACTAAAACTTACTCGGGCCTTGAAACTGGCGATTTCCTCATCGGTGAGGGTGTCGGACTTGGCAATGACGGGAATCAGATTCACCTTGGTGTGAAGGCGGCGCATGACCTCAATGTCGAGAGGCTTAAGGGAGTGGCCAGTAGGCTGGATGAAAAAGACACAAGCATGAATTCTGTTGTCAACGATGTTCATGCGGTTGACCTTGTTCTCGGCATCGAGATAGGCATCGTAGCGCTGTTCAATATTGTCGGTAATGGGGCGCCAAGACTCGTCGTTGTTGACAAAGTCGCCAAATCCGGGGGTATCAACGACTGTCAGACGAAGGCGGACACCGGCCTCCTCAATATCGGCGCTGATTGACTGAATGGTGACGGTCTTGGGAATGATGTCGAGGCTAGGCCCCTTGCGCTCCTTGGGAGGGTACAGAGAGGTATTGAACAGAGTATTGACGAGGGTAGACTTGCCGAGGCCAGATTCACCTATATACGGGTTAGATAAGATCAACAAAGAGCCGTAGTCAGACTCACCGACAACCATGACGTTGAAGTTGAACCCCTTGCGGACACTCTTGCGGTGCCACTGGTTTGGGAGATTGGCAAATCCAACATAGCCGGTTAACTTGCGTCTGACAATGTTCCTGGTATCCTGCACAGCAGAAGCAGAGACATCTACTGACACAGGGTTAGAAGGGATGACCCCTTTGCCGAAGTCTGCTGGAATATCAAGCTTGCCGTTAGCGGGAGAAGCGGGCGCCATCGTGGGCGGGGAGGCGGTGCCGTTCGTAGCTGCGAAGAATGTTAGTAAAGCGCTGCGATACAAGAGCAGCAGAGTCGACTATGTATATGGAGAAGGGCATGTGTATTGGCAATTGGGTGTTCCTGACAGATGGGGGTGCCGCTGCCTTGGTTTTGGATAGTGGAGGCTGTGGCCGCTTCGTGGAAGTTTGAGCTTCCGCCGTCAGAATCGAATCTGGTTGAGTCCATTGAGCCAGAATACAACTCGCTGAACGACGTTGATTTCAAAGGGAGCTTTAGCGGCTCATCCACATTGAGCATGCTCCGGTATGGCTGAGCAGCGTTTGGCGCGACTGCGACTAGAGAACTTGGACGCCCAGAGGCCGCTGAGACGCTCGCAATTCGCTTTGGTTTTGGCTGATGGGGTTTTGGGCTTCCAAGGTCTATTTTGGCCGCTGCGAGAGATGCCTGGTCCAGTTGCAGACTTCGAGTGCGAGACCTGACTTGCTGCACAAAATCAAATGACATGGTAGGAAAAGTACTGCTAGTCCGCGGTGCTGTGATGGGGCGGACGTCCAAAATTTCGAAGCCAAGAAATCGTAGATTGTAAAAGTTGATGCCAGGCCAAGGAGTCGTGAAACAATAGAAAGTCGAACCAAGGGAGGTGATGGGAAGAATCGCGGGAAAGTTGCAGGCAATGTGCACGCCCAACCGCGTGGCAGTTTTGGCCCAGAAACAGCCCCTTTTGCCTTTGCGACTGCCATTTGGCGCGAAGCAGCGTATCAAGTGAAGAAAGAGGAATCTTACCCATGATTATGTATAAAGAGCGGTCGACCGGTTCTTAAAGAATGGTTGGAAAGTACGGCTTCTGGTAAGGTGGTCAGCAGTGCTCCTGAATTTCGAGTGCACATGCGTCATCATGGTGATTCAGGAACGAGGCCACGGCACGCGTAATCAGGCAGGCTTGATCCCAAAAAGATTTGACGTTTGGGGAGCAACCGTAATAATACGAGTCCAGAGAAAATATATTGTGTTGCGCGATGGCTTCGTCGGAAGAGGATGAGGAGGCGAATCGTTTGGGGAGAGCTACCTACCTATCAAAGGATGACAGATCCTAAGTGACAGCGAAGGCGAGACCCGGAATGATCTCCTGGAGAAGAAGCGTCAAGAGAGTTCGCAAACACGCAACTGAAAAACGAGGGAGGCAGTAGCGATGATGGCGGAAGAACGACGAAAGGAACTGACGTGAGGATCGCGAGTTTGGCTGGCGACAAGGAGGAGAAGGGGGACTTTTCTTTGGGGGGTCAGGGATGAATTGGGGGACAGGAGGTGGAATTTGTGCCTTGCTGGCCTGCAACTGCTTCGCACAGCGTGTGACCACTGGCCAGTAGGAGGCTTGTGCTGGCCGCTGAGTGCTGGGGCCCTTGCCCCGGGGGTTATTGGGTCCTGATTAGAGTGGCACCTGGCAAAAGGGGTTTGTGCTGCGCTAACCATGATAGGCTTAGCGTCCTCAGGGGGCGGGTCGGCTTCTCTTCTATGGAAGCTCAACGCAACTAGAGCACTTTGGCTGTAATGATGATCACGGCAATATAAGAGGTACCTAGAAACAAGTACTGGTTAAGGTTGGTATCGAGGTAACTCTCTGTCCGAGACCTTGCCCAAAGCTTTTATTGGCTAGCCGAGTAGGACCAACATCTCAGTCGCCCCTTTGATGAATGAAGAAATAGATAAAGGGTTCACTTTTCATGGATGCAGTATCACGTTACAATGTTTCCGCAGCAGACGTCAACTGCGTGTATGCACACTTACCCGTGGCCCACCACTACACTTGAGACGGCTAATAACTGATAACAGACCTGTCCAAACTTCAGACACTGTTGTGTGACACCTTCGAGCTAATAAACTCATGTTTTTTTCACTTGCGATAGTTGATGTGTTGTCTCCTTTTTTCTTTTGGCCACTTTGCTCATGTCTCTTGCACAGTGGGACGAATATGCACCTCCAGGAAAGGGGGCCAAGCAGAATCGGCCGACGCCCTATCCGCACTTGGCGATGCAAAAGCAAAAAAGACGCCTGTGAGCTGTTGTTTTTCGTCTCTTATTTCATCTCACGCTCTTGGCTCACGGACGTCGACACACCCAACGCTACGCCCGGGCGGACTTGACACATTTGACTATTTGCGCAGTCACAGGATCATCCGCTACTCGATGGCCTACCCCAGACTACTGGCACGTTTCCAGCACTGGCGCTCTGGCCAGCCACCTAAGTAGTGTCCACTATCCGTAGCCACTGTCCCAGGTCTCTAAGCTTGGTGTTGTGGTGAGCTGTTCTCATCGCAGCGCTTGTCGTTACCACGGCGGTATGCGAACCTCCTCATCTTGCGTGTGGGAGCTGCAGCCATTGCTCAACATCACACATATCAGTAGAGCCATGCATGTCGATACGAAGGAGCTCCGTTTTTTGGACGCAATTGCTGACGGATATCTTGCCCGCGGCACCGCATGCCAGCCCGACCAGACGCATGATGCGAGTGCCGGCAGCATGTTGCACCCTGACGATGCGTAGGGCACACACCCAAAACCGGGATGTTTCGGCCAGTTCATGTCTGCTTCAGGGTAAATCTTGAGCTCACTGGTTCGACGCCATGCCTGCTATCGTGCACTCAGCCTTATATGCTTCTCCAGCAACGAAGACCGCTATGGTAGCAGACAGTACCCGACAGAGTAGATGCAACAATTGAAGACTGCGTAAAGTCAAGCCATGCATCAGCGACCGCTTCAAAGCTGTCGCCGAGGCGTTGAAGCAACACCGTGAGAGGTATAGGGTGGGAAGCCACCAGCCGCTGGGGAAGGGTTGTTCACCAACGTCGGAGCTGGATTTTTGCTTTTCATTGAGCAGACCCGATAAAATTTTTTCAACGGATGAAATCTAAAGAATACACCATGATGCCAAAAATAAAATCAAAACTAACGTGTACGCCGAACCGCTTGAAAGAGTATTAGACAAGGTCAAACGGGACAGTGTCGAGCCCGTCCACAAAGCCCGTACAACCACTACAAAGCATGGGCGAGGTGAAGGGCGACTTCGTTCAAGGGAAGATTTCGAGTGAAGGTAATAATATATACAGCAGGACTAAATAATACATGAAAAATTATAATTTTGTTTAAAGTACAGGGCCTTGGCCTTGGGCGAAGAACCTTTTCGATTCTTCACAGCGCTCGCTTTTACATCCGGGGCAGCGCAAGAGCATCTGCTTCGAGCAGGCGTCGCCGCTATGAAGATGCTGCTTCGCGATATCGGCGAGAGCCTCGATAAATATGCGACTGCCGTTCAAGCTCTCTGCTCGCTTGATGGTATCCTTGTGGCCGCTCTCGCCAATGACCTCCTCGTCTAGCTCATACAAAGTCTCAATGTGGTCCGAGGTGAAGGCGATTGGAACGAGTACTAGATCTGTGTGACCGCGAGCAACGTAGCTCGACACTGTGTCCGAAGTCTGAGGGCCCAGCCAGGCACTGGGACCGACCTGCGATTGCCAACAGATCCGGTAAGGGTTGCAGAAGTTGAGTTCCTGCATGACGGCATAGACCGTCGCCGCAACTTCACCAGGGTAGGGATCACCTATTATCGCTGTTAGAAATGAAACTACACGTCTCTCTTTCGTGTTACGAACCTCGATTAACAACCGACATGGGCAGGCTATGGGCAGAGAAGAGCAGAACTACATCCTTTCTTCGCTCTTCGGGGTATTCGGCGAGCTTCGCCCGTATGTTCTGCGCAACAGCCTTGGCGAGGCCGGGGTGTACTGGCCATCGGTCAATTACACTCCAGTTGATCGCACCCTCAGTCTCTGCCCTCGTGTTGCCTTCCAGTCTGTGTCGCCACTTCCACAGCTCGTTGATGCTGCTGCCCGTCGTCGAGCAAGAGTATTGGGGATATTGAGTAAACGCCACAGCCCGACCACCTTTTCCGCCACCGAACCCGTCTTCGAGCATCTTTTTGTACATGTCTTCGGTCAGAGGATTCGCATAGCGAAAAGCGACGTAGGGCTTGTGAGGGGCCGTCTCGGGCGAACTTTTGTCGAGGATCTTGCACATCTCAGCGCATTGATGTTCGGACCACTCTCGGATAGGTGAGCCTCCTCCAATTGCCTCGTATTGTTTCTGAATCTTGGGTGTGCGGCGAGCAGAGATCAATGGACCAAGATAGTTTTGTAGTCGACCGAGCGGGATGAGATCGCCATCGGACTGCGGAAGTTCGGGTTAGGACACGGCAGCAACAAAATGCGAGAAAATGCTTACGAACAAGCGACTCAAAAAGTCGCCAACCTCCGCTGTGGTGGATGGGCCGCCCATGTTGAGGAAGACCATCGCTGTTGGGCCCTTGGAACCTGTCGCATTCTGTGTGACTGGCGGCGCTGACGTAGTGGCGAGGTGCCGTCTCTGAATTGCAATCTGCTGCAAGCTTGCGCTGCTTCTAGGAAGTTTCTGGCATAGTTGCCTCGTGGTAATACGGAGTGCCATTCTGCTGCAATTGCGACCGATGAAGAAGCAGAATTTGAAATCCACGACGTGAGCTGCGAAACAGAAATATGTAAAGTGCGGACTCGCGAGCGATCCAGAGCTTGCGCTGCTTCTCCGGAGATCATACCAGCCGACGGCTAGTGCCGAGCTGACAGACTGTTACTAAGTACTTCTCTGAGCGCATTGATATGGGCAAAAGCCTGGGTAGCTGCTAACGGACATCGTGGCCAATCGCCGTGCTGCGAATAATCAACAGACATGCACGTGATCTCGTGTTAGATCGCGATGCTTGATCCGGTCCTGGCCAGCGCGTTCGTGCCTAGAGCTCGCTCTAGGCAGCATCCCGGACCCACTCACGACTATGCCAGCTCGTCCACGTTGAGCTTCTTATAGAAACAATCTTTGCTTTGCTCAATGCCCTGCTGCTCTCATATTCACCGTTCACCTGATTCACCAGATCCGCGAAAATGGCAGACAGCAAAGACTGGAGAGGGGTTGAGGAAGACGAGGGTGACCAGGAGATTGACGAAACTGTGAGTACCTCCGGTATTTATTCACTGGCATCAGCCTCTTTCATCATGCTGATGCGCACAGTCATACAAAGCGCAAAAAGATGCCGTATTACTAGCGATTGAGGTCAGCGAGTCGATGCTCAAGGCACCACCACCTTCAGACTCCAAGAAAGCAGACCGGGATAGCCCCGTTCAAGCTGCTTTAAAGTGCGCGTACCACTTCATGGAGCAGCGCATTATATCCAATCCCAAGGATATGATTGGTATACTGCTATTTGGTACCGAAAAGACAAGGTTTCAGCTTGATGAGAATGGCAGAAGTGGCCTGGGATACCCTCATTGCTATCTGTTTAACAATCTGGATGTGCCATCGGCAGACGATGTCAAGGCATTGAAGTCTCTCGTCGAAGACGAAGAGGATGAAGACGAAATTATAAAGCCAACTTCGGAAACGGTATCCATGTCAAATGTCTTATTTTGCGCCAACCAAATTTTCACAACGCGGGCTGCCAACTTTGGGAGTCGGCGCCTGTTTCTTGTCACTGACAATGATAACCCCCACTCCACGGACAAAGCCGCCAGATCAGCCGCCGCTGTGCGCGCCAAAGACTTGTATGATTTGGGCGTGTCGATAGATCTCTTCCCCATTTCGCATCAAGACTCCAAATTTGATTTGGCCAAGTTTTACGATGTATGCTCTCCTTTGAGTCCTCCACAGTTGTCTTTACTGATTTATATTCTAGGATATTTTATATCGGGACCCGCTGGCCGAAGCAAACTCTCAAGAAGTCGCAGTCTCAAAATCTGGGGATGGGCTAAATTTGCTTACTTCCCTCATCTCAAACATCAACTCAAAACAAGCTCCGAAGCGGTCGCTATTCTCTAATCTTCCATTCGAGATTGCACCTGGTCTGCGAATATCTGTCAAGGGTTACAATATCATTCACAGACAAGCCCCGGCGAGGACCTGCTACATTTGGTTGGACGGTGAAAAACCGCAGCTGGCAGTAGGTGAAACAACTCGAATCGCGGAAGATAGTACGCGAACCGTCGAGAAGGGCGAGATGAAGAAGGCATATAAGTTCGGTGGAGAGTATGTATACTTTTCACCCGAGGAACAAAAGAGCCTCAAGGACTTCGGAAGTCCTATCATCCGCATCATTGGCTTCAAGTCTCGCCGCTCAATTCCAATCTGGAGCAGCGTCAAGAAATCAAGTTTCATTTATCCGAGCGAAGAGGATTACGTTGGCTCTACGCGCGTTTTCACAGCGCTATGGGGAAAGCTACTGAAAAGTGACAAGGTTGCTCTTGCGTGGTGCATTGTGCGAGCTAATGCGAATCCAATGCTGGCCGCCATCATGCCCTCAAAACCACAATCCGACGAAGACTCGGGAACACCATATCTACCTGCTGGACTCTGGCTATATCCTCTTCCCTTTGCAGATGATCTCAGAGACATTAAACCTCCCGGCAAAATGGCGCAGGCATCGGATGATCTCAAAACTCAAATGCGAACCATTATCCAGCAATTGCAGCTGCCCAAGGCAATGTACAACCCGACCAAGTACCCCAACCCATCGCTGCAGTGGCACTACAAGATTCTGCAGGCCCTTGCTCTTGAAGAAGAAGTGCCTCAATCGGCCGAAGACGCTACGCTGCCCAAGTTCAAGGCCATCAGCAAACGCGCTGGCGGCTACCTTGAAGACTGGTCTGAGACTCTATCCCGGGAGGCCAAGTCAACCACTGAAGCAAGGGCTGTTAAGAGAGAACACGATGATGAGCTGCCTGAGCGGCCGGCCAAGCGTGGAAGGACAGCTTCTGCTCAACCGAGTGGGCCGGACCTGACCTCTGCACAAGTAAAAGCTGCCGTCGGGGACGGATCAATCTCGAAAATGACGGTTGCTCAACTCAAGGACATTGCAGCCGAAAGAGGCCTGGGCACTAGTGGAAGGAAAGCTGATATAATTGAGAGAATAGAGCAATGGGCAGACAGTTGATGGGTAGCACATAATTAGTTGATGTACACTTGTTTTTACCTGTCTGTACGAGAAACACAATTAAAGTAAAAACCCAGATCAAATGAATAATGCTCTTCCCTGGAGAATATTGATAGGTCCGGCAAGTTTATTGCACGTTTGCTTTGCTACAATATATATATAATTTGTTACTTATTATTATTAGGCTGGCAAGGAGCCTTGGACCGCGCGTGTGGAGCGTGATCGCGCTGGCCTTGGTCGAACTACGCGCTCCACACACAAGTCTTGGAGAACTTGCGCGCCAACCAGTCGAGGCTCACATAATTGCGCCGGACGTCAGTGCTCGGCTGCTTCATCGCCGAGCAGCCCAATTTGCCTTCCAGTCTTCGACAGCAATCCGAGCGCGCGTCGATACAAATCGCGATGACAGACTTTTTGGCCTCGTTCAAATTTGGCGCGGCGGAGGATGACGAGCCCGTCCGAGTAGAAGCTTGTGCAAGCCTCGACGAAGTGCAATCCCGCTTCCGCGATGGCTACGAGGGAAAAGTGACCGAAACACGAGCGGAACACATGAGAATAAGCATCGGCATCGGACCATCTACGCAGTTTACCATTTTCGACAGTCGTGGCGACGACAACGTCGACCCCAGCCTAAGCAGAATCTCCGCCCGCGATGCTTTGGTGTCGCAGCCGCAGCAGAACCCTATCACGCAACGCGCCGTCGCGCGAGAGATTCTCAACGCCATTGGGGAAATAGACTCAAGTACATGGTCGATTATAGAGGAAGAGCGCAAAGCGCAGGGCTGGGTTCTCACGCACGTCTGTAATCACTCTTGGAAGCAGTGGACACGGCACGACACGGCGGCACAGGCGCCTCCAATCCTTGAATACAGTCACAAGGAGCTGGACTTTGTGTCTCGAGGTGAGTTTCCATCAGGTTATAGCGGCTGGCGACCGGACGGCCACTAACCTTTACAGCGCGGCCTGCGTTTGACTGTCGAGGAACAGTGACGATTATCTTTTCCAAAGGCAACAGTGCTATAACTGTCAACTACTCACACACTCCTTTTCACCGGACGGTTGGTGAGCAATACGACTTATTCAAGCCGCGACCTCCGCCCCCGAGAGTCGCTACTGAGAAGAAGACGCCCGGCTCGGCCAAGAAGAGGGACACGCCACGCAGGAAACGAGCCGCGACTGGACCGGATGGAGAGCCCCTCCCTAAAAAACCGAGGAAACGACCCAGGAAAGGCGCAAAGAATCAACTTTCACAGGCAGAGTTGGTTCCCATGGCAGACGATGGGACGTCGGTGTCTGCAGTCGACGCTGCGGACCAGGTTGCTCTTGCAGCCCTTTCAGCAGCGACAGCTGAAGAAACTATTCCGAGCAATGGTGCGGCGGAGATCGCTCAGAATAACACAGCATCGCTGAATGTTTCGCCCGAAGAGGCAGAACGACGGCGCGAAACAGCCACCAAGAGGCTCACCGAGGCTGGCATTGACCCGACCACGCTCAGTGCGGGTCAATTCAGCATCTTCTCCAACCAGTCGCCAGGGGTGCAGACAGAGTCTTTGAATATGCTCGTCAAGTACGGCGCAGAGAGGCTGCACATTGTCCATCCAGCAAAGAAGGATAGCCCACAACCGGCTCCGAGCCAGCCTGATGTTGAATCTATAGCGTCCGGCGCTGTCAATCCAAATCGGCTTGCGAACGATACTGCGAGCGAAGATGCTGGTGCCGGTGTCTCTGCCGCTGAAGCAACTGCCAAGTCAAAGACACCAAGCAAAGCCAAAGCCGGAACGAAATCACGGGTCTTTTGTTTCAACTGCAAGCTCTCAAAATCCAAGGTACGTTGAAAAGACAAACGGAATTGAAACGAAGTCTAACGTTGTTCAGTGTTCCAAAGACAAGCCTATATGTACTGTGTGTCAAGAGTCTGGGTTGACCTGCGAGTACCCAGCGTCCAAACCCAGACCCAGGAAATCTGCTGCTCTTGTGACAGAAGATGACGATACCATCATGTCGGAGACTATGGATGCCGAAGGCGAGGCAGGAGGTCCCAGGACAGAAGATGTCGTCCCCGCAGAAGCGGAGGAAGCCCGCCAACCATCGTCCTTTGCCCAGGTTCCGATTGCAGACATGATGCAGATTACTCCAGACAATGAGGGCAATGGTTCTCGCCCCATTGGGGAAGCGAGCCTTCAACCTTCATACGAAAATCCCCCTCCAATAAGCTCGCTCAGTTGGAGCTCTGGCAGCCTAGCACTACCTCAAGGAAGGGTCTTCTATCCTCCGGCCGTCACTGCAGTACCGGAAGAACCGCTGCCAAACAATGCCAGCACTGTTGTGGGTGCACCGGTTCTAAAGAGGTCCCAGCGGGTGCCGAAACCTACAGCAAAGGCTATGGCCCGTGTACCAACCCCAGTTCAGGCCCTCGTCGCTTCACCCCCTCGCGAAAGGCACGAGAGTCCCCTTGAACGCCACAATCCTAGGAGACATGAGGCCCAACCACACAACCAGCTTGCTTTTGACCGGGCTCCGTCTAATCCATACGGCCAACCGGTGACTCAGCCGCAGTACGCGAGTGACCCGCATCGACAAAACTCCAGCTATGGCCAGAGCCAAGCAGCTTATCCTCAATTACTAGACACCACATCCGAGAGAGTTGCGTATGATCCTCATGCGAGTGCGTATCGCAATCCTTCACCGCCCAGGTCATTCAACCAGCAGAAGCCGTCGGCCCCTGCACATGCTAGCGCCGTTAAGCCCTCATGGCCCAGTCGCGGGCACGATGTTGCGGCAGCAGACAATCACCGCAGGACACACGGCTATGGAGGAAGCACTAGTCCAGCCAATGCGATGTCGTTGGCGCATCCACCGAACCAGCGTCACAAAACTAGCGGCAGCCATGACGGAGCGCACGGCATTATGGGCGCAGCTAAGCGCAGCGTCTCGTCACAAAAGTCGTACTCGTCGCAGTCGACGCAGCAGCAAGCCTCGGCTGTAGCAAACCAACAGCAGCACTCGCAGCAGCACTCGCAGCAGCACTCGCAGCAGCACTCGCAGCAACACTCGCAGCAACACTCGCAGCAGTCTTGGTATGGATATAATGGTCTTCATGGCAGCTCTACGACCAACACGCATCAGAACCACAGCTGGGGAGGCTCGAGTGGCAACGGCTGGAACTGACTTCTAGAGCTGACTTGAGTGTTTGGCGAGATCTGGTTTCTGCGGGAAACCTGTATATAGAAACACGACGGAGGGATATGGAAATGGAGTGGTGTTTAGGCTTGGCGTTTGGCTCTCGGTTCGGTATATTTGCTTCTTAGCTGTTGTAGCGCAAGGGATGCCAAGGCTCCTTTTATGATGGAAGAGAATTTAGCACTAAACCTCATTTTCTACTATGATTTTTCGATCAAAACAGTCGGCTTCAGTAGTAAAAGTCTGGAATAAATACGTGTGTATTAGTATTGAATTAATATTGGGATAAACTAGATGCAACGCTGTCTATATTGTATGCTTTAGCCAATTACCCTCGTACCGATGTTATGCTCTGTTCAGTAATGCCACTCCCAAACTTCGTTCTTTAGTCTGCGAGTGCAAACTTGCTCATAGCACGAAGCCTAGCCCCGTAAAAGTACAGGAGCCAGATGCCGATGATGCCGATGACGCTGAGGCCGCCGAGCAGGCTCGTGCCCCGGGCCACGCCGAGGTTGCCAAAGAGAGGGTGGGCAAATAGGACGCTGCCGCAGGCCAGGGCGCTGCGGAAGAAGTCGTTGGCGGCAAAGAGGCTGGCGGCGTACTGGGGATAGCTGAGCGGAATGTAGACAAAGATGCACTGCATGACGACGAAGACTGTGGAACCGTAGATGGTGATGCCGATGGTGGGAACGATCCAGTGGATCGAGGCGCGGGCGGTCCAGGCAAAGAGGAAGAGGCCAATGGTCGGGCCAAAGGCGGCGCCGAGGGCGGGAATGAGACGCTCTTCCTGGGCGCCGAAGCCAAACTTGACGATGCGGGGGTTCATGTAAAAGTACAGGTAGCAGAAGTAGGTGACAACACCGATGATGCATGCTATGAGGATACACAGAAAGACTAGGCCAACCTGGCCGAGGCTCATTTGGTAATCGACGGGGTAGACGAGCGGGAAGACCTCAAAGACTATTTCTGTTGTTAGTTTCCAAAGGAACAACAAGCCGTAGAAGAAGCATTCAGGTTGTTGCTTACAAGAGTAGTAGATGCCGTAGATGATGGCGCTGTAGATTTGCACAAACAGGACAGCAGGATCCTTGATGGTGATTTCAAGAGGCTTGATGAGGGCATCAATGAAGACGGCAGTCGTGTTCTGGCTGCGCTGGTCGATTTCGCTCTGGGACATGAAGCGGGCATCGCCAGTGACCTTGCGGAGACGCTGGGCGCGGTGCAGCAGAATAGTTGCGCTGCTTGTCTCGGGGAGAAACAGGAGCATGAGGATGAAGATGGGAGACGAGGCCCAGATGGACTCGTACAGGGACCAGCGCCAGCCCATGACTGGCACGGAGAAGCCGCTGAGAAGAGGACCAAGAGCAGCTGCGAAAGAAACGAGTTAGCTAGTTTGATCTACATGGAGTTTGGGGGGGTTGCAACGTCAACTTACGTCCACAGTAGGCAGCAGATACCCAAGCCATCATGGCGTAGGGAATCGCCATTAGGCTATACATGTCGCCGAGCGACGCGCCGCCCGACGCCAGACACGGCGATCCAAAGAAGCCCTGCAGGAAGCGCAGCACCATGAGCCCCGCAAAGTTGTGCACCAGCGCCGTCGGGATGGAAATGACGACAAACAGAAACATGGTGACGGCGTAGACGGGGTTGCGGCCGATGCGCGGAATCTCGCTGAGCGGCGAAAAGAGCAGCGGGCCGACGCCGTAGCCGAGGACGTAGAGCGACAGGCCGAGCGAGGCCTCGAGGGTGCCGACGCCAAACTCGCGCATGACGCCCTCGGTCGAGGTGGTGTAGATGGCCGAGGTGGTGTAGACGACAAAGGTGTAGAGGCAGATGAGGAGCGCAATGGCGTTGCGCTTGGGGTTGGACCAGTTGTGCGGGTCGGCGGCGTCGTCGGTGCGGTACCAGTCGACGAGGACGGCGGTGCCGTCCTTGGTCTGCTGGGGGGCGATGGCGAGGGAGCGCGTCTTTTCGGCGCGGTGGAGTTGGTCGGCTTCGAGAGCGGCCTCGGTGATGTGGTTGATGCCGGAGCGGTGTGAGGAGATGTGGGCGAGAGGTGCGGGTGCGACATCGTCGCTGTCGGTCGCGACGTTGTCGTCGTCTGTGGTAAAGGAGTCGGCCGGTTTGCTTTCGGTCGCGGAGGAGGATCCGTTGAGGATGGCGGCATAGGCCTCCGGGAGCTTGAAGTCGGGCTTCTCTTCGGGGTACTGGAGGTAGCGGTTGTTGGTGGCCCAACGGATGATTTGGCCGATGGCGGCATCGCGGATCATGTCCGCCATTTTGTGTATTGGTGATGCTCTTTACACCCGAGTGTGGCCGAAACGATCAACACACTGAACCTGGAAACCAAAGTCCTCGCTCAAGTAGTATATGTGTCCACAGTAGACAAAATGTTGATGACAGAGAGTCTATATGTCCACAGTAGACGAATAGTCGAGCTCAGAGAAGAAAAGACTGATGATGTTGAATATGGGTTGGTCGCCAAAGTAGTTGGATGCAATTCTCTGTTATCATCTATACGAATCTATTAACAAGAGGCATGGCCTGCATACTTATACAGCAAGGCAACCCCATCTTGTTTCGGCCGGCAGACGGGGCACGGAGCTATGGAACCTCTGCGAAGGTGATAACTAAAAATGATGGCCCCGGTATGTCAGTGAAATCTGATTAATCAAGATGGAAAAACTTTTAGTTTCCCAAAAAGGAAACGGCCTTGTTATGAGCCCCAAAATAGCGTTGGCCCGTGGGACATATGGCGGAGTTTACTAGTTTAACTGCGGCGCTATTTGCGATTTCCGTCTGAAGAAAACTTAAAGACAGAAGTGAGGATGTGGCTGCTCAAGCGACCGTGAAACAGCCTCCCAGCCCAACACGCAGAAACCCCCTCGCTGGATCTGGCAGGAAGCGGCGCAGATGAACTAGAAGCAGCACAGAGTCAGGCCAAACAACCGTGCAGACGAATATATGGGTCTTGAAGGGAACAAGGCTGGCAACTGGATAGCGTCGCGGCACATGGGCTGCTATAGCCTGCTAATATGTCGGAGATGATATGGGATAGTTATGGATTACCAACCAGCAGTGGAGAGAGCGTTGAGTCAAACTACGAGTTGATGTGGGACTTTTGACCGCCAACAAGTTGTTGTGATGAGTGTTGACAGTAGATTTTTTCTCTTTCTTTGGTGTTGGCTATGATGGAATCATGGTATTTTCAGAGCTAGCAAAGTCGCTATGGAAAAAAGCTAATTGTTCGTTGAGGACTACGACAATGCAAAGCATTGAGTGCTAGTTGATCAAGCGGCGGCAGACTATGGCAATCTTGACACGCATGACGCGTTTTAGCTGATAAATTGCAGCCATCTAGGTCAGCTTGTCAACGACAGATGAACAGTTTTTTCTTTTTTTAAAAAAAAAAAAAATAAGTTGTGTCGAGCGACTAACGCCATACCCACGAGTCCACACTAGCTCAGAAACGTCAACTCAATCGTAGCCCAACCAACTAGTGCAAGCCACACAGAACATAGATTACAAACCCAAACCTGCTCCCGTTTCTGCATTAACAATGCACACAAGGCTACACCAAACACGTTCTCTGGAGACCCGAGAAAAGGCTGCTGATTGCGAGTGATCAGGGCCTGCGCACGCAACCCCATCCCCGGCGACGCAATCTAGCAACGAAACAGATGAAAAGGCTGCATGCAGCGGAGGCTTTTCCACGAAGCTTGGAAATCAATCCAGTATTGAGTAATAGGTAGCGCACTCGCTCGCGCTTCGGCCTGCGGAGTTTTGGCGTGACACATGTTCATGTACAGTTGATTCCATACGTGATGGCTTGACAGAGGCTACGACCAAGGCCCACGTTTCAAAAGCAGTTCCGTTTCAAAAACAGTCACGTCCTCATCCTGCGTCTTCGTCCTGACTTGCTGCTTCGAGTCGCAGCCCAACGCCCAAACCAGTCGTTCCTCCGTAAACCCCGGCTTCCCCCTCTTTTCAGATAGGACCGCAGTAGGAGGGGGGGGGGGGGGCAGGTGGACAATTCATACATACTCTAGCTCGTGGGATTTGCATCGTGAATATCTTTCTTTGACAGCTTCGGAAGTGCGGACATAATCGGACAAGACGGTGCTGGAAACGCCGACACGTTAATACCCGCCGTCGTTGGGCGTGCAATCGCCGTTGGTTCCACAATGACCGACAGCCGAGCAGCACGGACATGACAGCAAAAGCAAGTAAAAAAAAGTGTACGTTTGATTGTTTGAGTCAAGATGCAGTAAATAAAAATACAGAGCAAGTTGCGGTGGCCCTTTTGTATACTTTTAGTCCCTTTGCGAAGCCGACCATTGATTCTGGTCATTTCTGCAGCGTCCTGACTCTTTCTGCAGTGCCCCGACTCTTTCTGCAGTATCCTGACTCACGTTCATATCCAGTGGGCAGTGCGTCAATATTCCCCCCCGCTCGCCTTTTTCTCATATATTCACCGAAATTGCGAGGCATTCAAGGAATCGTAGCCATTAGAAATGTTCAATCTGGGGTCGCTGCATCGTCTCGTCGAGCTTCTCCTTGAGCAGCATACCCTCCGCCGTCTTCCCGTCCGCCAGCATCTTCTCCACCACCGCCGCCAATTGTGCCGCCATCGAGTCCCGCGCCTCCCCGGGTTCCTGCGCGCGCAGCTCCTCCAGCAGTCGATCCCGCAGCGCCGCCGTCGCCGTTTTCCCGGCGCGGCAGTGCGGGAGCAGCAGCAGCATGACCTCGACCGGCGGCCACGTCTCGCCGCAGAGCTGCTCGTAGCGGGAATACAGCTCCAGCGCGAGCTCCGCGTCATCCTCGAGCACGTGGCGGGTGATGGCGGCGTGGACGAGCCGCGGCGGCGCGAGTAGCTTCTGTGCCGAGGCGGCAAGAAGCCACTCGTTGAGCTCGCGCCCGCGCTGGCCGGCGGCGGCGGCGGTAATTAGACGCTGCACCGCAGCTTCAGTGACGGGGATGCTGCTGGTGTGCATGATGCAGTGCAGGCGCGTCGCCGAAGCGAGGTCGTTGTCGAGAATGAAGGCGTCGATGAGGCTGTCGTAGTGGTAGTCTTGCACGCGGGTGCGCTGCGCAAGCATGTCTAGGGCTTCGCTGGCGAGCGCCGTATCGGCTTGCCGCGCCGCCGTGTTGAGCACGTTTTCCACGATGCCGTCGGCGAGGTGCACCTTGCCGCTGCGCACCAGCGTGTTCCATCCGGCGAGGGTGCCGGGGTAGTGAAACGCGGCGCTGCAGATATCCAAAGCGTAGAACTGCAGCGCGTCCAGCCCGTCCGTCGACGCGAGCGACAGCCGGGCCGTCAGAACCTCCATCATCTCATCCACAAAGCCCATCTTGCCAAACACGAAAAGAAAAATGTCATAAACCCACGGGGCGACGCGCGTGTTACCCGCGTGCAGCTCCATGAGCGTATCGTAGGCCAGCTCGTACTGCTCGTCGCGGAGCAGCGCCAACGCTACCGTCTGCCTGTCCTCTGGCCAGTCGCGCGCGCGCGCCTGCTCCAGAATCTCCAGCATGGCGACGTAGTTGGGATGCACCGTGAGGGACTCGAGCGCTCCGCTATAAAACTCCTGCGTCGGCTCAATATTCTGCTGCGCCATGTCTCGCATGAGCGCGACGAGCGCGACGCCGCTGCACTCGGGATCGCTGAGCGTGTCCACGATGCACTCGTACAGAAACGCCGTTAGGCGCTGCCGGCGTCGCACGACCAGGTGCCGGACAATGTGCACGATACGGTTGTGCCGGTTTACGGGCGACGCTGTGGCGACCCACGGCTTCTCGCGGCCGCGCAGCGTGTGCAGGTGGTCAATCAGCTCGTCGATGGACATGGCGAACAGCATCGCCTCGTTGGGCGGCGTCTTGCTCGTCAGTATGATGGTCGGCCGCGGCGTCGGCGTCGGTCCCGATGCCGGCGCCGTCCTGAGCATGTCTTGGATAAATGTATCGATGGATGTTGGCGCTTCTGTCGTGTTTGCATGGCGCCGCGACGCCGTCGAAGTCGAGGCTGCTCGAGCAAACGCTGGGAGTCGCGCGGCATGCCGCACGAGCGTCCTGTCAAAGGCAGGACAGAGACAGCGCCAGAGGCCGTCGTAAACTATCGTGCTGCGCTGCATGACAATTTTTCTGACTGTCCCGCAGCTGTCTTCCTCCCCCGAGGTTGTTGAGGAACTCGGTATTGGTACAAAGGGGACGACGACATTTTTGGCAGCGTTGCGCGGAAGTGTTCCGCAAGCAGCAACCGGGGCAATGCATCTGGCGAGGTTCAGTCTATGCTGGAGCAGCCCACCAGTGCCACCACCTCACCGTCTCAAAAGCGACCTCAATAGCAGCAAGCTCCATCATCGTTCGCAGCTACGCCCGCCCGCGAGCCATTCAGCCTATATTCCACCATACCCTCTTTGTCGCGGTTACACATTGATACGAAACCACAATGGTACGGAAATGCTGCCATGGCAAGGCCAGCGCACGCCATCGCCGCGCGCATTCCACCGCCCACCTCTCAATTCCTTCTATAATGATCAAGATTTTGCTAATCCACCCGTTGCCCTGCAGCTTCCCCTAGGCCTACTAAATGCTGCCCAGGGCCACCCCATGCTCGTCGAGCTCAAGAACGGAGAGACGCTCAATGGACATCTCGTCAACTGCGATACATGGATGAACCTCACGCTGAAAGAAGTTGTCCAAACAAGTCCTGTACGAATACCGCCCCTGATGTGCCGCACGCCCTGCCAAAGGATGCATCGATTCTCTACTTTGTTTCACGAGCGCGCGCGGTGTCAGTCCGAGAAGCAGACTGCTAACTATCGCTTGCAGGAAGGAGACAAGTTTGTGCGCCTACCAGAGGTCTACGTCAAGGGCAACAATGTACGAGACATGCCACCACCATCCTCACCTCAAGCCGTCGCTTGCATTTTCCGAACCGAGAAAAATTGCTAACCACAAACTCTTCTCTACAGATCAAGTACCTACGAGTCCCCGAAGAAATCATTGAGCTCGCCACCGAGGCGCAAAAGAACCAGCAGGGCAACTTCCGCGGCGGCCGCGGCGGCCAGTCAAGAGGCGACCACGGCGGTCGCGGCGGCGGCGACAGGGGACGCGGAGGCCGTGGCGGCGGCCGTGGCGGACGAGGTCGTGGTGGTCGCGGACAGTGAGAACGAGCAGACAGCAGAACTGATTACGAACTGTGCAGCATGGGCCTGTGCTCTCTATGACCTCATCGGCGGATATAGACAGCCTCTGGGTTGGGGCGCTCTTTTTTCTGGGATAATCAACGGACTACGGCAGGCGATGCGCCACTGTGCTGACAAGACACAAGCGTAGGCAAGCGACAAGACATTAATCAAATTAATAGAAAAAAATCGGAAAGCATACAAGCTAGAGTCGTGAATCACCGCGCTGTGCTATATAGCGTAGCGCGTGCTTCCCATGGAGCGATATCAAAGTCACGACGTGCATGGGTGTGACTGGCAATTAACAGTTCAAAAGTATAAGTATTAACAGGTTCTATTATAATCAATTTGCTCATCGATTCTCGACTCTAGACTTCTAGCCGCGAGACATTGTAGCCGCTCCTTTCATCATGCAAATAATAAAGTCCACAAACATAGTGTACAGCAAATTCTTAGAAGCTCGCAACGGCAACAGCAATCGCCTGGCTGTCCGAGTGCGAGATGGACAGGGAAATGTCCTTTACGCCAGCCTGCTTAGCAGCAGAAGCGGCATCACCGTGGAGCTGTCATGATTTGTTAGCTGGCTACGTCTCCAACGGGTGATTTCAGAGGCAGTAACTTACCGAGACCTTGGGCGCGCCAGACTCGTCCCGAGAAATTTCAATCTCCTTCATGGCGGCACCGGCACCCTTGCTGGTGACACCAAGCGACTTGAAAACAGCCTCTTTGGCACTCCAGCGACCAGCGAACGAGCTCTGGGGACTGGGAGCCTTCTTGCAGTACGCGATCTCACTGGCAGTGAAATTACGCTCGATAAAAGTAGCATTGTCAATGTTGATGGCGGCAATATCCTCAACATCGACACCAACCTTGCTGTTCTGGCTGGCAACCTTGCGTGCGAGCGTCTCCATGACCTGCTGGGTCTCCTTAGCCTGGACAGAGGGAATAATCTTTTCAGATTTCTTCATAAAGTCGGCGGCAAATGTGAGGTCAGAAGTCTTCTTCTCAGTTGAGACCCGAGCGTCGGGATTGAGAAGAACCGAGCTGAGCTGCTCATCAGTGTAAGGAGCCTTGGACTTGGCAACAAACAGGCTGTTGTTGATGAGGCCGTTGTGGAAGAAGCGGTAAGCCTTCTTCTGGCGAGCCTCCACCTTGGTGCAGTACTGGGCATATGTGCGCTCATCGAGAGTGGCAAAGAGGTACTTGGGGTGAACACCGATAGCCTGAGCACCCTTCTGGCCGAAACCGAACGAGGTAACGGAGAAGGCCTTGATGCCATCGGTCTGGATGCTGCGGCTGGGGTAGAGAATCATATCAAAGTCTTCCATGATAGGGTCGACGTTGTCGGCATTGCGGTTGCCAGGAACCAGGCCGGAATTGAGGACCTGCAGGCAGCCGTTCATCATCCAGGCACCTGCAGCACCCTTGGGGTGACCGGTGAGGTACTTCTGGAAGATACCAAGCACGGCGTTACCCTCAGAACGTCCCAGATGACGCAGCTGCTGACAGATGACAGAAGACTCATTCTTGTCGTTGGCCTTGGTGGAAGTACCGTGGAAAGAAGCGACTCCAAGATCATCGATAGTAAGACCCCAAGTAGCTAGGGCACCACGTAGAGGAGCAATGCTGGGGTCGCTCTTCCAGAAGTTGTTGCCCATGCTGCGAAGAAGCTCCTTTTCTTGACGAGCAGCCTCCTTTTCGATGTGTTGAACACGCTCGTGTGCATACTCGTTCTCGTCAAACTCGCTCTGCTGAGCCTTCATTGCGCTGATCTCGTCATGAATAAACTCAAGCTCAGACTCTTGCCACTGCTTGATCTGCTTCTTGCGGCGCTCAATCTGGCGACGTCGGTAGTCCATGTCCAGAAGAGGCGAAGGAAACTTGCCAGCATTTTCACGAGCAGTCGTGAGAACACCCTGACCAGGAGCGGGGACAGAGCGGCCAATCTTGTCAGAGGCAGTAGTGGTAAGCGCGAGAATACCGTGGATGGGAACACCCATATCAAGAGCAAGCTTGGCAGTCATGATAACCTGTACACCACAGCCCTGGGACTCCATGAAACCGTTTCTAGTCGTAGTGGTGGGACGAGACATCTCCTTTGGTGTGCGGCCATGTGCCATCTCATCAATGGTATTGCTCGTTGCCTTCATGTTCGCAAACTCGTACGAGCCTTCCTCGCCAAAGTCGTCAAAGCCACCGACAAAGCAGACACGAGCCTTGCCTTCCATGATCGTCTCGTAGCCAATGTCGACAGACTCAACAGCCGTAGCGCAAGCACCGACCGGGGTCTTGATGGGACCCGAGGAAGAAATGAGTAACATGTTAACCCAAGCGGCCATGGTGTTGATGAACGACTCCTGAAGAATATCATTCTGGAGAGGCTGGTCGAGGTAACGATCCTTGTGCATACCGCGGAGGGCAGTAGTACCACCCATACCAGAACCAACGCAGTTACCGACCTCAGAGACGTGGACATACTTGTAGAACTCGTACGGGTCAGTGATACCGCTGGACAGAAGAGCCTCGGCAGTAGAGACAAGCAAGAACAGAGTGACAGGGTCAACCTGATCGATAATGTCATCAGGAATGCCGTATCGCTTGGCATCCCAGCCTGTGGGGATCTGTCCAGCCACGAGACGGTCGAAACGGAGCGCCTTCGGGATCCACAGAGAAGCTCCCTTTCTCAGACGGATCAGATACTCGCCGCTCTCGGGAATCTCGAACACCTCGACCTTGTCACCATGTTCACGCTTGAACTCCTCAGCAGTCTCCTTGGAGGATTCAAAAGGCTCAAGATCCTCTTCAATGACAACCTCGTGGAGAAGCTGCTTCTTGTTAGGGTCGTAGCCAGCGAAAAGCTCGGGCTCGATCAGACGAATGCCGGAGTGTTCCAGAATGAACTTCTCATACTTGGCCTTGATGTCCTTGTCGTCAACGGGGTCACCAGTCTTGGCATCGACCCAGCCAGCGTAAGGCTTGCCCTTAATAGGACCGTTGTGGTTCTTGATGAGACCCATGACCCACGCCATTTCAACACATCCCTCAAGTGAAAACTCGCCGAATGCTTCCATCTCCCATCGGGTACGCGAGTTACCCCAGGGACCGACTTCAGCGAAACCAGTGACTACGACCACCTTTTCCAGGTCAACCATGCCCTTGAGCTTGTCGTTGAGTGGAGCAACCTCTTCCTTCCAGTCAGGCAAGGGAGGAAAATCAAACTTGATGTTGGCGCGGGGATCAATGGTCTTCTTCTTGTAAAGGACCTCGGACTCAGCTCCATTAACAATGGTGTTCTCGATAGCGCTCTCCGTGGTGACTGCCCTGCGAATCTCGCTCGTCTCCATAATGTCCTTGCGCAGCTTAGTCATGGCCTCGTTCAGGTTTGGAATGAACTGCAGACCACCGTTGAGATCTGCAAAGACAGGCTCGGACTGGCAAAGATCAACGATGGTAGGAGACATCAGTCCAAGCAGGTTAAAAGCCATCTCCTGCTGAGAAAAGGTGCGGACACCAAAAGCCTCAACGCCTTCAGCAACAATGTTGTTGCCAGACATGAGACCCGTGCCGCGAGTCCAACCAATGACGGCACCGCAGATGGTGAGGTAGTTGGCCCAGCTCTCAGAGTACCATCGGTTGAAAAGAGTCTCGAGAGCAAGCTTTGACTCAGAGTAGAGACCATCGTTGCCAAAGGTACCGTGGTTGGGAGAGAGGGGAAGAACAACCTGAGCAGGGCGGGTCTCGAAGCCACGCTCAGCCTTCTGAGCTTTAACGCATCCCAAAAGGCGGACAAGGTTGGTAAGCATGATACGGTGGGCGAGCTCAGAGCGTGAGTCAATGCTGTCAATCTGGCGGCCGTTCTCAGAAATGGCGGCAAAAGGCACAATGTAGTCGAGATCCCAGCCCAGACCATTTTTGGGGTCGTAGATGTAGTCAACGAGAGCTTCGACATCTTGCTTGCTGCCCTGGTTGAAGGGAACGACTACAACCTGAGATCCGCGGGAGCCATAACGAGTGTACATGGACTGGTAGTATTCGGTGACTTCCTTGGAGAATCGGCTAGTAGTGACAACAACGCGAGCACCACCGCTAATCAGGCCCTGAAGGACTTCAGCACCAATGGAGCCAGCGCCAGCGCCAGTCATAAGAACATGCTTGCCAGTGTAGGTAACGCCAGCACGGGCAGCTTCCTCAAGACAGTCGAGATACACAGAAGTAAGCTTCTTGCTGTAGTCCCAGCCATGGAGAGTCTTCTTCTTGAGGTGCAGAAAGGGGATTGTCTCAACGCGGCCCTTGTTGCTGCTGCTGCCCTTGAGGGTCGTACCCATGCGGCCCTTGCCGGGTTCCTTGGGGATAATTTGGCTTTCATTCATGCCAAGAGAGCGAAGCACATCGCCGTACAGGCTCTTGATTTCAAGCTGCGATGTCTTGGACATCTTGTGCTGCTGCTTGATGAGCTTGTAGATGCGCTGGAGATCGCTCTGGACCTTGGTCCGGTTGCCATACTCAGAGATTTTGCCACCCTCGGCCATCTGCTGAACATAGTGCTCGAGCTTTCTGCAGCTCGCGCGGGGGACTTCCTCGTAATTGAGATTGCCACGAGCGTCTACCGTGGTACGTGGACCAGTAGGTACAGCAACGTCCTTGTAGTGAGGGTCAACGTTCAATACATCCTTGCAGTTCTCAATAAGCTGGTATCCGAGCTCTTTAGCGAGTTGGTATGTTTCGCCTCGCTCGGTCGGGCAGTTGTCGATGTGGTACTGCATGAAGTCGAGCAACTTCGGGTTGGACTTGTTCATGATGCGGATACACTGGCTGACGATTTCACGGTCAACAGTCTGGAGTCTACCGAAAATGATTTCAAAGTACATGCTGAGACCATCTTGGCGAGCCCAGTTCCAAGAGGAGTCGTATGTGCGGGCCTTTAGGGGGCTGAAAACAGGCTCGATACCGGAAGCATAAAAGTCACCGTGTTCGGCAGTCCAGAGATCAAGCTGGGCCTGTAAGATCTTTTCAGATTTTTGAGAGTCAATGAAAGCCTTGTCACCGGAGCGAAGGTCCATCTTGAGATAGCGCGCAAAGAGCTCGAGCTGCTGCTTGAACAGAGCGCGCTGATCCTTGGTCAGAGCATCGATAGCGGCAGGATCCATCATCATACCACCGCCACTGCTGGCACCCGCATCAGCTGCGGAGGTACTGGTGAGACTTATACCAGCGTTGACGGCAAATTTCTGAGTAACATCGTCGAGGAAGACCTTGGCATCGCCTTCAGCGCCAAGACGCGCCGCAGGCTCCATGGTCAGAGCCAGTAGCAGTGCACCATCCTGTCGACCAGAACCAAGACCCCACCTTGTCTCGAGGTACTTGCGAGCAGCTGTGATGTTGAAACCACCAGGCATCTTGGAGGAAATGAGACGGGCGATCAAGGACTGGGAGACCTTGCCCAAATTGCCGTCGAATGTAGGCTGTATAGATGCGCCGAGCTCGTCTAAAGGGGTATCTTCAGGCTTCTCGGGAGTGGAGCCAAATTCTTTTCCAAGATCACCGAGAATCTCATTTTGTAGTGTCGACTTGCCTAGGGAGTCATTAGTGGGCAAATCGAGCCGTTCGAATGAGTAGACTTACCGCCGACTAAATCCTTGATGGCTTTGCTCAAAGGCACATCAAGGAGAGGCTTCTTGAGCTTTTGCGCAATGAGAGCGCGAACAATGTCGACGGCCTGCACAGGCTGGTCGGGAACCTGAGCCGCAGGCCCAGCACTAGGGGGGGGAGGGGGCGCCGTGGCGGCGGCGGCCGGAGCAGCGGAGGCTGGCGCAGCACTGGCAGAAGACCCAGCGGCGGGAGCAGCAGGCTCTGGCTCATCCTCTACAGGATCGACATCGTAGTAGATCTCCTTTGCGTCCTTGTTGTAGCAGAGAATCTGTCTCTGGACGGATTTGGCGGCATCATAGGCTTCGTACTTGGAGGCGAGGGTACGCTTGGCCATGACACCAAGAGTATCAGCAGGGCCGATCTCGACAACGCGCTCAGCCGTCCTCTCGGCGAGGAAGACGTCCTGTGTTTCGATCCATCTGACAGGCGATGCAAACTGGTAGGCCAGCAGCTCGATGAGCAGGGTGTGGGAGAGTTCTTGTTCGACTTCGGGACGCATTTTGAGGAGTGTCGAGTGTAAGGGTCGACGGGCAAATCAGAGGTGTATGGAGATTCCGTCGTGTAAAGCAGATGTTACTGCTACCGATTGCGAAAAGCAGCACACGCCAATGCCGCAATTATGTATAGGTTGTTTTCGGAGGGTAGAATGAGGGTCCCGCGCAACCCAGCTTGAAGCGGCAGCTTTGGAGAGGCGATCCTAAGGCTGGTGAGAGAGGAATGTATAGACAATGAGGAAGGAGAATGGAGAAGAAGAGTGATGCAAATATTAGGATGTAGGATGAGAGAATTACAGGAAAGCAACAAAGTGTCCAACCTGACAGGATACAGCTTGGTAGGCAGAGTTTTGGGAGGGACGAGACGAGACGGAACCAAACGGACTTTGGCCGTTCAGGCAGGCTCTGGCTGTACGGAGGACTGGCAGCGCAGCGGCCTTGGATTGTTGAACTGGGGATCCACATCGAGGTCCCCAAGAAGAGCTCTGCTGAAGCGACTGCAAGAAAAAATTGGGGGATGTTGCAGCAGCTAGCACAGCATACTTGCAGCAGGGCGTCTCAACCAGATTGTTAAGCTAAGCCCATCTGGGAACAGTGCCTATTCTGTCACACTAACAATGCCAAAAGCCGGACCACTGGTGGGAAAGGGGAGTTGGTGTTGCTGTTTTGATAGGAGTAAACAACGGGGAGTCAGTGATGCAGTTCAACAACAGGCTCTAGGCATGATGATGCAAAAGCGTAAAATCATGCAGGTATCTGGCTCTGGATGGCCGCAAGCTGCTCTCATCTGTTGAACATTGAATCTATTAGTACTTTGTAGATACCAGGTGCTGCCCTCGAAGCTGGCGCGTCGAGGTGACGACTTTTTTTCTTGAATTTTTTTATCCGGCAGAATGGAGCAGCGCCCCACCAAAGCACCCTATCGGCCCCTGCAAGCACTGAAAGACGATTGATGGGTACAGCAACACTACGTAATTTCGCTGAGATGTACTAGTACAAGGTGAGGCTAAAGGGGTGGCAGCTCAATGACAGGAGTTTTTGAGAGTGGCAGAATTGACGCTATCACAGCCGCAGGCAGCACTATTAATGCATGACATGTTTCATTCCATGGTTGTGGTTGTTCAAGGTCTCTGGGTTGGTGCATCTCGAGATTCGTGTGGTATTGAGAAAGATAATCGTCGCTGGGTGTCTACTACTTAATACAATACCGTGAAAGTTGGCAGAATTTCCAACATCCCTAATGTCGTTGACGGGCTCCTTCGTAACCACGCTTGTCTAGCGAGAGAAGAAAGAATCAAAAAGAAAGTAGAGCGTCAACATCAGATGATTAATTCAAATCGTCGAGGCCGAACGGAAAAATACAGCAGATGACCATAATCTCAACTTGTCGTCACCAACGCCACGGTTCCTGACTGTTACCCTACATCTTTGCACCCTGCGGCTGTACTGCCAATCGCCCCCAGGTTCGTACCAGGTTTCGTACCAGATTCAGCAGGAGATATCGCAAACCGCGCAATTCTCCGTTTGCCCGTCTTCTTCCGCCCCTCCCGTCACAGTCAGGCCATGCGACATGTCGGCCCTTCTTCTAGACACCTCACCGCCTGCCATCTTGGGTCACGCCAGAGATGGAAGCCAAATTTAACAAACCACCGATAACTAACTAGACGGCCCGTCTCTGCTTATCACCACCATTGACTGTTCTCCTGCATACTCTTCAACAATCTCCGGGCCACTCGTCCTGCAGGTTGACCAAATTCGCCCCCTCTGATAGGGCCAAGGAGAACGTTGCATGGCTCAAGCTAGACTCGGCCCCTGCTTGCCGTTCCGCCGCGCTCCAAATCTAACCCCAACCGCAACTTCTGCAAGTGTGGCGCATGTACCGGTACTTCACATCTGCCCCTCCGTCTCCAAAGCTTTCTCGAAAAAAAAAAAGGGACCATGACCATCCCCAACAGAACTAATTTTTTTTGAGCGAGGCCACACACACCTCCCGTAGTGAGCTCGTTAGCGCTGTAATGAGTCGTCGCCGCCGCCTGTAAATGCCCTGCGGATAACCCGTAGGGAGGCCCAATAGGCACCAGCTTTGCCTGCTTCTTGGCTCTCCAACCAGAAATCCAATCCAGCTTCCCAGGTGGCCCTGATTTTTTCCGTCTCGTCCGACATTGGCTGGACGTTGAGAGAAACCGTCTCGAATAGACTTCCTATCCCACCCACCGTGTTTTCATTCTGCCACTTCCTTCTACCTTGTTTATTCTCCTCCACATCTTCATTTTTGCATACAAGCTCGTTTGCTGTCGAGCTGAGAGCATTGATCGCCGTAATTCACCTACTTCCTGGCGACTAAGCTCCCTGTTTCTCAATCCCGTGCTCTTCAAACGGCCCAAACACCACTCTCGGGCCAAGAGACATCACGACCATCACTACGACTTCAGCAAACGGGTTCTTTAATAGGTATGTGCTGCTACTTTCAATTGGCACCTTTCCACAGCGCTAATGTCCATCCGTCACCAGACATTCACACGATACCCTTTCATTTCATCACCTACAACCTATCATCATGTACGGAGCAGCAACCGGGGCCCAAACGGGCATCAACACCCCGCGATCCAGCTCCTCTCTACGGCCATTGACGCTCTCCCACGGCACCCTTGAAACCTCCTTCCTCATCCCTACAAGCCTCCACTTCCACGCATCACAGTTAAAAGAGCGCTTCACTGCGAATCTACCAACCCCAACCGATGAGCTCGCTCAGGACGACGAACCCTCATCAGTTGCCGAGCTTGTTGCGAGATACCTCGGGTTTGTTGCCGACCAGGTCGAGAATGGAGAGGACGACTCCCAAGGCTCCTACGAGGAGGTCCTCAAACTTGTTCTCAACGAATTCGAACGCGCGTTTCTCCACGGCAACGAGGTCCATGCCGTCGCTGCTACCCTCCCCGGCATCGAGTCGAAGAAGCTTGAGGTTATCAAGAGTTACTATGCTGCCCGCAGCGTGATCAATAGAACTATCAAGCCTCACGAGTCCGCTCTTCTGCGCGCTGCCGATGATGGCGCCGCCGACCTCTATACCATCTTTGGTGGCCAAGGCAACATTGAGGAGTACTTTGAGGAGCTGCGCCAAATCTTCACGACATATTCTGGCTTCGTTTCCGAGCTTATTACGAGCTCCGCCGAGTTGCTCCAGACCCTTTATAATGACCCCAACGCCGAAAAATCGTTTCCCAAGGGCCTGGATATCATGAATTGGCTCCAGCACCCCGAAGCCACTCCTGATATCGATTATCTCATTTCCGCGCCCGTCAGCTTCCCCCTCATTGGACTTGTCCAGCTTGCACACTATGAGGTTACCTGCAAGGTGCTTGGAATTAACCCTGGTCACCTCCGTGAGCGTCTTTGTGGTTCTACTGGTCATTCCCAGGGTATTGTCATGGCCGCCGCTACTGCCGCTGCTGATTCTTGGGAGTCGTGGCGCGACATCGCCACTTCCACCCTCACCATCCTCTTCTGGATTGGTACTCGGAGTCAGCAAGCATTCCCCGTCACCTCCATGACTCCCACCATGTTGAGAGAGTCAATGGATCACGGCGAAGGCACCCCTACGCCAATGCTTAGCATTCGCGACCTCTCCCAGCAAGAGGTCCAGAAGCACATCGACGCTACCAACCAATACCTCCCCGCCAATCGCCACATCAGTATCTCTCTCATCAACAGTCCCAGAAATCTTGTTGTTACTGGCCCCCCTACATCGCTCTATGGTCTCAACTCGCAGTTGCGCAAGGTCAAGGCCCCAACTGGTCTTGACCAGACCCGTGTTCCCTACACAGAACGAAAGGTGCGCTTTGCGAACCGCTTTCTGCCCATTACCGCCCCCTTCCACAGCCAGTACCTTACCGAGGCTACTGCTTTAATCGACGAGGACCTCAAGAACATCGTCATTGACAGCAGCTCTCTGAGTATACCTGTCTTCGACACAAACACTGGCAAGGACCTGCGAACCGAGGTCAGCGGAAACATCGTTCCCACCCTAGTTCGCCTCATTACCCGTGACCCTGTCAACTGGGAGACTGCCACTGTTTTCCCTAACGCCAGCCACGTCCTCGACTTTGGCCCTGGCGGTGCTTCTGGTCTCGGAAACTTGACTAGCCGCAATAAGGAGGGTACTGGTGTTCGCGTCATCATCGCTGGTGCCATTGAAGGCGCGCTTGATGCGGTTGGATACAAGCCTGAGCTCTTCGATAGAGACGAAGAGAACGCCATCACATATGCCATCGATTGGGTCAAGGAATTTGGTCCCAAGTTGGTCAAGAACTCAAAGGGCGAGAAGTATGTCGACACCAAAATGTCTCGTCTTCTTGGTTTGCCACCCGTCATGGTTGCTGGTATGACTCCTTGCACCGTTCCGTGGGACTTTGTCGCTGCTACTATGAACTCTGGCTACCACATTGAGCTCGCTGGTGGCGGCTATTTCAACGCCAAGACCATGAGCCAGGCGCTCGACAAGATTGAAAATGCTATTCCCGCTGGCCGTGGTATCACTGTCAACTTGATTTACGTCAACCCTCGAGCCATGGCTTGGCAGATTCCTCTTCTTGGCCGACTTCGCGCTGAGGGGGTACCCATCGAGGGTCTTACTATTGGTGCTGGTGTTCCTTCCATCGAAGTCGCTCAAGAGTATATCGAAACTCTGGGACTGAAGCACATTGCTTTCAAGCCCGGCTCCGTCGAGGCCGTGCAGGCCGTTATCAATATTGCCAAGGCCAACCCAACTTTTCCTGTTCTGCTTCAATGGACTGGCGGCCGTGGCGGCGGCCACCATTCTTTCGAGGATTTTCATCAACCTATTCTTCAAATGTACGGCCGCATCCGTCGTCAGGAGAACATCATTCTCGTGGCTGGTAGTGGTTTCGGCGGCGCTGACGACACCTACCCGTACGTCACTGGTGACTGGTCCAAGAAGTACGGTTACCCCCCAATGCCATTTGATGGCTGCCTTTTCGGTAGCCGCATGATGGTCGCCAAGGAGGCCCACACCAGCAAGGACGCCAAGCAAGCCATCATTGACGCCCCTGGTCTGGAAGATGCTCAGTGGGAGCAGACTTATAAGGGACCCGCTGGTGGTGTTATTACTGTTAGATCTGAGATGGGTGAGCCCATCCACAAGCTGGCTACTCGCGGTGTCCGTTTCTGGGCTGAAATGGACCAGAAAATCTTCGCCCTGCCTAAGGAGAAGCGTGTTGCTGAACTCAGGAAAAACCGTGACTACATCATCAAAAAGCTCAATGATGATTTCCAGAAGGTCTGGTTCGGCTGCAACAAGGATGGCAATGCTGTCGATCTGGAAGACATGACGTATGCAGAAATCGTTCGCCGTCTCGTTGACCTCCTCTACGTCAAGCATCAGAAACGCTGGATCGACGCCTCCTTTGCCAGGCTCACCGGCGACTTTATTCACCGCGTTGAGGAGCGCTTCACTACCACCCCCGGGAAGCCTTCGCACCTGCAGAGCTATGCTGAACTCGATGAACCCTATAGTGCCGTGAAACGCATTCTCTCCTTCTACCCCGATGCTGAGAAGCAGATCGTCAATGCCCAGGACGTCCAGCACTTCTTGCTTCTCTGCATGCGTCCCGGTCAGAAGCCTGTCACTTTTATTCCTGCTCTCGATGACAACTTTGAGTTCTTTTTCAAAAAGGATTCTCTTTGGCAGTCTGAAGACCTCGACGCTGTTATCGATCAAGACGTTGGACGTACCTGTATTCTGCAAGGTCCCACCGCCGTCAAATTTTCTACCATTCTGGATGAGCCGGTCAAGTCTATTCTGGACGGCATTCATAACTCTCACATAGAATATCTTACTCGCGATTACTACGGTGGTAAGGAGAGCGCCATTCCTACTATCGAGTACTTCGGTGGCGAGTTAGTTGAGACCGAGATACCTCTCGACATTGAGGGTCTGACTGTCAGCTATGACGAACACAAGAACACTTACCGTCTTGCCTCTGGGGTGGGTGCCACCATGCCTCCCCTCGATGCTTGGCTGTCGCTGCTTGCTGGCCCCAACCGAAACTGGCGCCATGCCCTGCTCATGTCCGATGTCATCGTTCAAGGCCAAAAGTTCCAGACCAACCCCCTCCGTCGCATTTTTGCGCCTTACCGTGGCTTGTTCGTCGAGATCAACTATCCCAATGATCCTTCCAGAACCGAGATCATTGTCAAGGAGCAGCCGCGATACAACCAGTATGTGACTGTGATTGAGGTCAAGTTTGCTGGCAAGAACGAGATTCTAGTCAACATGATCAAGGATACGACAGCTCTTGGACGGCCTCTAGGTCTTCCTCTGCGCTTCACATACCACCCCGAAGCTGGCTACGCTCCTATTCGTGAAGTCATGGACGACCGCAACGACCGCATCAAGGAGTTTTACTGGAAGGCGTGGTTCGGTGAGGATCCTATGGATCTAGATGCCCTGGTCACTAGCAAGTTTGACGGTGGCAAGACCACCATCACCGCAGAAGCCATCAACGACTTCGTGCATGCTGTCGGCAACACTGGTGAGGCTTTTGTTGACCGTCCTGGCAAGGTCGTCTACGCTCCTATGGACTTTGCCATTGTTGTTGGTTGGAAGGCCATCACCAAGCCCATCTTCCCTCGCAAGATTGACGGTGACTTGCTCAAGCTTGTTCATCTTTCCAACGGCTTTCGCATGCTTCCCGGCGCAGAGCCTCTGAAAAAGGGAGATGAGATTTCCACCACGGCTCAGATCAACGCTGTCATCAACCAGGAGTCCGGCAAAATGGTTGAGGTCTGCGGCACCATTACCCGCGAGGGTCAACCTGTGATGGAAGTTACTTCCCAATTCCTCTACCGCGGTGCTTATACCGACTTTGAGAACACCTTTCAGCGCAAGGTTGAAACTCCCGTTGAGGTTCACTTGGCTACCAGCAAGGATGTTGCTGTCTTGCGCTCCAAGGAGTGGTTCTCTACTGACGAGATGCCCAATGACTTCGACCTGCTTGGCAAAACGCTTACTTTCCGTCTTCAGAGTCTGATGCGCTACAAGAACAAGGATTCATTCAGCAGCGTTGAGACTCGCGGCGAGGTTCTTCTCGAGCTGCCTACCAAGGAAATCATTCAGGTAGCTAGCGTTGACTACGATGCTGGAGACTCTCAAGGCAACCCCGTTATTGATTACCTTGAGCGTCACGGCACTCCTCTGGATCAACCCATCAACTTTGAGAATCCCATTCCTCTCAGTGGCCGTACTCCTCTTCAGCTGCGCGCCCCTGCTTCCAACGAGACTTATGCGCGTGTCTCTGGCGACTACAACCCTATTCATGTTTCTCGCGTGTTTTCGTCCTACGCCAGCCTCCCTGGTACCATTACCCACGGCATGTACTCTAGCGCCGCCGTCCGCAGTCTTGTCGAAACCTGGGCTGCTGAGAACAACGTTGGGCGTGTCCGCAGCTTCCATGCTTCTCTTGTCGGCATGGTCCTGCCCAATGATGATATTCAAGTCCAGCTGCAGCATGTTGGTATGGTAGCTGGTCGCAAGATCATCAAGGTCGAGGTCAGCAACAAGGAAACGGAAGAGAAGGTTCTTCTCGGTGAGGCTGAGGTTGAGCAGCCCGTAACTGCTTATGTCTTCACTGGCCAAGGCTCACAAGAGCAGGGTATGGGTATGGAACTGTACGATAGCAGTCCCGTGGCCAAGGAGGTCTGGGACCGCGCCGACAAATATCTGCTGGACAACTATGGCTTTTCAATCACCAACATTGTCCGAAACAACCCCAAGGAGCTTACTATTCACTTTGGTGGTCCTCGAGGCAAGGCTATTCGTCAAAACTACATGGCGATGACGTTTGAAACAGTGGCTGCGGATGGCTCGATCAAGTCGGAAAGAATCTTCAAGGACGTGGACGAGAAGACGACGTCGTACACGTACCGCTCGCCGACCGGTCTCTTGTCGGCGACTCAATTCACTCAGCCTGCTCTGACTCTTATGGAGAAGGCCAGTTTCGAAGATATGAAGTCCAAGGGTCTCGTGCCTCGCGACAGCACCTTTGCTGGCCATTCACTTGGTGAATACTCTGCACTAGCTGCTCTGGCCGATGTTATGCCTATCGAGAGTCTGGTGTCGGTTGTCTTTTACCGTGGTCTTACCATGCAGGTTGCTGTGGAGCGCGATGCTGCGGGCCGCTCCAACTACTCAATGTGCGCTGTCAATCCCAGCCGCATCTCCAAGACGTTTAATGAAGAGGCTCTCCAGTTCGTGGTCAACAATATTTCGGAGGAAACAGGCTGGCTGCTGGAGATTGTCAACTACAACATCGCCAACATGCAGTATGTGTGTGCTGGTGACCTTCGGGCTCTTGACACGCTAGCGGGAGTGACGAACTTCCTTAAGATGCAGAAGATTGACATTGAGGAGATGCGCAGCAACATCGAGGAAGCCAAGGATGCGCTGCGTGAGATTATTCGGGGCTGCGCGGAGGCAACTCTCAAGAAGCCCGTTCCTCTGGAGCTGGAGCGCGGATTCGCAACAATCCCGCTGCGGGGTATTGACGTGCCTTTCCACTCAACCTTCTTGCGATCGGGTGTCAAGCCTTTCCGATCATTCCTGCTCAAGAAGATCAACAAGACAACGATCGACCCTTCGAAGCTGGTCGGAAAGTACATCCCCAACGTGACGGCCAAGCCTTTCGCGTTGACCAAGGAATACTTTGAGGATGTGTACAAGCTGACCAACTCGCCCAAGATTGGGGCGGTGCTGGCCAACTGGGACAAGATCACGCAGGACGGAGGCGAAGCCAAGTCAGGTAGCGACAGCGGAGTCAGCGCGGAGCATGACGGGCCCGGAGCGGCTGCTTAACGGATATGATGAGTGTGTTGACAGAGAGAGCATGGGGAACGCATAGTTTGACTAGTCGGAAAATAATGTTTATTCAGCTGACGAAGAGCAAACTTGTGATGAGGGTGTGTCGATTGTTTGTTAATAATTTGTTTCAAAAGCTACAACGGTGGAAGCGCTTGGCTGCAGTACAGCAGCGAGAATGACAATGAAAGCAGGCAGGTACGTTAGACTTGTGTCTGCCAGAAATTATTTTTAGTATCGGTATATAGTATAGATTTTATGATTGTTCATTTTGTGCACATTAGTGGTGTAATGTGATGTGTAATTTGGACGTATTAGGCAAAGATGACGTGGGTGTGCATGTTCACATGGACAGTTGGATAGATTAAAGTGCTGGTGGGTAACGCGGGGCATGACGATGAGAGGAGGTAAGAGGCGCGGATAATAGTCCGAGGCAAGACGATGTAAATGTAAAGTGGGAGGGAGGGAGTGTTGGGTGAAGTTGGCGTCAAAGTGTAAAGGTCTGGCGATGGCAATGACAGTGGAGGATCGGCGGAGCGGCTGGCAAATGTGCGGCACGGACGGCTCCGGGCGATGGCTAGGTCAAAACAAGGCCAAGATATTACATGTAGAGGACTTTGACGCTACGGCATGTCATTGCATGGCGCTATTTCTAAACTATGATTACCTTACCTAGTTACTGTGGGTGTGGCTTATCCGCCATCCGCCATCTTGATAGCAGCTCGGTAACGAGCGCTACTCAGATTGAATGGGGCGGCTCGAATGGCGATGGAAGTCTTAAGGACTTTTTGGTCACTTTTCAGTTTGCATCTTGTTGCCGTTGTCATCATCAGTTTCTTTCATCAGGTCGTATTATTAGGCAGTGTTTGTCGGCAGCTCTCCGTTTGCCAACTAATCAGCGCTGCGACGCCACGACTTTGAACTTGTGCAGTGAGTGAGAGTGGGTGTCGGAACACAGAGTCGGACAAGACCATCCTGTGACTTTTTTCCCCTCCTTCGACACACTGCCCAATCCGGTCGTCCTTTTGCTTCTCGTTTCAATCTATCTTGCATCGATCTATCGTCTCGACCAATCGCTTGATATCGCCTCATTCATTTTCATCTGACCTCAAAAGTTTGCCAACTCATCCGGCCCCTAGCCTCGGCAACAAACGAGCTCTATAAATTCAAGACGCCCTCTTCTTACCAGACGACGGCGAACAACTGACACAACACTGGCCACACAAGATTATCGCACTCACCCGGATCCTATCACAGTTCCTTTCTATCTTCTTCTACAAGTCGCTGCAGACCGGGCGATCCTCACAACGCCGGAAACGCTTGACCACCAAGACACAAGTACCCCACAATTGCTATCTAGATGCGTCCTGAACAGCGAAACCAGCTGTTGCTCGGCACCTTTGTCCACAGCAAGACTCGCAGGGAGCTGGACGTATTTCACAATGGTGCCATCGCCGTCGATGCCCACGGCAAAATTGCTGCCGTGGAACGCGAGTGTGCCAGCGTAGAAGCGGCCAAGACGCAAGCTCTGGCCAAAGTCGGCTGGGCCGCCAACGACGTTGAAATTCACACCACTGAGGAGTCTCAATTCTTCTTTCCCGGTTTCATTGGTATGTTGAAAAGTTGGGCCAAACCGTTGTCTGGGCGCTTGTGCTGACTGCTTAGACACTCACATACACGCACCCCAGTATCCCAATGCGGGCATCTTTGGCAAGACGACACTTCTCGACTGGCTTGAAAAGTACACCTTTCCCATGGAGTCGGGCCTCAAGGACCTTGCCAAGGCCCGCAAAGTCTACACCGCCGTCGTCCGCCGCACCCTCGCTCACGGCACCACCACTGCCGCCTACTACGCCACCATTGACGTTGACGCCACCAACTTGCTGGCCGATCTGTGCCTCGCCCTCGGCCAGCGCGCCTTTGTCGGCCGCGTCTGCATGGACCGGCCTGGCATCAACCCGGACTACTACCGTGACGCGTCCGCCGAGGCCGCCCTCCGCGCCACGGAGCAGACCATTGCGCACATCCGCGCCGCCGACCCCAAGTTTGACCTCGTTGCGCCAATCCTGACGCCCAGGTTCGCCCCGTCCTGCACGCCTGAGGGCATGAGGGCGCTGTCCAAGCTGCAGAAAGAAGGCGGCTACCTGGCCCAGACGCACATCTCAGAAAACACGGGCGAGATTGAGCTCGTCCGCGAGCTGTTCCCGGGGTCTCGCTCGTACGCCCAGGTCTACGACGACCACGGGCTGCTCACCCCCAGAATGGTCCTCGCGCACGCCGTCCATCTGACTGAGGAGGAGGCCAGCCTCATCGCCCTCCGCCGGAGCAAAGTCTCGCACTGCCCCTGCAGCAACTCGTCCCTGACCAGCGGCGCTGCTCGCGTCCGCTGGATGTGGCAAAAGGGTATCGAGGTCGGCCTCGGCACCGACGTCTCGGGCGGCTACTCCCCCTCCATTCTCGAAGCGGCTCGCCAAGCCGCACTCGTCAGCCGCCACGTCGCCACGCACGCCGACGACCCCGACGAAATGGAGCGCTGCAAGCTGAGCGTGGAAGAGGTGCTGTATCTTGCCACGCGTGGCGGTGCTGTCTGCCTCGGCCTCGAGGACAGGATCGGCGGCTTTGAAGTCGGCAAGGACTGGGACGCGCAACTCGTCGGGCTCGGCCGCGTCGCCGACTCGGGCCTGCGCGAGGGCGAGGAGTGCACGGCCAACGGACACGACTCCGGCGCGACGGCGGTGCCCGCGCTCATCAGCGGGTGCGACGAGGGAAATGTGGACATTTTTGGCTGGGAGTCGTGGGAGGAGACGCTGGCCAAGTGGCTGTACAATGGCGACGACCGAAACACGAAAAAGGTTTGGGTCAATGGCCGACTCGTGCACGCGAGAAGGTGAACATTTATCCGCGAGGGACCTTTTTTTCCTTGTCGGAATTTTTTCTTGCATTTAGCATAGGAAGCATCGCCAAGACTATGTGGCTTGGCGAGGCCGGAGTTGGGCGGGATGGCGTCATGATCCATCATATTTGCTTAATGGCGCTTGAGATGAACTCGAGCTGAAGGATGTCTCAAATTTTCTTTGAATTGATAGAATTGGTATTTCTTGGAATTCTGAAGCTAGAGATGAGAGATTTTACAATTTGATAAATAACCAAGCAATTGAGCAAATTGAAAAGCAAGAAGATGCTATGCCAGTTGAAGTGCAAGACAATGAATGCGACACTTGCGCAGAAACCCGAAAATAGCGTCATCTCCATCAGCTGTAAAAAAGATCCATATCAATCTAAAACAATTTGATCCATTCCAACAAAAGAAACAATAATCCAGGAGCAAGACAGGGAAAAAAAAAAAGTCAAAGACTGGCTTCCTCAAGACTCCCAACACGTCTCAACTCTTCTGGACAGTATATCATGCCAAAAGTGAGGCCCCATCCTAAACACCTTCTCGCTGATATGCTGAGGTCCCCAGTACATAAAAGGGAACCAAAAAAAAAAGGAAACATGTAAAGAAGCGGACGTGGAAAAACAAGACAAGAATGAAACGGAGAGAACAAGACAGAGAGGTCAAGACGGAACCAACAGCAGCAACATGAGCGAGCACAATTGCGGCGCCCCGTCTCACAGCAAGTTCACCACCGAACCCTCACTCTTTTCTCAGCCCCCCCCCCACCCAATTCGAGCAACATTCAACATTCGTACACTTCCCAGCACACACACACCTCATCACAAAAAGACCAAGCCAAGATCTATCCCTGCTTGCGCTTCCCGCCTCCCGACCCTCGGCGCTGCCTCCCTCCCTTGTCCGTCTTGGCCGCGGCCTCTGCCCTGGCCGCCTCCGACTTTCTCGCCGTGCGACTCGCGCTCGTCTTGCGCTTACTGTCCTCTTCCACGGCCTCCTTGTGCGCCTCGACCCTGGCGCGGACCTCTTCCGTGATGGCCTCCTTGACGCGTCGCGGCACAATGCCCTCCACGTCCGGCTCCTCCTCCTCCTCCTCCTCCCCCGTCACCTCCTCGACCTTGACCGGCGGCCAACTCCCACCCTCGGGTTCATCCTCGAGCAGCGTCAGAAGCCGGCGGCGACGGCGCTTCCTCGCGCGGTACACGTAGTCGAAGCCGCCCCAGGCCTCGCTGGGCCGTCTGGGGAGCGGCTCCCCCGACAGCGCGACAATCTGCACGCGCAGCCATATACACTCTGCGCTCTTCGCATCGAGCTGCAGCCGGGTATTGTCCAGGCACTCGAGGCGCAGCATGCGCGACTTCTTCGCGGCGAGGTTATTGCGGCTCTGGTCCGCCTTTTTCTGCGCCTGCGAGAGGCGCAGAATCTCGGCGTTGGTCGCCTCGCGCTGCGCGTGCGTCATGCCGGGCGTGATCCTGGGCAGCGGCACGGGCGGCGGCTTCTCGGGCAGGTCGGGCACCTGCGAGGGCGGGAGCACGGGCGGGTGCGTGGCCTCGTGGTGGAGCTCCTCGGCGATGATGCGCAGGCGGCGGCGGCGCTCCGCGTCGGAGAGGCCGGCGGGAAGCTTGATGCCGGCTTCTTCGAGGGTGTAGCCGCCGATGCGGAGCGTGCAGGCTGAGGGGCCGCCGGTGGCGGACGAGGACGAGGCGTAGGCGAGGGCGGCGGCGGCGGAGGACGAGGAGAGGGCGGCGGCGGCGGTGGCGGATGTGCGGGTCATGGAAGCTCGTGGGCGAGGGGTGTTGGCGTGAGGCTTTGTAGTAGTAGGAGGTGGAGGAGGTGGAGGCATGAGAACGGCGGGAGGATGCTGCTGCTGAAAGGCACCGGGAGGGAGGGTGACGACAGAGGACATGGGGAGAGGGTCGTGGAGAAAGGTGAGGCTGGGATCGAAAGCCAGTGCTGGACTTGGCGGTGACAGTTGCTCCTCTGGATGATGGAGGTGCTGGTGGTTGAGATGTGGTGTTGGTTGCTGCTCCAGATGATGGAGAGGCTGGTGGTTGAGATGAGGCGAGATGAACTGTGCTTCCTCTGACACCAGCTCGGAAAGATATGGGCAATACGGCAGGAGTCCCGCACTGTCTGCGAGAAGATTCTGGCCGTGCTGAAGCTGCTGAAGCTGTTGAAGCTGTTGAAGCTGTTGAAAGTGGTCTTGCTCTTGTTGCGGCGCGTCTAGCTGCAGCTGTGGCGCGGCCCAGTCTGGCTGTTGTAGCTGGCCCTGTTGATGCTGTAGCTGTGTATCTACTGTAGAGCTGTGCTTGTAAAAGCCTTGTTGCTGTGCGTGTTGGAGGTATCCGGCGGTGATATTGTCGACGGGTCGTGGCCTCTTGCTGGCGTTGATGCCCGCGTCCGTGTTAGTCTGCGAGGGTAGCGGTGCTGCGATGGGGAGGTGAAGCGGCGTCGTGTCGAGGTTTGCAGAAGGACGAAGCCGGGGAGCCATGATGATGATGATGACTCGAAGCTTTTATAACATGAGTGAGGAAAGAAACGGCCGTGAAAGGGGCAAATAGGATGGACGGGCGAAGAAGGTAAAGCTTAAGCCAATGGTGCAGCAAAAAGAAGCACAAATGCTGTATCTTGAATCACAAGAGTGATACAGTTGGGGGAGGGAAATGGATTATAAAAGCGTCAAAGGTTGGAAACCTGGGGATGACTTGTGTGTGCTATCTCGTACAAGTCAGGGAGAAGGATCCAAACGGTTCGTTTGAGGATGACTGCTCTTGGGCGTTGCAGGACAGAGGGAGCCTTGAATCAGAAGACGCAAACATTCTGGGGTAAAAAGAAGGTTGTTCCTCGTTGGATTATATACCTAGACACATCACACAAGGCGGTGCAACAACAATGCCAACAATGATTCACAGGTCTGATGGGCGTTTTCGGCCAAGAGGATAAGACGGGTGGAAGCGAATAATTTCCAAAAAATAATAATAAAATAATGATGATTAATATATTCAAGAAGAGCACCTTGTGATTAGAAAAAAGGAATACCTCACCGACTGAGTGATACGATATTTGGTCCAATGATGGGGAAACACAAGCTCGCCCAGCCGCTCAAAGACCGGTGTGCGTGCGTGTGTGTGTGTGGTGTGTGTGCATCACGAATTTCTAAATTCGAAACCAAAAAGCAACAATGCAAAAGTGGGTATCAATGGTGCACCGTATGTGTGCTCGCCCAGCAGATAAAAAAAACAAGTTGGTGATTCAAAAGTGATGAAAAGAGGCGGGGAGAAAGGGATTGGAAACACAAAGGGTAGGAACACGACATGAAAGCTGCATGGATTATCTGATGAAGAAAAAAAAAAACCAAATAAATAAATAGAAAGTTGTTGACTGCAAGCGGCCTTGCTTGGGTTGTATTATTCGGTTCTACGAGAAGCGGCACTTGGGTACAGAGCCACGACTGTCTATTTTCAACACTTTTCAAACATGGGGTTTTATCCAACGGGGAACTGGAAAGCCAAAAGGTAAAGTATTTGCTACGGTGTCAGAGAAGACGAAAGGCTGCTTTGACATGGTGATGGGATATAGAATGCGAGCCGCGTTGGTCAAAGAGCCCGGCCAAAGCTATACGAAACGGGGGGGCCGGTCGAGCATATACAGTTCGGGGTGGCCCCTTGCCGCTTTTCCCATACCCTACCGTTCAAGAGAATCTGGCCATGTCCAAGCTCCGAGCCCCATGCCGGTTCTTGCTCACGATGACGACGACGAAGAAGAAGAAGAAGAAGAAGAAGAAGACGTTGCACCAATACCCTTTCCCGGCCCGGCCCGGAACCAGCTGAGCCATTTATATCCCTCAAGGGTCACAAAAGCGAGTAGCCATGGTCCCTAAAATGTGTGTATATTCTTTCTTCCTACTTGCCCGTCTATATGCTTACATATCATTTTATAGTTTTTTTCAAGTCGTGCAACGAGAGAAAGGGCAACACGACAAGTGACAGCGCATCCCATCCCTGTCAAACTCTCCAAATGCAGCACACATAAAGGCCTTGAAAAAGACGATACGACAAATGGAAGAGAAAAAAAAAAAAAAAAAGTCTACAGCAATAGTGGTGTTACCATGACGCAAAGTCTCCAACATGGGTCGATGATTTCGGCGAGAATCAAGGCAAAACACCAAAAAAACGAGCAGGGGCCTAGAAAGGGAAAGAAACGAATGAAAAGAGCGAGAGGGATGGTTCGTAGGCTAGGTGCGTGCCGAATAGTGGTACACATCACCGCATGTTCAAGTGCAATGACTGGAACAACGTTTGTAAAACGACAAAGCTCCCGGATAGCTGCAGATCAGACCGCGCTGGTACACGCGGAGCGGGAGGAATGGAAAAGGAAGAAGAAAAATAAAAACGACTAGTCGCATGACACCCGAGATCGCATCTCAAAACAATAAATTGATTGCGTTAATCCACTTGCCATCATTATACCAATTGTTAGTTCCGTTACGGACCACTTCCATGGCACCTCGTAAAGTAATGTAAGCGTCTCTATTATATACAATATACGTGCCCCCCGCCTTCTCGGACCAAAAAAGCAAAGAATGAAACAAGGCGAGCCAATCAAAATGGCAACACAAAGATTCTCATTGTTTTATATTGCCAACTTTATCCAACCTTTTGGCCCCCTCCTAGCCCCACCGCCGCCGACCCTCGCTCGTTTCAACGGCCAGCCGTTATTCGAGATTCGGTAGCCATGTGGTATCATGCATTGATGCATCAAACGCCTCTAGACTGGACGGCGGATGACCCATAGCTTGAATGTTGGCAGCCGCCGCCGCCGCCGCAGCAGCAGCGTGCTGCGCATGGTTTGCACTCAGTGGGAGGGAGCCCTGCGACGGGAACGCAAACTGCATAGCGCCGGGAAGCGGCTGGCCCAGATCCCAACCATCAAAGTTGTGCTGCCACTTGGCACTGTCGCTCAGGATCCACTGGTTATTGTTCAGGCCAGCGCCTTGTCCGGTCAGCACTCCACTGGATGCCATGCGGGATCCGGCAAAACGCCTAATCTCTTCCGGATTCGAGCTCAGGCCGGCAGTGGAGGTGTTCGGGTACATGCCCGCCGTGGGAGAGGTTGCCATGATGGGCGGATCCCAGCTGTCCAACGTTCCCGGCGCGTACGTGACATGCTGTGTCTTGACTCCCACATCTTGTTGGGGTCGGTTGTGCCGTTGTTGAGGCGTCATGGGTCCGTTGTTCATATCCAGTCTTGCGCTGATAGAGGCTTGTGGTCCGACAACCTGTGCCATGGCAGACTGAGTAAACTGAACTCTGCTGGGGCTAGGGTGCTGACTGAAGTGTGACTGCGACATATGCGACTGTGCAGCTGCAGTATCCTCTGTAAAAGCCTGTGGCGACAGCCCGGTGCTTGACCTTGGCGACGGCACCTCAGAGGTGCTATAGTGACCGTAAAGCTCGTCGGTTCGCTGCAGGATCTGCGCCGCGTCTTCTGGTAGAGCGCAGTTCCACTTTCTGGCCAGCACGCTCAGGATGCTCAATGTCCGTCGGGCACACGGCCAGTCCTCAGAAATCTCTTCAAGGTGCTTGACCCCATGAGTAAAGTCCCGCTTTGCAGTCTTCTCAGGAAGGTTGAGCAAGTGAATGGTACAGGCGCTGTGGGTCATGTATACGGCAATATTGCATATTTGGCGCAGATTCCAATTCTTCTTGTAGAGCCGCATCAACTTGGAGATGGCTCCGGCGTTTGAGGTACAGATTCTTCTAGGTGATATGTGCGACGGCAGGGGCGAAGAATTGGGCGAGTACTTGAGGAACGGCCTAAAAAGGTGAATGAATTGCAGATGAAAGAACATGCTACAGCCTCATTAGTGGTCAATTATTGCATGGGGCAGGAGCATGTCAGGACGTACTGCATAAGGATTACGTTGGGAAGCTGTCCATCACCAGCCTCAAATTCCCGCGGCAGGTGCTTGCGCCACTCTTCTAGCCGCTTATGGAGCTCACTCAGCTTCTTCAGCTCAACAGTCTTGCCCGTCGACCGGTGAATGTGGTTCGGGTGGTAAAAGAACAGCAAAAGGTCACTGCTAATCTCGCAGAGGCTTGAAAGATGGAGCGCGGCAGCACGGGTCCTTGACGGCTGCTTTGCCGATTCATCGAAGCCCTTGTCGGTGAGTGGTATCCATGGCGAGGCGTCCTCGTCGGGAAAGACATCGAATTTGGCCACGGTAAACGTTGACTTTGGCAGTTGCGGCAGACGGCCGAGATAGTTGGACCAACACTTGTCAAAGTTGAAGCAGCCCCAGAAGGTGATCCGGCGGGCATCAATCTCTTCGTCAGTCATGACCTTTTTGTCGTTGGAGCTTACCTCGAGATTGAGGCCGATGTCCTGAGCCATTCTGAAGCTCATGCCGCTGTAAACCCAGCCTGTGGCTTCACGCGCACAGCCTGCCTCACGCACAGACATGAGGGCCAGTGCTTGAACAGTGACGAGGCGCGGGCGCTCAAACTCGTCGCCTTCCATGATGAGACGCTTGGCTTCCGCAAAAAAGTGATCACCTTTTGTTCTGGTGTCACTACTATCGCCGAATGCTCCGGGGACGTCAGTAAAGTGACACCCCAAAGCAAGCATCGCATTAACGAGCAGTGAAGAGCAGTGAGAAGAGCTTTGACCGATGGCGCCCCGGCCTTTGGCAAAGTCGCGCCAGAATAAATGGCGTGGAAGAGTGGTGAAGTAAGGGTAGTGATAGGTAAAGTACAAGTTGAGAAGGTGCGTGATGAGGACCACATCGCTCGTGACATCGGTCCAACTGGTGATGGGGTCCACGGAGGGGAGAAAGCTCTCCGTATGGGCTTCAGCTTCAAGGCCAGGGGAAGCACCGCCGAGGTAGATGAGATGAGAGGTGCCGCCGATGAAGCGTATTGTGCCGTTCTCGACGCGCAGTTCGCCCATTTTACCAGCAAGCTCTCGCTCTCCATCCACCTGGCCGGGCCACTGTTCGTCGCCGCTTTGCTCTGCACTGGGGCCGCCAAAGTCGGAACCATCCTTGATTATTTGTTGAGCCAAGTTGTCAAGGCTATCGCAGTTACGGATCCTGCGCACTACGTCGTCGACGTCGTCTTCGCTAGCATTGAGAATGGCCTCGACAAGGATTTTGAGTGTCGCATCGTCGGCCTTCATGCCATCCGTCTTTTCGCGGTAGACGCCTTTCCGACGATGATCGGAGTTGGGGTCGTAGATGCACTCGGTGCCATAGACACTGGCGCAAGCTGCGCAGCTTGGAACAGCGCCATCGCACTTGGACTTGCGCTTCCGACAGGCTATGCAGGCGGTGCTGATGCATTTTCGCTTCTGATTGGAGGGATCGGGTGCGCGGCGCGACTTCTTCTTCTTGTTCGCAGGACCAGGGTCGCCTGCAGTGGAACTGTCGCGCGTCTCGGCATTCGATTCTAGGGTCACCTGCATGGTCGCTGCATGCAAGCGATCGGCGTGGTCGGGATACAGGAACGGAGGTGACGGCTGAATGATGTGGTGGTTGGGTTTTGACCGCTTCGTGCGGGGTTCTGTCAATGGGCCAGAGCTGATGTTGGAGTAGTCGGGCTATCGGCAGCCTGGTTGTCTTGCTGACAATGGTCAGAGCCAGAGTTGCCGCCGTAGTTGGTATTGGTGGTGATGCGAGGAAATGGCCTAGGCCCACACTATCAAGGGCTCACGGATGTGGGGGACGAGAGTGACAGTCAAGGCCGAGTACAGACTGAAGCTTGTCGTTGCAAAATGCCAGACTGGCAGAAGATGATCCGGATCGGTCTTATGGCGGCGGCGATGGAGAAAACGGGCACTTTCACCAGTAGCTGAAAATGCGGTTGGGTGGTGTCGAAAGGCTCGTAGGGTCGTCCGTAGGCGGGCGAAGAATACTGCCACTGACTCGCGGGGTCCTCTATGCCTGTGCAAGCGCAAACGACGACGGATTGTACTCGGAGGCGGGGAAGAGAAAAGAAGAGAGGCGAGCGAAATGTAAGATGAAGAAGAATAGAAAGAATGAGACCTGGATATTGAAACCGAGCTGAATAAAGGCGGCCCGCGCAGCGCGATGGGGATCCGGGGCAGCGATGTATGTAATGTATGTCTGCAGACGCAGCAAGAGACGACAGTTTGAGTGGAGCGAGTGGCATGAGCTGGAAAGGCGCGCTCCTGGAGGGGCTCGAGGGCTCAAAGTTGAGCAACTAACAAAAGGCTAAAAATTGGAAGAATTTGGAATAGAGCCATCCTCGCGGTTTGCTCCGGAGACAGCCTCGTCGTCACTTCCGGTGGCCACTCATACGTGTACAGAATCCTATCTTGTGCTAAAGATAGCTTGCCAGTGCCAGCCAGTCTGAGCAAATAAATTCTGAGCGCTGAAATGATTCAGGCTGTTCTCGATGGGTTCTGGAATGGCCCGCGCATTATAACGACTAGGCTGAAGAAAATTACGATAAACAGGCTTTGCCCCTTTTCTCTAATATAATGCTTAATTCTTAATGCATAATATATAACGCAGACTGCTTGTTCTAGACACCAGCCGACGCGAGAGCGGATATGTGCCAAGTCTTTAACCAGTAATTATGAGTATCGACCACTGCTTTGTCAGCATGGACAGTCTTGTCCGACAGCCGCTTCGGGCTTCGGCATCACCATCAGAAAGCACAAAGACAGGCCGAGAGTTCAAACACATTCATCTTTTCTTGTCAAAATTACAGTGCTGTATGTGTATAGTACAAATAGCCAATCTCATACAAGGCCGCTGCCTTTGATCGGCCAATCTAGTCTACATGCATGCCATCCCCTTGCCTGCCACATCCACACCTGACTGCGCCCGCTGTCTCGAATCCCCGTCCGACGACTCCAGATTCGCTCGCTGCATGTCCGCTTACCCACGCTGCAGATACCAGTTGTGAGCCAGCTGGTTCGTCAGGTAGCTAAACGGCGTAGGCACCTCGGCACGTCCCTTTCTCGCTACTGGGTGACGTAGATAAACGGCCGCACAAATGTCGTGGTTGACCTCGAGGTATCTCGGGATGAATGCAAATGCCGCCATGAACGGCCGAGGTGCCCACGGCGTCGCGTACGGCTTTGTCTCGTCTATGGGATTCTCCTCGTCGGCCAGTAATAGTTCCTTGAGTTTGCGCATCTCCTCATTGGTCATCCGCGCGTCGCCCACAATTTCCTTGGCTCGCTCCTTTTGCTCCTCCGACAGGCCGTCCAGAGTCTGGCGATATTGCTTTTCGCGACTAAACTTTTGTTCCTCCACCTTTTCTGGTTGTGACTGAGTATCCAGCTTTGCGAGACCTTCGTGGTTCTTGATCACAAGCTGAAGCTCCTGCATCAGTTCAGAGACATCTAGGTCGCTGTCCTGAGGGCGCGACAATAGTCGCTTCGCATCCGATCGGAGCAGACGCAAGCTCAGCTTTTCCTTCGCAGCGAGGTTGCTGGCCTCTGACTTTAAAATGTCCTTGCACCGTTGCAAAAAAGTCTTCAACTCCATTCGTTGCCATTTCTGTCGAGCTTCCTCAGACAATTCCGGCACCGCAGCTGATTCTCCATCGGCAGCAGCTTCGGTAGTAGCTTCGGCAGTAGCTTCAGCCGACACTTCTCCCTCGGCTTGGCCCTCTTGGCCCTCTTGACCCTCAGAAGCAGACGCATACTTTTCGGCCTGTGCAATCTGGTTGCGCTCCGATATTTTACGTCTTGTGGCGAGCTTAGAGTCCAGTCCGGGCCATTGAATTTTGCTGGACTTTTGTACGCCCGTGGCATACATGACCTTTTCGATATCGACTTGGAACATGTCGCCGGGATTCAATTGATACGAAGGATGCAACAACTGATAGAACCGTTAGAGCGCTCATCCCCGTATCGTCAAATCAGTCAGCTTACCTTCTTGCCATTGACCTTGACTGCGCCGTGCAGCACAAACTGGCGTGCCTGCCGCACACTCGTTGCAAACATGGCGCGGAAGATGGCCGTATCTAGCCTTCTCTCGAGAGGAGCAAACGTCATTTGCATGTATGGAGTCATTTCGTGATATTGTCTACCAATAAGTTCGTTGGGTGATGAGGGCGTCGAGTTCTCGATAGTAGATTCCGGTGCCGGCACCCGCGAGTATCTTTCCGCGTTAACATCGGAGGTGCTCAGGCCCGAACCGCGACCGGCCGCTTGCTCAGAGCCATCATGCGCGGCCAGATATTCAGGAGGCATGTCGACTGCCGACATGAGGCGCGGCGAGAAGAGGCGCACCCATTTTTTTTCGGGAATATGCTCGCCGTGGTACGCACGAGCTCTCGATTTCGCGGCCCATTTCTGCTGGAAAAATGTAGGCGTGCCCCTGACCACCGGTTCTCTGGCGGCATTGCGGTAGATGTTGTACATGTTATACTTGTTCCATGACTGTCGCAGTTTCTATCGGGCGCAAAACCGTCAGCTGTGTCCAGGCAGGTCGCATCCTGTCAATTGGCGCATGTGGCATCGAAAAAGAGACAGTAGATAGTGAAGTGGCACTCACAGGCTTCGCCAGGCTGAAGAACCGGGCTGGTTTGCGCATTTTCTCGTCGTGTACAGCGCACTTCGTTTGGGCTGGTTGAAGCTGTGTCATATGTTCAGGAGCCGAAGTGGCTAATTTTTTGAGAGTAGCTCAGTTCGGCCGCAGTTTTTCCGACCTGGATGGCACATCCGCGGCCTGACCGGCATACGCAGGAACTTGCAGTTGCGAGTGATGATGATAAATGTTAGCAGGGTGGGAATTTCTATAGGAGTAAGATGGCTATCAATTTCAAAATTGCTTCCTGCTGTAAAGCGACTGTAGAAGGCTGTCAAGGGCCGGGAAGCCGCCGCAATGAAGTTATAGTGGGAAGCCGGCGGGCGATGCCTCCACTTGCGGAATTGACTGCGAACTAAACCCGCGTCTTCGAACAGATAGCTACTGTCGTGTCAATATAATACTTTTGAGAATTTCAGAGTTTCAGGAGATCAAAGATAGATATCGTTCTACGTTTTCGATTTTTTCCTTTCGGGATTGAGGGAAATGGAATCCTAAAGTAGCGCTTCGTACTTGTCGAGGTAATGTAGTCTCACATCGTCGCTTATGAACATGAATAGTGAACTTATCTGTTAACCAGGGAAGACTTCCCATAGCTGCATATCAAACTATACATTACGAAATCAAGCCGTTGGTTCGCTTGTTCACGCAATACCTACCTACATCTATATCTTTCCCGACTCTGCTTAGAAATGACTTTGTGTTTCTGAAGAAAAGAGTACATCTCAACGACTACCGGGAATAAAATCTCGGTCGCTGATAATTGTTTCGTTTCTCAGTTGTGTCGTCTTTCTAATTCTAAACTCAGTTGCGTGTGCTTGTGCTCCAGGTCCTTTCTACGTGCGAGGTGGGGTGCCACTAAACGCGGGTCTGTTGTAAGACGCGTCGAACCGACGCGGTCCAGGCCGCCCGAACCCCAACGTTCTATCAGCACGCCAAGTACATTGACCAGCGCAACTTCATTTTTTGGGTGACTTGATGACAAGGTGCATTGCAGACACCCATATTCCCTCAAATGAGCCACATTGCCGTGCTTTCGACGACCCCCGTACCTGCTACCCAAAGCATGGCGCAACCGTCGTTGAAGCGCGACAGGCCTCATGATATAGAGCCAGAGCCAGTGCGCAAGCCGAAAAGCCGAATTCAGGGCCCCTTTGTGGACGATGAAGAGGACTCTGCCGACGAGGCAGCGAAGGCCACAACGGGATCGCCTGCAAAGAGACCAATGCTGGAGCAATCCTTTGACAACGATGAACCTCAATTCACCTCGCAAACTGAAGCGAACACGACAGCAATACAAACGATCGACTCCTCCGAGACAGAGGCTCCTACAGATGATGCACCAGACAATAGACAGACACAGGATATTGCCTTGCCCGTCTTTTCGGGAACGCTTTTTGCAAGACTGAGGCCCACAAAGTACGACATCAAGACCTGCGATGGCAAGGCTTATTCCACCAAGCAGCGCCAAGTCAGTGCCGCGATCTCGTACGATCAGATTGTAGCTGCGCGATCAAGAACCAAAGAAGGCCGAGCGAAACGCAGCTATTACGGAATTGATGTTCACGAACTCGTGAACAATGCCAAGAAGGAGCTTGCCGAGCGCCCAACCAAGACGCAGCCGACGCCAGATGTGCCGCGACAGTCGACCGAACAGCTCGAAGCTGCGCGACCTGGCAAAAAGAATAAAAAGACGCTTTTGTGGACCGAAAAATACCGGGCAAAAAGCTTCATGGACCTCTGCGGCGACGACAGCACCAATCGTATTGTCCTACGCTGGCTCAAGCGTTGGGATCCAATCGTGTTCCCTGGTGCATCCAGATCAAAAGCTGGCGTGGTAAAGAGGCCAGGCTCCAAGATACAAGCAGAAGAGGAGAAGCCTCACAGAAAGATTCTACTACTCACGGGGCCTCCTGGACTGGGCAAGACTACACTCGCTCACGTGTGCGCAAGGCAGGCTGGCTACGAGGTTCTTGAAGTCAACGCGAGTGATGATCGCAGTCGAGACGTGGTCAAAAACCGCATTCGCACAAGTTTGGGCACCGAAACCGTCAAGAATGTTGCAAATCGCAAAGACGCTGACGGCAACACAAAGGTGGCCAAGCCGGTCTGCGTCGTCGTGGATGAAGTGGACGGCGTCGTGTCGGGCTCCGGAGGTTCTGGCGAGGGTGGTTTTATCAAGGCCCTGATTGACCTGGTACTCTTGGATCAAAAGAACAGCGTACCTAGAGCTACCTCATACGACAACTCACGGAAGAAGAAGAAGGGCGACGACTTTCGCTTGATGCGACCATTGGTTCTCATCTGCAACGATGTGTACCACCCTTCGCTCCGACCGCTTCGGCAATCGAATTTAGCCGAAATCATCCATGTTGGACGCCCGTCGATTGACGCCGTTGTGGGCAGACTGAAGGCTGTGTTTGAGAAGGAGGGTATTTCCTGCGACAAGGACGCATCGAGAAAACTGTGTGAAGCAGCATGGGGCATTACAAGTGGCATTGACGCAAAGCGTGGCGCCGAGAGCACCGTTGAAGGTGACCTTCGCGGCGTCATGGTTGTGGGCGAGTGGGCGGCGGCGAGGTTCCGGTCTACTTTATTGGGGTCATCGACCCAGCGATTGACGAGGCATTGGATTGAAACACACATCCTGGGTGAACTGTCCAGCGGCGCAGCTGGAGCTAGAGGAATTGGACGTGGAAACGTCAAGGATATTGTAACCCGCCTGTTTCAGGAGGGTGGTGGATTTCCCAAGCAGGCCATGGATCTATCAATGTCCAAAAACACACAGCACGAGCAGCCCAAGACAGAATTAGGGTTCAACGAGCAGGTCAAGAAGCACGCCATGGACCGTCTTAAGCAGATGGTTGAGACGAGCGGCGAGATCAGCTACATAATGACGGAAATTATGGCCGAATACCCCAACCGTGAGTACAATGACGATCTGTACCTCAGCAAGCCAAATCAGGCCTACGACTGGCTATTCTTTCACGATACATGCCAGTCGCGGCTCTTTGCCAACCAAGAGTGGGAGCTGGCGGCCTACCTTTCCCAACCGGTCCTCGCATGCCACCATCTCTTTGCCTCCCCCAAGCGCCACTACAACAACACCACCACCGGTGGCGGCCGCTGGGCCGGCGCCGACGCAATCGAAGAGGATGCAGGCCCGCCGATGCCGTTTTCCGGCCCGCGCGCCGACTACCAGGCCAGAGAGGCCGAAAAGCACAACCGCGCCGCCCTGCAGGCCATGCAGAGCCAGCTGCCGGCGTCGCTGATGCGCTCATTCCGCAGCGCCGAGGACATAGCCAGCGATCTTCTGCCATATCTCGCGCGCATGATTTCGCCCGACGTCAAGCCCGTGCTCGTGGTTGGCAGCGAGGGCGCGACGGCGAGCGTGCGCAGGGAGAGCGAAAGGCTCATGGTGAAGCGCGCCTCGGAGGTGCTGGCCGAGGTGGGCATCGAGCTGATCAAGGGCAAGATTGAGGGCGACATGATGTCGAGCCGCGCGCCGCAATGGGTATACCGAATGGAGCCGTACGTATCTTTCTGCCTTCTTTTACTTTGCACATATTCAAGAAAATCAAGAATGTTAACAAGACTACTTATTCCCACAGAGACATTGACGCACTTTCCAACTTTGAGACGGGCGCCACACTCCTCTCCGCGCAGGCGCCCACACGCTACGCCGTCCGCCAGGTCCTCGACCAGGAGCTGCGCCGCACCGTGGCCCTGCGCGAGAGCCACGCCCGACAGGCGCGCTTCCAAGCAGGCGCCGGGACGCCGGCATCCACCGCGACGGTGGCGGCCGCCGCCGCCAAGGCAGCAGAGGAAATGATGGCGGCGCGCCTGCATCCACACGACGACAAGGAGAATGACGGCGGCGGCGAGAAGCAGCACCTGGTCAAGAAGGACTTTTTCGGGCGAGTCATCGAGGTGCGCCCCCTGACGGAGCTCGAAACGCAAGCGCGGGCGGCGCAGAAGAGGCGTAAAGTGTGGGTGACGTACCACGAAGGCCTGAACAATGCGGTGCGCAAGCCAATCTCGCTGGCCGAGTTTCTGAAGCCGCTGTGAGGGTTTGGACATGGTGCACATGAAGGATCGGGGGTAGGTTTTTGTTTGACTACTCTTGAGCATGCTTCTGCGAAATAGGCGTTTGGAATTTGACTCATCTTTGGCTTCAGCTGCGCATAGATGTGATTTAATATGCACATGGTAACTATTCTTTTCAAACAAGCTCTATACAGAAAGCGGGACCTGCCTTTACATGTCTTAAATGTACAACGTTTCTAAAACGACGCCTGCAACCGTGTGTGCGTGTATGAAAAAAAGGGGAAAAGGAAGAAGATTTCATCATCACCGAAGAAAAAACGCGTCTTTATCATCACCACTTTTTCACAACCCGCTACAACTTCGACTTGGGCCGTTGCGGCGGCGAAATCAGCGGGTCGTACACGGTATGCGAGAGGTTATCGGCCGGGGTCGCCGTGTGCACAAACAGGCTGCGCGTGTCGACCATGCTCGGGTTGAGGTCCTTGATGGACGCCGCGCCAATCAGGCGCATATTCATCTCGAGCTCGTCCTTGAGCAGGTCCATGGCGCGCTCGACGCCGTCCTGGCCGTAGCCGCTCATGGCATACAGGAACGGGCGGCCGATGCCGACGCCCGTCGCGCCGAGGCACAGGCACTTGATAATGTCGCTGGCGCGGCGCACGCCGCCGTCCACAAACACCTCGAGCTTGTCGGCGAGCCCGTGCCGGCGCAGCGCGGGCATGGCCTCTGCGAGCACCTCGATCCCCGAGGGGGCAAAGTCGAGCTGGCGGCCGCCGTGGTTGGAGAGGACGACGCCGGCGACGCCGAGCTGCGCGGCGCGGAGCACATCCTCGACGCGCTGCACGCCCTTGAGGATGATGGGCATCTTGGTGATGCCCTGGAACCACGGAATGTCCTTCCAGCTGAGCGACGGGTCGATGAAGGAGGAGATGGCGCGGGCGGCGCCCTGGCTCGTGTCCGTCTTGGTGCCCGACTGCACGCTGGAGCCCTGCTCCTCAAACTTGCTGCGCATGTCCTTTTCGCGGCGCCCGAGCATCGGCGCGTCGACGGTGATGAAGAGGCCCTTGCAGCCGCGGCGTTCGGCGTGCTGCACAATCTTGCGCGTAATCTCCCGGTCCTTGTTGACGTAGAGTTGCAGCCACTGCACCTGGTCGCCGGCGCGGGCGTCGACAATCTCGTCAAACGAGCAAGACGCGAGCGTGGGGATCATCTGGATCACGTCGTGCGTCCTGGCGGCGCGCGTCAACACCACTTCGCCCTCGGGGTGGCCGAGCTTGCCGAGCGCGGTGGCGGTGACGTAAAAGGGCACCGACGTCTTGTCGCCGAGCATGCTGGTGGAAAAATCAATGTGCTCGACGTCGACGAGGACCTGGGGGCGGAACCAGATGCGGTGAAACGCGCTGTGGTTTTCTCGGAGCGTCTAAAGATCACAAAGTTAGCATCGGCGGCCCGAAAGAGCACGATGGGCGGCAAAGTGACTCACAATCTCATCATCGGCGGCGCTCGAGTAGTAGCCCCAGGCCGTCTTCTTCATGACGCGGCGGGCCACAGCCTCAAAATCGAGAAGGTTGTAGCATTGCGATAGCAGAGGTTTTAGGGCCTCGCGCTCCTTGCGATCAATCTCCTCGGGATCGTCGTCCTTGTCGGCCGCCTTTTCGACGGTGCTCATGTCGACGGGGCCCAGGTGCTTGGAGTGATCGAGGTACTTGTCGAGAGTGTCGGGAGGATGGATGGGCTCGAATTCTTCCGTCGCATCTTTGCCCTGAATACGTAGTTAGCAAGGTGTTTCCAGTGGAATGATACGTATTTTGCATCGTACAGCGTATTTAAGAATGATTTTTGAGCCGCCCGGGTGTTCTGTACAAAGGCCGTGTTAGATGGTTGAGCCTCGGCATTGGAGGCGGTGGGTGGGCGAACCGGGAAGGAACTCTGTCACATCGTAGGCTTTGCCCTGTTCGATATCCATGTAAGATTATGAACATGCAAATCCCTCAAAGAGGGCAGAAAACGGATTGACCAGCGTACGTGAACAATGACCCAGCACGAGTCGGCGCTATTGTGCTGCGCGACGTCACCACCTTTTAGCGACATGATGGACGGAGCTTCGTGTCACGTCAATACTTGGAGCGTATAGTTATCGTGATGCCAATACAAAGACCGCCGTGGTTGAAGGAAATCAGAAGATACCAGACAAGGACAAGGTTGGACGAAGAAGAGGAGAAATCATGGGGTAGACGGAGAAAAAAAAGAGTCGAGGGCGGTTCCGGAATCGCATGTGTGCCGAACGGGCTTGGGGAAACAATGATGGGGGGAAGCCGAAAAGCTGGGGCAGCGGGCTGGTGTGGGGTAAGATGGCGACAGCATTACTACAAGCAAGCTAATTTGCTGGATGAGGATCGGAGTAGATTATTCTTTTTCATCATGACTTTTATTACCACCAGCACAAGTGGCGACTACGGCCCCCAATTTGTCCTATCGCAGTGTCACTTCCAACGCCGCCTACGGGGAACAATGTGCCAACCCCGCTATCGGATAGAACGTCCCGCTATTACCGCTATTGCCTGGTGTCCTTGCCAATCATGTTCCTACTAAATATCAGCGACCTGACGGCAGCTGCGCTCCCTTCTCCAGACTGCCGCTCATTATCGGCCCCGAGTCCCTCGACACCATCAGAACATATTTAATGACGCAAATTATCGACACCATGAAACTGACCATCGGTGAAATGATGATTTGATTCGGCTTTTTCTATTCCAGGCAGCGATTCACCCAATGCACAAACTACTAATGAAAAAGACAGCTAACATGATCAAGGGCAATAATGAAAAGACGATAAGAAAGGAAGAAGATATCCAATATCAGCATGCACACGTCAGCTATGTCTTACCATTAGTTCACATGTCCCCTATTTCCACGCGCTCAGCCCTGCCCATGGATCGTGTGCTTGTTGGCCCTGCCCGTGTCGAGCTTGTGAACTGGGAGGACGCCCCCCAATAGGGTCGTAATCCTGGTTTCCGTAATGTACAGTCTGCTGCGGCCCCAGTGGCGGTGGCCCGGGCGGCGGCGGCGGCGGAACGAACCCCGGAGGCACGTAGCCTGGCTGCGCGTGTTGCGGTACGTGCTGCTGCGACTGCGACGAGTACGACCGCTGGTGATATCCCTGGAATGGCTGCTGCTGCGTATGACTGAAAGAAGTCTGCGCCGCCGGCGGTGACTGAGGACCTTGACGCATCGTATTCATGCCAAACGAGGCCTGGTTTGGGGGTGGCGATGTCGGTCCCGGCGTCATTCCGTACTGGCTGGGGTTGTAAGTGGGCTGTGAAAAGGTGCTGGCTGGCGGAGCTGGGCTAGAGTAGCCGCCGTACGTTTGCTGGTGGGCTGGCGGTGAGTTTGGCATTTGGTGCTGCCCCTGGTAGTTGCCTACTTGCTGGTAACGCGGCGCCTGTCCAGACTGGAACAGAGGGGTTGGAGTTGGTCGTGACTTTTGCGGCGGTGATTTTTTGCCCTCCATCGACATGCGCTCCATGAGGCCGCGTAGACGCTCTTGCTCCAGTGCAGCCTGGTTGCTGCGGCTTGACGACTTGTCTCTCTCAATTTGGTCCAGAAGTTGTGCACCCTCTGCTCTACGATTGTTGACAAAAGTCTCAACATTCTTTTCCAGGCTCTGCACAGATTCTCTCATCTCGCCATACCAGTTCTTGGCACTTTGCAGTCCAGCGTACAGGTCGAGAAACTCTTGGTAGGTGCGCTTGTATCGGTTGATGACAGACGAGCGTTGTCTTTGAACCGTCTCATACTTGCTTTGCTCCGAGCGCACCCTCCTATCTTGCAAGAGGGCGTTAAATGTTAACGTCAGCTCCTTCATGAGAGCTGATTGCTTGTGATTAGCCTGCAACAGGCGGTTTTGGTGAGGTCTAAACTTTTCTAGTTCTTGCTGGAAAAGTTGATTCTCATAATTAGAGATTGACTTTTTGTTGAGAATCAATACTTGTGAAATATCATCATCGTGAACCTAGCGGAGCCGTTAGTTCTTTCGCCTTTATCCTTGCGCTGAACTGCTGACCTTTTCTTTCAAGTCCTTGAGCACTTGATTCCTCTCACGCTTGATCAAGTTGAGCCTCTTGAGAATATCCTCAATGATGACTATTTGATCCATTACACTTGGTCCACTCTCGCCAAAGTCGGTGTCTAGCAAGTTTGCCTCGATTCCGGCGGGGCTGCTGGCATGGCTGCTGCGAGCTCGCGCTTTCGAAATAGCCTCTTGGAACATTTGATCAACTCGGCCAGCGTTGACAGCATCACGCATCTCGTTGAAGTCGGCTTGGTTTTGTTGCAGCTTGCTGGACAACTGCCCATCGCTTCGGGAAGCTTCGTCCAGCGCCTCCCGGTATCCTCGGATATCGCTTCGCAAAGTCGTTGTGAGACGAGCGCTGGGTTGCTGAGACCACTCTGCATTGTACTTGGACCGCATCTTCTCGCAGACACCTTCTTCCCGGTCCAAACATGTCGACGTCTCCTCCAGCTTCTTGATAATGGCTCGCTTTTCCGAACCGAGGAATTCGAATATCGAAGCTGGATCGTCGTGAGTGGCAATGTCTTCACACCACTGTCGGAAGTTCTCGTCTGGCGGAATATCTCGATCAAAGCCGCCCTTGAGCACCTGCAGAGCGCCAGGAAGTCGCAGATAATCCAAGCTGGCCGCCATCTCGCCGTTGGCAGTATCGACCTTTTCCGTTTCGGCTCGGACGAGCTTTGCCTTTTCCTCATCGTATAAACTAGCAGACTCGGTCACGGCCATTGGTACAATCTTGGCAAACAAGTCGGGTCCGGTTATACGCTGGATATCCTGGCCAGCATACAGCTCATTGACAGGAATTGGCTTGGCCGCGGGAAGCTTAGCGATTGCGGGTAGACTAGCCTCGGCTGGAACAGTTTGGTGGTAGATGTAATCGTTGTCTTTGAGCGCCTCTTTATGTTTGTCCTGAATGGAAGAGTAATGGCGCTTGCACAGGTCTTGCAGCTGCGCGCCGCACTCTGCGCTTAGGTTTGAGCTTGAAGGCACATTGCTGGGAAAATTCCTAGCAAGTCTATCAGCCTCTTTAGCAAGAGCTTCAGCAGCCATGAAGCGTGCCACAGCAATTCCATGCTGGCCGGCTTGTTCGTCGGCCAGACCCTGGTAGTACTGTGCCATGGATGTGAAAAAGCTCGTCTTGATGGTGACCATTGTCAGCCATACCTTTTCAAACAGGGCTTTTGTGACATTCTCTTGCACGCCTTCCAGAGCTTGACTGTAGAGGTATGCAGCTTGCGCGGCCAACTTGGCGCGGAGAGCAATCTTGGTGTTGTCCTTGGACTGCTTCTCGATGAAGATTTCCTGCGCTTGGGCGAGCATGACATTGATCAATGCCTTGACTGTCTCCCTGCTCAAGTCGAAAGAAGGCGCGTGAAGAAAGTTTTCATTGATATATGTAAACATGCCGGCAGAGGCTTGGAAGGAGTGATATGCTACCTTGAGGGTCGAATCGTCGGCGCGGTTCTGGAGGGCGGCGTGGGCGGAGAGAATGGCAGAAATATTGAAGATGACGGAGGCTTTTTCGAATGCGAGAGAGTATTGCGTCGTGGGCTTATGGGTAAATGCATCGAACCTAACACTGTTAGTAGGTAACCCCCAGTGCTACTTCTTCATGGATTTGGCCAAGTGTACCAGGTAAAGGATATTTTGATGTGCTGCTCGTCAATGGGAAAGCGCAGATCGAGCAGTTCAAGCTGACCATAGTAGCGATAGAGCATATCCCGACCCGAAGTGCTTTCCTTGCCGGCGCCGCGCATGTCCTGGCGCAGGCGGTTGAGGGTCTCGCACTCCTCGGCATAGCGCTCGGGGTCGTCACCGTAGGTGTTTCGGATGTAGCTCTTGAGCGGCGTGACCCAGTCGATTTCGTTGGTGGCCTTGACAGGCACAGATATCATGGGCGACTGTGACATTTTGAGGAAGGAATGCCCGTTGGGAGGATGCGTAGGCGAGGATTGTCGGGAATAGTTGCCCAGGAGCCGCAGGTAACAGGGTGAATGCCCGCTGTCGGGTGATGTGGCACCGATGGAGACGAAGCCGCCCTGGGACTTGGAGCCTCGTCAGCGAGATGGGATCTGGGGCAAGCCTGATTGATTAAAATGCTTGGTTCTTGCAGTGCGGTGAGCGATAAGTAGCGCACAGGAGGTCGCATATAATGCGGCCTGATCTCGAAGTGGGTGGCTCGTGCTTGGTGGTGGTGGTGGTGCAGGAGCTGCGGCTGGTGAGGTAAAGCGGTTGGGAGATTTCGGAGAGGGCAGATCGATGGGCGGTCTTGAGTAACTCCGGGACAAGCGACGCTGTGCGGCAACAAGACAAGTGCGCGACAAGGACGAAGACGAACTGGACGATAAAGAGAAAGTGCAATGTTGCACGACAAGGTCTCAAATAAAAGGTAAATGTAGCTCTCAAGGAACTGCCGCTGGGCACGGCAGAAGCGGGGTGGATGCAGTTAGTTGCGACTTGCTGGGCGCCACGCCGCCAGCCTCCAGACGGGCCCCGCGCTTCCAGGCCGGACTAGGTACCTTTACCGGGCAATGACGCAGCTTCAGGCGGCTCTATCCTCAACAGGTACCTATAGCCTGTCAAGCTGGGTGCCTGAGGCCCACTGTAACTTGGCTGGCCAAATCACCAGTCACCGTTGCTTTCTTTCAGAACTTTTCCTCCTTTCACTTTTATCATCTTCAGCGCTTACAACCAATTTCGTCGCGACAAGCTGCATTGCCGCCAGCCAGGAGAATGCATCCTCTTCATTGAGCAAATGAGGATTTCTCATGTCGTCTCTGCACACAAGAAACACTCGACAGCCTCCTCGCCGCTACGCGCCTGCTTTCTCTGGCCACACCCTCTCGCCTCTCTCGCTCTACTCTAACCGCCCACACTAGTGCTTCTTGGGCAACTCTTGGTTGTTGGGCAGTCATTCCTCAAAGTAGCCTTCATTGCACTTGGGTGCGAATGCTGCTCGGTGTGAATGCTGCTCGGAGCCAGTGCTGCTCGGTGTGACGGAAGAGACGCCCTCTGTGGGGCAGCAGTCTAATGTGAACGAATAACGCCTACAGCTTCTCTGCATATATTTGACAAACACCAATTCATCGGCATTCAACTCCACATGTTGCCAAACATCTAGTCATTGGCAGCAGGTGTCACAACAGATCTTCATGCGCTGGGTCGTCCTACCACTCCACTCTCCTACCGGCCTATTCTCTGCTCCTCCTTTCAGTGGCGTCAATCTTCTCACGAATATTCACGCAGGCAGTTTACGTGTGCCAACTTCCAACGACCCTCATTTCCATTCCCGTACTCTCCAGCGAATAAGACGCTCCATCGGCCTTGTGGTGTGTCACTTCAAGCGCCAGCTGCTTAGCGTCTTGCTTCTCCCCACTACTATTGTTGACTACGAAGAAACTGTCCAACCAAGAGAGCTCGTGGCTGAGGCAGCTTTAGCTTCTACTTATTTCAGATTCGGGCCGCAGGTGTCATTTGCAACGGTGTCTCATCAACAACGTAGTAGCGGTAACCCCGCACTTTATTGGTGCCTGGCGAGGAAGCCACCCCCAAATGCCGAAGCCACGGCACTTGTAGCCTCTTCCACCAGGTCCGCTAATATGTTCTGGAACACTTTATAGGCGGTTAAGCAATGATCCAAATCCTATCGATACGGATCTACGTACGATAGCAGGCCGAGCACTGCGCGACCAAGTTTTGCTTGTTGCTTTACAGCCCTTGTTTCGCGGCACTGCTACACGCTGAGACTGATCAGCGAGACAGCGCGGTTCTACAACAACTTCGACACCGCAAATTCGTGTATCAGATAAGACAAATATTACATCGCCCTTTTCAGCTCTAGAGACGGCTCCGCAGCATTCCAGTAACTGGAAGCATAACCTGCATCTCCCCATAATCCCTGCTACCTCTTACACCAGCATCACTGGTATCACTTGTCGGCGGTACCCCAGCCTGCTCTTGCGTTGCGCCCCAGAATCTCTCCACGGCCCGCCAGTACCTGCCCGCATCACCTCGCAGCAGTGCGCAGTGCCGTCCGCCGGGGATCGCCTCGCCGTCCACAACGATGCCCCTTTGCTGCGCCTCTGCCATGTGCTGGTTGACGAACCGCCACGGCACCAGATCGTCCGAAACCGAGTACAGGTAGAGGCGGCGCACGCCAGACCCAAAGACGGCCGGGTCGTGCGCGCCGCGGTACAGAGCGGCGAGTGAGCGGCCCCGGCCGAGGAGGCCCGCCTTTTGCGCGCCCAACAGCACCGCAATCGTCGGGAACAGAAGCAGTCGTCCGACGGTCTGCGCTGCCCACGTGTTGGGCAGCGAGTAGGCGGCCGCGCGGAGCGTCCGACTCAGCGAGCTGTCGCCCGGACAGCAGTCCATTATGACGCCGCCCGTGGCCCTGTCGAGTTCTGCGGAGTCGGTTAGCCCGGTAGCGGCCAGGGCCTCCCGTGTGATGCGGGCAAGCTGAATCGCCATGTTTAGCCCGCCATTCGAAAAGATGTGCCACAATATAAACGGCGACGAGTCGGCCGCAGCAGCGGTGCCGTCCCCTTGAATGTCGTCGTCGCGCAGCCGGCCGCCGCGCAGGACATGTCGTGCAATGACGTCCCGCGCGGGCTGCAGTCGCGCGTGCATCCGCGTAAACGGCGTCACGGTAATCTCGGACAGCCGCGCCGTGATGAGCAGCACGGCCGCCTCGCGAAACAGCGTCCGGTGCCCAGCCACGTAGTGTCCGATATTCCTGGCCGAGGCGCCCCCGAGCCACGTCGTCATGACGATGAGCGAAGGTCCGCGGTAGCTGGGGTCGGCCGGGCCCGACGGCTCGTAGAGGTAGACGTCGTCGCCGATGCGGCGCAGCGGCGCGAGCGGTGATGAGCGAGGCATGAGAATGCAGTCTTTGTCCAAGATTGAGCAGGAAGATTTTTCAAATCCCTTCCTCAGCACACGTATTTCGAGGACAACAAGTCAAAATGTCAATCAAATTACGCACAACCCGTATTTACGCCTCTGCCCGAGCCTCGTTGATTGGTGCCCCCGACGCAGAGTTATATAGGCAAGGCAGCCACCACTCACCACTCAAACATGGTCTAAGACGGGTCTAGGGCCCCTCCAAGACAAACCATGGCCAGAACTCAATATTAGAGCGCCGGCCGGGTACGTAAAAAGAAAAGACAAAGTTTGTGACGACGACGACTACGGGAATATTGTTGCCTCTTCTTTGCTGCCCTGTTTGCTTGCCTGCCCGCCTGCCCGCACGCCCGCCTGAACCTGCTTCTTTCAAACCCGGGCGTTAGCTGGCGGGCGGGCTGCAGCGCCCACGACTATACCGAACGGCGGTCTTGCTTATCCGTATACGCCCCGAAAGAGGGCATCTTGCCCGCTGCAAGGGTTGTACAACATTCCTATATCACAGTCTGGAAACTCACTCCTCCACACACACACAAACACACACACACACATTCACGCCATCACTATCTGATGGGTTTTATGTTCTCATGTAGTTTTTATCGCCGAAACGAACAAAACAGTTCTTCTTCTCGTTGGGCGTTGGACTATAAAAGGAAAGGTATATGTCCATGCTGCGTTCTTTCGAATCATTGTTACTGGGGCCGGCCCGGATCCTCCCACCGAACTGACCTGCGTCATCGCTCTGCTGATGAATGTCTCTACCTGACCCTACGTGTACACACTCTCGGTCCAGGTGTTGACTTGCAGCCCCCTCTCGGCCATCTCCGCATCCTTGAGAAAATCCATGGGCATCCACACCAGGTGGCCCTTGATCTCATCCAGCTTGGTCCGCGCGTCGGCCGCAGGCATGAACTGGTCAAAGATGTGGCCGGCCTTGACGCCGCGCGGCGGCAGATACCTATCATAGTCTTCAAATGTTTTGACTAAACCGGACGGTTAGCTTTCAGCGATTCCTGGAGAGAGAAAAAAAAAAGAGAAAAGTAATTTCGCCGCGTTTTTCCAAGCCAATGTTGCAGCCCGAAATGGTTGCTGTTCCGGAAAAGGGCGTTGAGGTGGGGCCAGATATAGGTAAACTTACTGTGATCATCCGGATCGCAATGAAACAAATGACGAAAGATTTCCGTATTTCGATCCGCGCGGCTCGTCCACATATCCCAGAGCTCGTCGCCCAGCGGATCCTCGACAAACTTGTAGCTCTCATCCCTGTCGTAAATGTCATTGTCTGGCTGCACGCTCGGCGGCTGGGCGTTGATGTCATTGCCCGCGTCAAAGTTTTGAGGGGGAAGCAGGCCCAGATGCTCGCGCCACAGGTAGCGGCGGAGGGTAGCGGCGTGATAGCCAGCCTCAAACGTCTCGCCGTTCATGGTACTCGGGATCCGGCGCGTATCCTCCATGACGATACTCAGCTCGCTGTCATGGTATCCGAGCTGGCTGCGATCGTTTAGATTGCTGGAGCCGCAAATGACAATCCTGTCGTCAGCAATAAGGAGTTTCGAGTGAATGTATAATTCTTCCTGGATCCAGTTTTGAATTTCCAACTCCTGGTCGTCAACCTCGTCCCAAGGTTCCTCGGTAAGAGAGCCCTGACCAGCCATCGCATGGTGCGCTAGCGATGGCAGCTTTGTGTCTTTTTCTTCTGGCATGGCTGCCTCGAATTTGCGCTTTGCCTCCATGGCGTCTTCATAAGCGTCCGCCTTTTCCCTGGATTTCTGTTGCTCAAGGGTGCCCATGTGCTCATCTCTCTCACCGTGGTTGGGGTCATTGGTACCATGAATGCCCTCCTTCATGATTTCCTCGGCTTCCGCTCGCTGCACGTCCTGATATTTGACACCAGACTTCTTTTCTGCTTCTACGAGTGCCTCGCTCCTATTGAGGCGATCGTATGATCTCAGGTTGAAGAAGAAGATGTACTGTTTGGGATCAACACCCTGCGCTTTGATCTGCTCAAAGATTGAGTGCTCCCCGCGACAGATGGACTTGTATTGGTAGTCCATAATTGCTCGAGTGCCGGACGCAGCATTGTCGCGAAGATCACCGGCAAAACCAGGAATGGCTGGAATCAAGATGATGATGCGGAACTTGCGCTGCTCTTTCGCGGCTCTGAGCACAGCGTCGACCATGGCTCGACCAATCGTGTTGTGAATTGGGCTCTGATGCTCGCCAGTGGCAGTGATGAAGAATTGATTCTCCAAGTAGACATAATGCTGAGCGTTGCGGATGATTTCGCTGTAGGCATTCTGGATAGAGTGATCAGTCAAGATACCGCTTGACCAATCGGCGCTGGAGCGGACAAGCTGGGCGTGAACAGTGCCTCTGCTTTCGAGGTTCTTGGTTGCAAGAGGCGTGAGAGGATGCTTGACGTAGTCGCCGCAGGGATGCTTCGGTCGCTGCACACCGACAATGTCTTCGTTTTCGCCCTCACGACCCTCCAAAATAATCCAGTCGTAACGCTCATCGCGCTTGTACTTGTCACGCTTGGTAAAGTTCCACCGCAGAACAAAATGCTCAGCAATGTCGTACACGCATGGGCCAATGACGCTCATGGCGACGTCGTGCCACGGCATGCGACCGTACTCTGCCTTGCTCAGCTCATTTTGCTGCCAGTCCTGAACCTTTTGGAAGTCCATGACGCGATTGTTATTGAAGTCTTGTCCGGGCCAAATTTCTTCAGTCACACCTTCGGGGTGGACATCAGCGAGCGGATGATGGTTTGCGTCCCAGCGGCCAAAGCAGAGATCGAGGCCGCCAATGAAGGCGATTGCATAGTCGATGACGATGAACTTTTCGTGATGAGCCCAGTACATGGTGGTATCGGCGACATTTTCAAAAGGATTGTGATCGGGGTGGCGCAGGATGCGAATGTTGCCGTGGCCGGGGCTACCCTCGGGACACAAAGCTTGAAGGGCGTGCTTGGTATGGATGGAGTTGCAAGTCAAGGCGGCCTCGACTTCCTTGTAGACCATGACGAATATTTTCACACCAGCCTCGGCCTTGCGCTTCAGTATCTGGTCCAGACGGTATTCCTGCATGTAGTGCGGGGGCCTGCGCAGGAATAGCTCTGGCGACAGCCACCAGTCGGCGATGTAGATGGACTCTGTAGCTTGTTCCAAGGCGACCGAGACGGCCCAAAAGTAGTCGCGCCCGTCCACATACCATTTAATAAGGTTACCATCTCGCTCAGGAAAGTAGGACTGGAAGCGGTGAGACTCGCAGGTGGCGGTTCGTTTATCATCGCATTCTTGCTCGTGGGCTTCGTCGTGGCGATGGTTCGCATTGAACTACGTCGTAGTCAGCACTTCTTTTTCTTTCTCAGGCTAGAATAGCCGATTGCCTGCGAGTTTCCTACTATATTGCCAATTTTACCAATCTGAGCTCTGAAGCAAGTCAGTTAGGGCGTGTGCAACCGGTCGCGACAGTGGGACGCGTACCTCTTGTGGTGGAGGGCCACTTTGACATCGTGGAGCTTCGAATCGTGAAGCTTCTCCCTCATATCGCCCACGAAACTGGAAAAGACATTGCCGCCGGATTCGGACTTTTCGCCGGACCCCGTCATAGCGACGGTGAGTGGATTTGATACGGCAGGATGATTGCGCGCGCGCTCCGAGGTGACGTCGGCGACGCAGATGAAAATGGCGGGGTAAGCTACAGAGCGAGAGAATGTCTCGAGGGAGATGTAGGTTAGGGAATAGCAATACTCTGGTCTCCGAACGCAGTTATCGAGGTGTAAAAGGGAGAAATCGACAATTCCAAAGGGCCCAAAACTTTATTTTTCTCTCGAAACATACGAGCTGGGGCAGGTTCGGGGGATACGGGAGGGAGCACAACTGGCTTTAAGCTTAGTTAGGTAGGTAGCGGGGTCCAGCGCAGACTGCACACGCTAAACGTCACTGAAAATTCAGGGCGGAGCCGGGGTGAGATGCAACTCACCACGATCAGCACCGGGACGCACCAACAATGGCATCATTTTCAGCTGCTGTACTATTTCGTGAACCAATGATAATGCAAGACGTTGGAGGGTCTGGTCTATTATAGTAGGTAGGATCATAACGGCAGCAAGCCATGCCCAGTTGTCAGCTCAAGCCAAGTACTACGAGAAGCCTCACTACTTCTGACGTCACCACCCCTCTTGTATGCCCCGCAACTGTCTGGTCAACACGCGGCTTACGATGAGATCAATCCCACAGTTGCTCGATTCGCAGTATAGCGTTGCAATTCTGCTCGATAGAGTGTATTTCTTCATGGTATGTTGACTACTATACACGAAGTAGGTAGCCGTTGATTGAGAGCTCACATCATGAATCCTGATCAACTTTTCCTTCATTACGGAGGGCCGACAGTGCCTCTCACCCTTGACAAATTGATGCCCGACTGGCAGCTCCGAAAAACTGAACTGCATTGAAAGATCGCTCTTTGGTGGTGCTCTCTCGTGCCAGGATTCGACTTTCGACAATGCAGCCGACCTCAGACGATGAGTGCTGTCTGATAATAGACGTTAACAGTCACCGAGCGAGTCCCATGAAATTCACTTGCCTAAACATCTCACTCGTTCATCACTCAATTATCCAAACTTCTATGGCGTGATACTGTGCAGACCCATCACCACTTGATACACAGATCATTACTTTCTCAGCACAGGCTTAAAACAGTTGTTTCCCCTGCGCTTTGCTCTCTTGCCGGTGTCAGTGTCCACCTTGGTGCTGGGTTTCTTCTCTTTCCTAGTCGCCGCCAACCGGGCCGGCTTCTTCACGCGGGTTTTCCGTCCAAGGATAGTCGGAGACACCGTCCTGTTCTGCTTGGCAGACAGAAGAGCCTGAGCTCGACCGTCTCCTCTGGTACAAGTGTTGCCGTCTGCTCGGTTTTGACCGTCTGCCTGGGATCGACCGTCTGCCTGGGTTCGACTGTCTGCTTGGGTTTGACCGTCTGCTCGGGTTCGACCGTCTCCTCTGGTACAAGTGTTACCGTCGCCTCTGATTCGACCGTCTCTTCTGGTTTTGCCAACATTCCCAGTTTGGGCTTTTGCAGTGCCGGGGCGTCTTCACCATCTTCGCGTGTACGCTTCTTCCTATTGCCCGACACCTTCATGCCCGCCTTGATCAGCGGAGTTTGATCAATCACCCATTGAATCGGAGCGGGCTGTGAGTCGACATAGTCCTTGGCACAACTACACCTATCGTCAAGCACAGAAACGTGCGCGATGGTGGCGTGGATACAATCAAGCTCCTTGGATCTCTTCTCTGCTTCGGCTAGCTGCTGGCGCGCATCACCGAGCGCTTGTGGGGTGACACCTTTATGACTGCCATCAACAGGTTCTAAGCCAATGTGCTGCCGCTCCCATTCGATGTTTGGACCCCTCAACGACTCGGGATTTGCCTCGATTTCCGCAAGACCTCGACCTCGCCAGACTTTGCGTTCATAAGCCTTCTGCTGTTCCACGTATGTATCGAAGTCGGGCTTGTCGTCTATCGAGGCAAAATGACGAGAATCACGACAGAATGATAACTACCTTGCAACTGCAGCCGCTTCTTCCATCACTGAAAGCTCATTGACCCTGTCGAGATCTAAAGGCCGGGCTCCAGCTTCAGCTTTCATGAGCTGTTGTGCGTTTCTGTGAGGCAATCAGTTGGGCAGCAAGGTGATAATGTGGGCCACTTTTTCTTACAGCAAACGCGTGCGAATCGTCAGCAAATCTTTGTCGCTGAGTTTGTGCATGTCTCCTCTGACTGGGAGTACTATTTCACCTTGGGCTCGCCGGTATTTCTGCAGTACATCGACCATTTGGTCGTCGTTGAGCCTAAGAAAGTCTCCGAACGGGATCGCAACCGCGGATGCCATGGTTACGCTCTTGATGTTACCGGTCCTAACGAATGTGGCGATGGCTGAGGAGGTGACGTGATAAAACCCGGTTGCCTCAAAACTGCTTCTCTCGTGGGCCGGTGTGAATGCGACTTGTCCTCAACGCGCGAGGTATGCCCTATCAGCCAGACTGCGAAGGGAACGAACGCTAAAGTCCGCGGCTTAGTGGCTGATGAAAGTAAAACAGTCTCGGTTCTCCTGCGTCGAAATAAAATTATCGAGATGGAGATGTATAAGAAAGAGGGGAGGATGTGACTGCAGTTAAGCGCTCTATTTTGAATAGTTAGCTTGTGTCGGCTGCAGGCTTTCACGCGCCGATGGTGTGTTGGCAAATCGCTGCTATTATTAGCCAGGAATCGTTCCTGACGCTTCTGGCCATGCCTTTGATGATGCAGCCTCACTCCCGCTCCAAAGGCCAAGGGGGGGGGGGCAACTTTGGGGGCTGCGCTTGTCCTACAATATAGGTATGGCATGTGCAACCCCAAATGCCAAAATTCATACCGGTGCGACTGTGCTACTTTGCCTAGTCTCACAATGGACGAAACCGAATATTGACCGCTGCCGCGCAAATGAGAGTCTCGTCGCACAGAGACGTGTAATGGATAAGAATGTCATTTTGCGCCTTTATGCCTATCCGCGAGGCTGTCAACACGCGAACATGAGTATACGACAGGCTGGAACATATTGGTCCCCACGCCGCGTTACGCAATCGATGAACTATAACGATTGTCATCAAGGCGAACAAACATGGCTCAATGAGACGTCTTTTACCAGCGATGCAGAGCATGTGTATGACGACCAACCATATATCGAGTTTGGCTTCGATACTGTCCGCAGTCATACTGAAGGCTTTCTTCTTGGCACTGACCAGACATGCGACTTCCGACTGCCCGATGGCTTGAAGCTCAGCAGAAAACATGTTTGTATCACCTTTGACGACAAGAGGCGCCTGGTGGTTGAAGATTTGCGGTCTACAAACGGCACAGCGGTCTCTTATTCAGACGAGATCCCCGACAGACGCCGCAACTGTACGTGGATCATTGGTGGCATTGACCAAGTCCATGTAAAGGCCATCGTGATTCACATGGGAATTTCATTGAAATTAAAGTTTCGGACTTTCATCAACCATGACATCTTCGCCGATGATGGCTCTGCATCGCTAATTGACCAGTTTCGCAGCCAGATGATGGGTAATGAGGATTTTTCTTTCCTGAAATCTGTTCCGACCCGCATCTCCGAGCCGGTTTTTCTACATTGCATCGTAGACAAGGGGACATTCGGCCAGGTCAAATGGCATTTAGACATCAACACGAGGGAGAGCTGTGTGGTAAAAACGCCAGTGTCCGAAGATTACGAGTCGCATAAATGGGAAAACGAAGTCTGCATCATGATAAGGCTCGGGAAGCACGTAAGCTGCAAGGGTCATGTTACATGCTGACAACGCCGGCTAATTCTCTGCTAGGAAAACATTGTACCACTCCTAAAATTTGAGGAATTTCCTCTTTGGCGCATATACTTGCCGTACTATGAACTCGGTAATCTTCGGACCCTTTGGTACAATCAGAAGCCCAGGCCTACGAGGCACGAGTTCACGCTCGGCCACGTCATCGAGTTGTTGAAGCAATGTCTGGCCGGCCTCAAACACGCGCACGCAAATGGCGTTGCTCATAGAGACCTGAAGCTCGCAAACATTCTCGTTGAGAGCCTGACGCCTTTCAAGATTCGACTTGCTGATTTTGGCGAGTCGAAGGACACACTCATTGAGGAACCCAAAACGTACAGCGGAACAGAGCTATACATGGCACCCGAGCTATTCGAAAGCAAAAGCGAGAATCCAGGTCACTACTCAATCGCCTGCGATCTATGGTCTCTATGGGCTATGCTCAGCGAGATAGTGTTTGGCAGACCGCGGTGGCCCCGAAGTCGGGATACCGACCGGGCATACTGCGACGCAATCCTGACGCAGACGCGGCAGCCTTGCGAGGCGGCATTGCAACACTTGCAGACATTCTTGCTGCAAAACCTCCTCGTCACTGACCCCGAGCAGCGCCGGACGGCCGCTGACTGTTACGAACTCGCCATGGCTCTGCCGCCCGTCGACGAACCATCACCGATCATGAACAGCTGGTGGCGACTCTGCCGCTGACCTGTCTACCCACCATGCATCACAATCAGCATGTACATACTCAGCTTTAGCATGAGCCATATCAGCACAACGCCCAGACACAACCAACCATGAACCAGGAACCTTCATTGTTCCATGCCCGAGCTTCGGCGCAAAATGCTTCTATCGGCTCCGCCCCGCCTGCGCATCATTCTCGAGACGACGCCTCGGGTCGTATGCATCGGTGCAGCTCTCCAATCCGAAAAGACTTACCCTCTTTGGCATCAGTCGCTGTTGAGAAGCATGGAGAACTTTCCTCGCGAGTGCGCCAATGAAGTATTTTAACTGCTGGAAGCTCAGGCGACTGGGTAACTACTTTACCTACGCGGGAGGGGGGTGTTGGTTGAAGATATCTCTCTTCTATTGATGTCGGGATACGTACAGTACAGCCCTAACCCTTAACCCATACCGCCTGTTTGAGTATTGATGATTATCCTATTTGTCTGTATTTAAGCCTCTGATTTGATGACCTGTTTCAATTTTATTACGAACTCAAGTCATATGAATGACTCTAGGCTTGCCTGTGCCTATTCTTGGGCTAGACGTATAATCAATTGCAGTATATAATAGCCATGTGAGTATTTTGTCTTTTTCTAGTCTCTGTATTTTCTTAAATTGCTTTTATTTAGCCTACTATTACTCTTATCCTTGATTAGCAGATTTTCATTTCGTAAACGCCAGACAAGCCACGAGTGGGGTTTATAGTGACGTAATTCGCTGTAATTGAAGCCGCTGGGACCTCGATTCGTGACAACTGACAAGTAACCAAGAAAGGAGCCACCACTCGTTCGATTAGCTCTTGGTGCTGTCTTCTTTGTAACAATCAATCAATTTCTAATATAGTAAGGATTTCTATCATCTAGAAATCAATGACTACTATAGAATAGGCACAGAAGAAGGTGCCTTTCCAGGAACGGTCGTTCCTTATTGCCCCCCACATAGCACCAAGCAAAAGCTTCAGCCTTGCCGAGAAGAGGTCCAGATTTGGCTAGCCTAATAGACGGCTATGAGCGTCGCCTTTTTAAAGTCAGCCCATCGCGAATCTGCCCGCAAGCGCTCTCTTTTAGCCGTTTCCGTACCAGACATCTCCAAGAAAAATATCGCTGCGTCAAGGAATAAAAAAAGAATCGTCCGCCTCGGGGCGTCGCACCCAACCTCCCATCGCCAGAATGAAGCATCCGGGCAAGATTCTCGGCCAATTGGCCTCCAACGGCCTCCGTCCAAGCGTGGGCCGCCGCCGGCCTGCCTTTTCGCCGCTGAGACTCACCAACAGCCTGTTCACGGCGGCCAAGCAGCGGCGCCGCGTGTCCGCCACCACCGCCATTGTTGCAGGAGGCTTCCTCGTCTGGCTGCTCTACCCCTCGGAAGACTTTCACCGTTTGTCGGGCAAGCGGGCGCGGGCGACTCTGGTTCATCCGTCGGCCGCCAGCAAGGCCGATGAGGGAGCATCAAGGGAGGAGGAGGAGCAAGAGGGCGGCGGCAAGAAGAAGGCATCAACAGATGAGACTGCCTGGGGCTCCTTTACAAAGGGCCTAGAAGAGCGCTCCGCTGCCGCGGACAAGGAGTGGTCGGCTTTTTCTGAAAAGCTGGTCGGCTTTATCTTGCCCGAGTGGTCGAGACAGATTCCGAGCTTCATTCGCAAACTCCAGCATGAGCTCTCCGATGCGCCCGGGTCTCTCGCCGAGGAACTGTGGGCAGAAGCGCATGATCCCTCTGTGCACCCGGAAATTCAGTATACCGCAGAGGTCCGCGTCTCGGATGAACTGTGCCCGGACGAAAAGGAGTTTCTGGCCCGCCGCAAGAAGAAGACGAGAGCTGCTCTTGCCAAGTATCTGGATATTGACGAAAAGGAAATTCACCCAGATGATATTCCCACCATTGCCATGTGCGGCTCTGGCGGCGGTCTCCGTGCTCTGATCGCCGGGACCGGCTCTCTCCTGGCTGCCGCAGAGGACGGTCTCTTTGATTGTGCCACTTATACTGCTGGTGTCAGCGGATCTTGCTGGCTGCAGCTTCTGTACCTGACTTCCTTCAACAATGGTAGCATTCCCTCGCTTCTGGAGCATCTCAAGGCTCGCACTTCTACTCACATCGCCTACCCCCCGGTTGCCCTGCAAGCCTTCACCTCCCTTCCCACCTCGCGACCTCTGCTGAGCGGCGTCATTGAAAAGATTCGCGGCGACAAGAACGCAGACTTTGGTCTGGTTGACATTTACGGCCTTTTGCTTGGCGCCAGGTTTCTAGTTCCAAAGGGCGAACTTGGTGTCAACGACCGGGACTTTAAAATCTCCAACCAAAGAGGAATACTAAGAGACGGCGACCGCCCGCTCCCCATCTACACCGCTGTTCGTCACGAGATTCCTGGCTTGGAACAAGGCAAGGACAAGACAACGTCGTCCGAGGACGTGTCCACCACCAAAAAGCAGCTCGAAAAGGCCGAGAAGGAATCCTGGTTCCAGTGGTTCGAAATCACCCCTTATGAAGTCTTTTGCGAAGAGATTGGCGCTGGAATTCCCACTTGGGCTCTCGGGCGCCGCTTCAAGGACGGCAAAGATGTGCCTCTGGCGCACGGCTCTCATCTTCCCGAGATTCGCGCGCCTCTGATGATGGGCATCTTTGGAAGTGCCTTTTGCGCCACCCTGAGCCACTACTACAAAGAGATTCAGCCCATTGTCAAGTCCCTGACAGGATTCGGCACCATCGATCAATTAATCGCAGGACAGGACAGTACTCTCGCCACGGTGCATCCCATTGACCCTGCCATCATCCCAAATTACGCCTACCAAATGTACGGCAAGCTCGCCGAGACGGCCACGCCTAGCATGTACGAAAACGAGCACATTCAGCTGATGGACGCTGGCATGTCCAACAACCTGCCCATCTACCCTCTTCTCCGGCCAGGCCGCGGCGTCGACGTTCTCATCTCATTTGACGCATCCGCCGACATCAAGACGGACAACTGGCTCGCCGTTGCCGACGGCTACGCGCGCCAACGCGGCATCAAGGGCTGGCCGGTCGGCGTCGGCTGGCCCCAGGACGAGATCAAGGCCGTCCACGAGATGAAGGCGGCCGAAGCGCACTCGACCGCCCAGGCCGACGCCAAAATCGAGCAGGCCAAGTCGGACCAGAAGCAGCAGCAGCAGCAAGAGGAGCAGAGCCAAAAGGTCAGCGACCTGGGCTACTGCACCGTCTGGATCGGCACCACCGAGGAGCGCACCACCAAGGAGCAGGCGCCCGCCACGCAGCCCGTCTCCGAGACGGAGCACTGGCGCCTGTCGGACCCCAACGCCGGCCTCGCCGTCGTCTACGTCCCCTTTTTGCCCAACGACAAGGTGCCCGGCGTGTCGCCCGCCGAGAGCGACTTTATGAGCACCTGGAACTTCATCTACACCCCCGACAATATCGAGGACGTGGTGCGTCTCGCGCGCGCAAACTATGATGAGGGTAAAGCGCAGATTCGCAACACGGTCCGCGCCGTGTACGAGCGCAAGAAGCAGTTGCGGATGAAAAGGGAAGAAAAGGCCGAGGAGCAAAGGCTGCGCAAGCTGACGAATGCGGTTTCTTTGATTTGATGTTTACTTTTATAATTAGATGCTTGGGGGAGAGTACGGCAAGGACTCGAAAAGTTTGCAGCAATATAGCTGCACGTCAAGTCATTGGGGGAGTTGGCATTTTGATTTGCAATATTTGCATTCCCTTTGTTTACACATGTCGAGATAAATTTTTGTGTGTATTTTACAGATGTAGATTTCAAGTAGAAAAGAGTTGTACAAGAGGGCCTTCAGTATTGATGCCCCAAAAGAACCTCGACGACACGCCGTGTCGGACAAAATTCTCACGATATTCTATGCTTTTCCTTGACTCGCACACCATCATGTTGATACAAAAAGGTACACGCACCTCATCCTCTCCACCATGCAAACCAATTTCGCTTCCTATGAATAGTTGGGGGACTGTGTTCGTCTAAATAATCTCGCCAATGTCAATGTGCGGTGCCTTCCAGGGCTTGGCGTCGGGCTGTGTCATGTCGCTGGGTACGCGGACCTTGTTGCCGGGGCTGTACATGTACCATGCCTTGAGGGCATTCATAGACGCCACGCGGCGGGCCACGTCGAGGCTGGCGCCGGCGCCCTCGCCGAGCTTCTCGCTGCCGCTGTAGATGCCCACGATAAAGACGGGCGTGCGCGACCGGCGACCCGTCTCGCTCTCCAGGCGGGCGCGCGGCGCCTCAAAGCCCTCGCGCGCGCACAGCATGGCCAGCTCGCGTGTCGGCAGCTGGAACTGGAACATGCGGCCGAGATCGATTTCGCGCGACAGAATGTGTGAGTTGACAAATGTCTTGGCCATGTCGGCTCCCGCGTGCGCGTAGATGGCGCCGATCACGGCCTCGACAAACGACGTGTAGGCGCCGGCCTGCATCTTGGCCAGGCCCGGCTCGCCCTCGTCGGCTGTTTGGTAGGTGTCGCCAAAGGCGTCGTCGAGGACGACACGACTGCTCATGCCGCGGCGGTAGTGCTGACCACGCTCCGCCTCGGCACGAACGTATGCCCAGCGTGAATTGGGCGCCACGATGGGGTCGGGCTTCCATTGCAGCAGGCCAGGATCGACCTCCTCGCCGGGAGCGGCGGCAGAGTCGACACCCCAGCGACGCGCGACCTGCTCCAGGGACTCGCGGCCGGCAAAGGCCCGGAGCGCCTCGTAGAGGATGGCGATGGGCAGGCGCGGCCATTTGCAGACGAGGTACTCGAGGACGTGGTAGTTGATGATGGATCGGCCCAGCACCGCGAGGCTGGCATTGTTGAAATTTTGGTTGCCGTCAGCCGAGGACGTGACGAGGGCGCGTGCTATCGTTTGTAGGGGGATCGACTTGGGCAGCGCCAGACGGGCGTGCAGCGCGGCGAGCTTGGCCGACTCGAGGGCTCGGGCAGGGGGCGGCGAGGGAAGAGGGTTCGCTGTGGAAAAGGCGCCCTCGAAAGGGGTGTCGTCTGTGAGGGTGGATGCTTCGGTTGTGGTAGTGGTTGATTGGCAGCGCGCGGATATCGAGAAAGCCTGCCGTCTAGGCACGGCGGCAACTCCTTGCCGGGCAGCGAGGCGCATGTGGCCGCTCCATTGTGACACCCGTAACCTCTTCATCGACTCGGCAAATCTGCTAGAAATAGAAACAGCAACTAAAAAGGAATTGCCGACGGGCAACGCCTTGACTCCCCGAGAATTGATGATGGAGGAGACTGTTTGCGTGGACGGAATCGAGGAAAAGAAATCGGCGGTTTATGTCGTGTCGTGGTTCTTATGCAACGCCTCACGGGAAAAAGTTCTGCTAGAGTCGTGTGAGCTTGGGATTTGGGGGTAACCTGGCTTTGCAGGTGCTAATTTGCGGCCTAGCAAGGCCGGCACCGGATTAACCCGGTCCCGCCGCAGCGATCTTGCGCGGATAGGACGTCCACCTTGGGCTGTCGAGAGCAAGCTCATCCTGACGACGCACTTGCGCATCCAAATATCAAACACAACACAGCCTCCATTGACAATTGATTGAAAATGGTGAGTTATCGATAATATCAAGGCATCGCCGCGTCAAAGGTTGCTAACAGTAGGACAGGGTGGCGGCGGAAAGGTTCCGTAAGTTTTGTCGCGATGGACAACGATGACCTCTTCGACCTCGACGAACCGCGCCGGATGACTATCGTTATGGAAGAAGGTAGAAATCGAATCAATGCTAATCACACACGGGAAATAGCTATCCCAAACACGTTTGGTCGCCGGCCGGTGGTTGGTACGCACAGCCTGCCAACTGGAGGGGCAACACCCTGGTTGCCGGCGCCGTCATCTTTGGCATTGTCGCTGTCACTTGGAAATTTGGCGCCGACCGGGAACAATGGGCACACAAGCCTCAACCTGGCGAGTGGTATCCTAGCAGACGGTACGTGGATATAGCAAAGGCAACACATCCGGTTCCACATTCAGCTTAATCATCGCCGGAAAGAAAAAGGCGAATGTTGAAACGACGGGGTCGCAGTGATTCACGCTTCTTGGAAGAGGTACAGAATGCTAACTTCTGGCAGCTGGTCGAAACAATTGATTCAGTGGGACAAAGAGGAGAGCCAAGCCGAGCAGAGCAAGAACCAATAAATGCACAAACAACTGTAAGATGAGGAAAGGGGCGCGAGCAGATGAGCATGTACATATAGGTATACAACGGTAGAGGATTCATCACATCAATTTTTTGTCGACTTTCTGACATGGGCAAAGTTCATCTCTGCATTTGTTCTACGAGAAACGACGGGGTGCTGTCATATGGATGCTATGTGCTAACAATTTGAGACACTGGTTATCTGGCATGCTGGCTGAGCCATTATCTGCAACTGAGTATTGCCTTTGTATGTCAGCTCTGCGTCTCATGTGGTAGTCCCGTGCTGTGTCTTTCCGTCTCTTCAACTCTTGCACTCCCGTCGCCGAGTTATGCAGGCGGTAAACCGTTCTCCAGGCCAAGCGATTCGCCCAGCTGCCCTATCAATAGTAGCAGTTCCCCAAAGTTTCAAATAGTGTCTTATCGAAGTAAGTCAAACTAGGTGAGCAAAGAGCCATGATCTTGTGCCCAGAAACTGCTAGTCAAGTGTTACTTGCCCAACTCGTTCACCAACTAACTATCTGTGGTTCTCGAGCTTGTACAAAAGGGTACCTCGGAAATGCACCATATCAAGAGCGACCGACAGGTACCTCTCCAAGATGCATACCCTTATTTTTGCCCCGCCGCCCTGCGCTGGTCGGGCTGGGGGCCGTAGAACGATTATTCAGTGACATCGCACCTGGAAGTTTGTAGGTAATATTTAAGCCATCTCAAAACGCCTCTTAGACAAACTTTCTCCTTTAACCTATTGCGCCTTTCTCTCTTCCACACTTTTTCATCTTGATTGATCTGCTTTTTTCATGTACCATTTCTCTCCGATTTAGGTGCTTTGCCTGTCACAGCCTTCGCCGCGACTCACCGCTATACGAATTCAGTTTGACACGCATCACAGCTCTCCAACACATCTGGTCATCGCCTCACTAGAATCCCAGCAACCTCGGCCAAGCCTCTTGCCGCGCATTATATCGGCCGGCTCTCTACTAATTGGCGTCTACATGATAACACAATAACCTCACAATACTATTGAGACGAAGCCGAAACACAAGGCGACTTCACTACAACCACGGCGCCGGGCTTGCTTGCTTCACCCAACCCCCGGATACCGCGACAAATTACGCTTTGCCACCGTTTTGTTCAGTCAAACTTCACGTGCTTTCCGCCTCGCTGGTCTCGCTGTTGGTTTGGTCTGAGCGCCCTTGGTGCGTATCAACGCAGGCAGGGCAAGATGCCTTTTGATCGGCGTCTTAATGCGGAGGCCCAAGATGTTGTCTTTTGCCATACGTGCTCATCCGAGTGGTATCGCAATGACTGGGGATTAATGTGTCCTGCGTGTTCCGGCGACATCACAGAGATCGTGAGCACCGATCCTTTAGCTATTTGATAATTTTACACACCGTACCACGGATTCGCTAACACTCTTGATTCTATCTGTAGGTGACTTTGGAAAATGACCCGCGCCCAGCGCGCGAAGGCGGCTCCGACGACTTGGGCTACGCCTCCTCTTCTTCTTCCGAAAACGAGCAAGTCTATTTCTATATTACTCCCTCAATGAGGAGGTACAGAGACTTATATCGAGAGGACGAGTACGTTCCTGGTCCTCATTATCATGAGCACGTGCACGGAGACGGATTCGGGCACCACCACTCAACCCGAATAGGACAAGGCGCAGATCACTACCACGCCTATCCTGGGCAAAGCGTAGAAAGATTTCTCAATGTTGCGTCGGACATTGGCATGCCAATGGGGAGCAACATGAGGCATCACCTACACGAGGCATCTCAGAATGGCCGAGAGCGCCATGAGTGGGACAACGGAACATCTCGAGGCGTTGTAACATTCGACCACTCTCCAGGACACGCGCCGCCAGGCTCTGATCCATTTGATACGTGAGATATTTCTTTATTCTAAAAGGCACGCCACACTCTGAAGCTCGCACTAATAATCTACAATTAGAATCTTCAACAGTGCATTCCATGATTTTGAGGGTCGAATTCCTGGTGGAGCTGCCAGCGCGGCAGCTAGGCAGGGTCGCGGCGCGGATCCGAACATGGCGAGAAACATCAGCGAAGTGGATGGGGACGCTGTCGCAGACGGGTCATTGGACCGGATCATTGCAACTCTGACTCCACACGTACCTGTGAGACCACTGACTTCAGAGCAAGCTTTGGCCAATCTATCACGCAAGACCATTCGCGCAGGCGACACAGATGGCGACACGGATTGCTCAATTTGTATGGACAGCCTGACAGTGGGTCAGGTAGCGGTAACCCTACCCTGCAAGCATTTGTTTCATGAGAAATGCGGTTTGGAGTGGTTGAAGGATCACGACACCTGTCCCGTATGTCGTGCGACGATAAATGCGGGTGGAGGCGACGAACCCGCGGCAGAATCCTCACGATCCTCAAATCAGGTCCATGGCCGCATCACAGATGCAATGCGGCATCTCTCCTTACGCCATGGTAGCCATGGTGAGCGAGGCTCATCTCGCCACGACACCTCAGGTTCTGACAGACGCAGCTCAAGGTTGTCGACAAACTATGTAGTGGTAGAGGCGCGGTCGAGGGGCACGAGAGATCACAGCCCTTCGCGAAGCAATCGCCGAGCAAGTACTTGGGAGAGCAGTGATCGCAGCCCTACGCGAAGCAGTCGCCGAACAAGTACCTACGAGAGCATTCCAAGCAGATATTATCCGTCATCAGGGCGGTATTCGGGCGGAAGCAGGTGGCATTGAACGAGAGAATGAAAGCTGGAAGGTCGACCTGAAGGTTTTGTGTGTTTATCAATATCGCGTTTCCCTACTTTGATAAGGGACTGCAAATTTTTGTTTTGTTACAGTTAGGATGGTATTGCATGCCTAGCGTTGGTCTCCATCCTGTATCATGGCTTGCCTTTTCCTTCTCTCCCTTGTCGTTGACTATTAGCTTGAAAGAGCAGTATGCGGATTTACAGAGGATAAGTTTGAGTTTGTTACTGGCAACCGGTCGAAGATGGGCCGAAGCTGGAATGGGACAGAACAGAGACGCCAGCGAAAAAACTTGTTGCACATGGATTTTGCATTTTACTAGAGCTTTGCTTCTTTTCATGATGAGACCAAAATAGAGAACAATCATGGGTTTCTTTCATAAGTGCAGTTGAGACTGTAGAGACGTAGGGCAAGCAAGCATATTGCTATGGGAGTACAGGTGGACGAGGAGCGCACTGGGGAACAAGTATTGGATGTGGGAGCCAGGCGGTACTTGAAGAAAATGGGTGCAGTCATCAGCCAAATGCGCATATAATATAAAAGTTGGTTAAGAGTTGATAAGGCGAAGGGATCGACCAACGGTATTACCGGGCGTTGATTTATTGTCCGAGCCCTGTAAAGCCCTGTAAGAGGCCGAGCTTTGGGTTGGTGGCGGTGCTTTTTGGGGTCTCGCGACCGCCACACTGAAGCTTGGCAGATTTATACTACGGCTGCAGGGCATCAGTAAGGTACAGGGTGGGAAATCGTTACTTGTTACAGGGCCACAACGTTGGAGGGGCTCTGTTGCAGTGGTTTTAGCGCCCCGCTCACCCCGTTTGCGGGCCGATGCCTCGTGTACTTTTCTAGGGCGGCATTGAAATTATAAAGTCCGTTTCAGCGCTATAAACCCCGGTTCTGCGCTGTTCACGGCTCCGGAGAGGGGCACTGAGAAAGACACCAGACAAGCCAGGTACCCGTGTGGTGCGGCTCCGTTATGTATTCGAAGATGACGAGTTGCAATCTCTATCTGAGAGTCGCATCTGACACTTGCTTAGTTTGTGCTTCTCAATGAACTAGTGACGGCCATATTCAGTTGCTGGTATTTCTTGACCCCAGTCAATCACCAATAGTATTCGTACGAGACCAGATTACCAACTACACTGACGTACTACTACGACGTATTGCAACTGGACAGTATCAATTTCGAGAGAATAACTGTTAATTACTTCCAAAGTTCAAAGAGCATTTCTGTGAAACCCCTCATGCTGCGCCACAGCGTCAGAATAGGGATGACGGGGGCCAAGAAGAGATGGGTATGCAAAACCCCGTTGCCTGCGGCCACTCCTCACCAATCACCCACTCGCGTTTACCAATTTTCTTCTCCTGCGCGAAGCCCACACCCCATCGGACTGACTGGGGCTCGCTGATGACGGGCAGCTTTTCGGGGCCACCGCCCGGCATGCCGGGGGGTTTCGCAGTTTCGCAGGCTCACCCAACCAACCAACCAACAAGCGTTGTGGGTTTGGTGACAAGCGACGAAAAACAAAACTCCTCTCATTTAATTATATTTAGCGCACATCTCTTTTGAAGTCCGGGGCTGGGTACGGTATTTTTCTGGGCGTCTCAGCCACCTCTTCTCCAAGTTCGGACTTGTTGCTCGCTGCCGTGTACCGGAAATGCTCTCGGCCGCCGCCAATTGCGGCGCCCGCACCGCATAGATTTTCTTGGCTCTTTCATGCCGTTTTGCTAGCTTCATCGAACCGGAGTCTTGATTCACCGTGGTTTAGCTCAGCTTGTTGGAGTTTCTTGGCCCGCCCCCCCTCGTCATGCATGATTCGAGGTAGTTCCGTGTGGTTTAGCTCCTAATCCGGTGGACAAGCAAGCTTTCGCATAGTAGTTTATATACTGGAGGCGCCCTCGTCAACAATGGTCAGCGGCCTCATCATCAACTTCATTCTTCTCGGAAAGCTTATACCTATTATCAGCAAAATTCTCGATACGTCTTCATTCCATCTGTGTCTTGTCTTGTACACAACGAAGCATACGACCGACGCTTGGGCTATAGACAGGCCAAGACCATAATTAGCTACCGTATTGGGAGCTCTCCTCGTTTGGTACGTGCCCCTGCTGCTGCTGCTACCAGACAGCAACGACACAAACGCTCGACGACTTTCTTTCAACAGCATTCGCACCACGTCAATTTATCACAATGCCCATAATCAGCTCCATATTCTCAACCTTCATATTTGTATCGAGCTGCCGTTCCGCTAACATGCTCTGCTCGACGATCAGACACCCGCAACACCATCCTCCCGAACCACTACCATCACAATGGCCGAGTCCATGCCCATCCCCGAGCCTCCGGGTCTGCCATTCATTGGTAACCTCGGCGAGATGCGAACAAGCCCCATTAACGACTTGAAGCGTCTCGCAGACACATACGGTAAGTGTCGCCTTGGCGCATCGCAGTCACCCCCCTCCACCCTGCTAACATCAAACGCGCGCCAGGCGAAATCTATCGCATGCGCCTAGGCGGTAGCGCCTTTTGTGTTGTCAGCTCCCGCGAGCTCGTCAACGACGCCTGCGACGAGCGTCGGTTCAAAAAGATCGTTGGCGGTACCCTGGGCAAGGTGCGCAACGCCGTCCACGACGGCCTCTTCACCGCAGACTCGGAGACGGAGCCCAACTGGGGCAAAGCCCATCGCATCCTCATTCCCGCCTTTGGTCCCCTCTCCATTCGCAACATGTTTGACGAGATGCACGACATTGCCTCGCAGATGGCCATGAAGTTCGCCCGCCACTCGGGCGACCGCATCAACGCCTCGGACGACTTTACCCGCCTCGCCCTCGACACAATCGCCCTCTGCGCCATGGACTACCGCTTCAACTCGTACTACCGCGAGGAACTGCACCCCTTTGTCCGCGCCATGGGTGACTTTCTGACAGAGTCGGGTGCCCGGAATCGTCGCCCTGCATTTGCTCCTCAGTTCTTCTACCGCGCCGTCGACGAAAAGTATGAAAAGGATATCAAGACAATGCGCGACGTCGCCGACGAAGTCGTTGCCAACCGCAGAGAGAACCCTAGCGGGCGAAAGGATCTGCTCAGTGCCATGCTTGACGGAAAAGATCCTCAAGATGGTCAGAGATTAACTGATGCAAGCATTACTGACCAGCTCATTACCTTTCTCATTGCTGGCCATGAGACCACGTCAGGAATGCTCTCTTTCGCATTTTACCAGCTTCTCAAGCATCCTGCCGAATATCGCAAGGTGCAAGAAGAAGTTGACGCTGTTGTGGGTAGAGATCGCATCACTGTTGAGCACATTTCCAAGCTCACTTACATCCAAGCTGTACGTTTGTGGGCCTTATCACTGACCTCGTGTGCCATTGTGTTTCTGACCGTCACTAACAATATCTAGGTCCTCCGCGAGGTGCTGCGCGTAAACGCTCCCATCCCAGCCTTTAGTGTCGAAGCCAAGGAGGACACTCTGCTCGGCGGCAAATACTTCATCCCCAAGGAGCATCGTCCTACTCTGCTCCTCGCCAAATCCCATCTTGACCCCAGTGTCTATGGCGACAACGCCAGCGACTTCAAGCCCGAGCGCATGCTTGACGAGAATTTTGCCCGTCTCAACAAAGAGTTTCCCAGTGCCTGGAAGCCTTTTGGAAATGGAAAGCGCGCATGCATTGGCAGACCGTTTGCTTGGCAAGAAGCTGTCCTTGCCATGGCCATTCTCTTCCAAAACTTCAACTTTACCCTCGATGACCCCAACTACACCCTAGAGATGCAAGAGACGCTCACTGTCAAGCCTCACAACTTCTTCATGCGCGCGATCCTTCGCCATGGTATGAGTGCTACCGAGCTTGAGGACCAGCTCAAGGGCGGTGCGGCTCACTCCAAGTCGGCGGATGGGGCTGATACTCCTGTCGCTGCCTCTGCTGGCGATGGCAAGCCAATATCAGTCTTTTACGGCTCCAACAGCGGCACATGCGAAGCCTTGGCACAGAGAGCCGCTGCTGATGCTGGTGCCCATGGTTTCAAGGTCACCGAAATTGGCCCACTGGACAATGTCAACCAAAAGCTTCCCACTGACCGCCCAGTGGTGATTGTCACTGCCTCATACGAGGGCGAACCGCCATCTAATGCTGCTCATTTCGTCGACTGGCTCAAAAGCCTCAAAGGCGATGAGTTGAAGAATGTATCCTATGCCGTCTTTGGCTGTGGCCACCATGACTGGGCCCAGACTTTCCACAAGATCCCCAAGCTCGTCGACGCTACCATGGCCGAGCGCGGCGCCGACCGCATCGTTCCCATGACCGGCACCGACGCCGCTGATCGCGACATGTTTAGCGATTTCGAAACCTGGGAGGATGAATGCTTGTGGCCCGCCCTCAAAGAAAAGTATGGCGCCGACGAGACTAAAGATGGCCAGGGTGCTTCCGCCCTGAAAGTCGAGATTACGCACCCGCGCAAGACGACTCTTCGCCAGGACGTCGAAGAAGCTGCCGTCATTGATACCAAGGTACTGACCAAGGGGACGCAATCTGTCAAGAAACACATTGAGATTAGGCTTCCTACCGGCATGACTTACAAAGCTGGCGATTACTTGGCCGTCTTGCCATTTAACCCCGCAGCGACTATCGCTCGTGTCTTTCGTCGCTTTTCAATAAGCTGGGATGCCACTTTTACCATTACTTCCAACGGCCCGACCACACTGCCTACTGGCGTTCCCATCTCCGCCACCAACGTCCTCGGCGCCTACGTTGAGCTCAGCCAGCCTGCCACGAAGAGAAATATACAAGCCATGATTGACTCGACCGAGGACAAAAAGACTGTGACTGCATTAAAGGGTCTCATCGGAGACAGGTTCTCCGAGGAAGTCACTGCGAAGCGACTCTCTGCCCTCGATCTGCTGGAAAAGTTTCCCGCCGTTGGCCTGCTTTTTGAGTCCTTCCTCGCTATGCTTCCCCCCATGCGCGTCCGCCAATACTCCATCTCGTCCTCACCCCTTGTTGACCCTACCCGCGTCACCCTTACCTACTCCCTCCTCGACGTGCCAGCCCACTCAGGCCAGGGCCGCCACGTCGGCGTCGCCAGCCACTACCTGTCCTCGCTCCGCGAGGGCGACAAGATCCACGTCGCTGTCCGGCCCTCCGCCGCCTTTCACCTTCCCGCCGACACGGAAAAGACGCCCATCATCTGCGTGGCCGCCGGTACAGGCCTCGCCCCCTTTCGCGGATTCGCCGAGGAGCGCGCCGCCATGATCGCCGCCGGCCGGAAGCTCGCTCCCGCGCTGCTCTTTTTCGGCTGCCGCGCCCCCGGCGAGGATGACCTGTACGCGGAGCAGGTCGCAGAGTGGCAGAAGATGGGCGCGATTGACGTGCGCCGCGCGTACTCGCGCGCGACGGACAAGTCTCACGGCTGCAAGTATGTTCAGGAGCGCCTGAGCAACGACCGGGACGAGATTTACAAGCTCTGGGACCAGGGCGCAAGGCTGTACCTGTGCGGCAGCAGGGCGGTCGGCAAGGGCATCGAGGATGCGTGCGTCGAGCTGGTCAAGGAAAATGCGGAGAGGGAAAAGTCAAAGGAGGTTACGGACGAGGCGGCGAGGGCGTGGCTGGATAACCTGCGCAACGAGCGCTTCATGGCGGATGTGTTTGATTAGTTTTGTGTTGTCAACTTGCCAGCATGGTGGCCGAGTGGTGCATTTCACGCGTCTCAAGAATAACGAATACTAAATTTGCCTTCTTTATCATCATCATTATTACTACCCCTCGGGCCTACTTGAATAGAAGAATGGAACATATTTAAATAGATTGCATCATCACGACTGCATGAACATCCACAAGAATTGTCCAAGCCTTGTTGATTACATGTCTTGCCGCGACACAATGTCCGGATCTCTTGTTATCCTTCCTGGTTGTTGACAGAATTATCGCCAGACTATTCATCGGGCTCTTTTCATGCGGCAGTGCTGTAAACGACGTGTTGTCAAAGAGCAAGACGAGTCATGCGCAGTCAAACATGCGCATCCAAGATATATAGACCAGGCTGTAAAAAAAAACAAGCATAGCATTGGTATCGTATTCAACTATCTCGTCCTCCTCTCTTCTGAAACCCGGACCTCATCATCATGACCAAATTCAACAAAGGCAGAGACGGTATACTGAAGTTTCCCTCTAATCTATCCTCCCCCTCCTCTATCCGACGAAACATCACTTTTGAAAAGAAACCTCCTCCGGAAATCCCACCAGACCGATGATGCACATGTAAGATATGCAAGTTAGACCAAAAAACAACAGAAAAAAGATACACGCAGAACAGAAAGTAGCAACATCATCTTCGTGGTTTCATTCAATCCTCGAAAAACTTGACAATCTCACGCAAGTCGCGCAGGCCCACGCCGTGCTTAGGGTAGCAAATGTAGACCGACTCGCCGAGGGCGCCAAACTTGCTGCGAAAGCTGGCCTTGCGGCGCAGACCCAGACTCTCGACAATGGAGCTATACGTGGTGGAGAGGAATCGGGCGCGGATGCCGTGGAGATGCTCGCCGGCGGTGAGCTTCTGTGATACGCCGGCGCCGAAAGTGACTTGGCCCGTGACGCTCGAGAGGGCGTGGCCGATGAGGACCTCGATGGCGCCATTGACGGCGCCGGGAAAGTCGAGGGCCCATTTGACCTGCCAGCCGTGCTTGGGGGATAGCTTGGCGAGGACGACCATGGCCTGAACCTTGCCGTCCTTTTCGGCGGCAAAATAGCGACGGTGTTCCTTGTCGACCCAGGGCCGGACCTCGGTCAAGTGGACCTGCTTACCCTTGCGGTTGCCCTTCCAGGCTTCGATGGCGGGATCCGCGCGGCGGATAAAGTCGTCGTCGGCCTTTACCTCGTGAACCTTGACGCCCTCGCGCTCGACGCGGCGGGCCTTGGGGCCGTCGTTGTTGGCCGCAATCTTGTCGGCATTGACGCGCTGCTCTTCAGTGCAGGATAATGTGCGCCAGCCCAGGTCGTGGCCGAGAATCTTTTGTACATCGAACGATACGAGCATCCAAATGGGAACGAGATGCAGCTCCGTTGTGACGTATTTGATGAAAGCGGTGGCGATGGTCTTGTACTGCGAAGCGTCGCAAAGAGGATCGCCAGTGACCATTGCAAATTTGCCTTGCCTCACATAACCGATGGCGGCACCAGTAGCGTGTCTCCAGATGATGAATCTCTCATCGAGCCACGATGTGTTGGAAGCATCGCCGTAATTGGCAATGAGCTTCTCGATGGAAGGCGGCGACTCCAAAGTCTTGGTTGTGTCGGCATCGGGGTGGGGTAAAGCAGTTTGTTTGCGTTCGGGAAGAGACTTGGGATCGCGGTGGAACAGAGATGCGTAGCGAACATCGCCAAGCTCGAGCATCCAGGCGACAATTCTCTCTAGACCGAGACCGGCGCCACCATGAGGTGGTGCGCCGAGATCGAAAGCGCTGAGATAGTCTTCCATGCCCTCCTCACCCATACCTGCGGCAGCGAGGCTGCTTCGAAGCTCCTGGGCATCGTGGATACGCTGCCCACCAGAGCAAATTTCTTGACCACGGATGAAGATGTCAAACGAGTTGGTCCAGAAGGGGTTCTCAGCATCTTTGTGAGTATAAAAGGGACGTGCATTGGCAGGGAACTTGTCGAGAACGTAGTAGTCAGTGCCATATTTTTCGCGGACGAGCTCACCGAGACGAATTTCGTCGGGAGTGGACAGATCCTCTTCCTCCACGGTGCGGCCATCGTCGCGGAGCATCTGGAGACCATCGCGAAAGTCCAAAATCAGCGTCTCATCGAGATACTTGAATTCCTTGCTAGGCCAGCGCTTTTGTACGACGGCGACCTCGGGCATGGCATAGACGGTTTTGAAGACGGACTTGAGAAATTGATCGAGAACGTCAATGATCTCGTGGTAGTCGTGCTCGAGTGCCATTTCAATGTCCAGACCGGTATATTCTGTCAAGTGACGATGCGTATTGGAATTTTCTGCGCGAAAGACGGGGCCAACCTCGAAAACGCGGCCAAAGTCGCCAGAGATGGCCATTTGCTTGGACAGCTGAGGGCTTTGTGCCAAAAAGGCGTTGCGGCCGAAATAGTTGACCTTGAAGACGGCGGCACCGCTTTCGGTGGCGGCGGGCTGCAGTTTGGGAGTGTTAATCTCAACAAAGCCCTGGTTCTCGAGGGTTTCTCGGAACTTGGAGGTGACCATGGAACGAATTTTGAAGAGCGCGTAGTTGGCAGGGTGTCTCAAGTCGAGCAAGCGAGCCGACATGCGGTTTCGCAAAGACTCGGGGGGCTTGTAGTTGCTGAATGGGGCGTTGTGGGCAGCGGTGACGAGATGCAGTGCTTGAATCTCGATCTCAACGTTTTGGACCGTGGCGGAGCGAACGGGTGCAGGAGGCTCCTTGAGAGTGCCGTAGACCTGGATGAGAGACTCTGGCTGCAACTTTTGCACCCATCTAACCATGTCCATGTTGTCACGGGTGAGTAGTGCCTGAACAGATTGAGTCTGGTCTCGAAGCAGTAGAAAGTCGAGGGCTTTGGAGAGCTGACGTTGAGTGTGAATTCGGGCTCGAATGTGAACTTGAGAGCCGATGGGTAGAGTGGCGAGCTCGCTAATGGTGCTGATCTCTCCGGGGTGAGTTGGCCAGTCGGCGCTGGAGGCGCTGCAGACGCTATCCATGCTGGAGCGACCAGAGCCCGACGTTTTGCTGAATTCTGAGCCGCCATCGAGACCGGCGAGGATTTTGCGCGTGGCCTCGGAGTGGACGCCGGTGTGGGAAGGGGATTGTGCGCGGATCTCATCGCGGAGGTCTTTGTGTCCTTTGTCAAGGGACAATTGATCGAGGCTCAATTTATCGGGAGTGACGGTGCTGTGGCGGAGGCTGGTGCTGTGTCGTGGGCTGCCGCCCTTGTGCATGCCAAAGGCAGAGGACACGGGACTAGTGACGCCAGAGTTGTTGCCGTTGCTGTCCGCCATGATGGTGTAGATGGGTAACGCGGAAGCGATGCAAGGGACGATGTCGAAGAGAGAGAAATGAAAAGCCTAGATGGAAGCGGAAGAAAGTCGAAAGCGGGACGTTGAGGCTAGGGGCCCTACTGCAAGCGAAAACGCAATCTCAGGCACAGGCGTGGCGAGCAATGGTGAGTGAAAGAGTAGAAAGCAAGTCGGGAGCAATGGTGCAGATCGTTGATGTAATAATGTCGCTTGGCAAAGCAGGAAAGATACGTTTGGAAAGACATGTGGCGGGGTAGCAATAGGTAACTTGAGGGGGGGAGGGGGAGGGGCGTGTAGATTAGGTACTTCACCAGAAGGGAGCAGAGGGTCCGGTTCCGAGAGGACCGAAGCAAGTTATTCAGGCATGAGACGGGACGTGGTCTTGGCTAGCCCTAAGAGACCTTGGCTGTGGCACATGCAATAGGTACTGGTATGCATCAAATGTTTGCCATCCAGCCATCCAAGTTATGGATATATCAGTCGTCCTCCGCACCGCCGTCCTCTTCGCGCTCGGCCAGGTGAATGAAGCGGCAGCTTCGGCGCCACTACAGCGAAAGCGTAGTTCACGACGCCCGAGATGCTTTGGAATGTCCCGAGCGAACCACTACACAAACGTAGAAACCGTCGCCGTTGTTAGTCAAATATTGCTAATGATTACTTATAGGCACTAAATGTAAACCATCATGGTGCGAGCTGGCATCTTGAGTGCTTTTAGAGGGTTGACCCGTTCATGACCAAGCAGGCACGGTGATCCCATGAGCAGTTTGTCCAGTCTAGAGTAAAGTAAAAAAGGCAAAAAATCATTTAATATCCCCGATATCAACCACTATTATTCCGTCTCCTGTTTTATTTTCCAGCTCCCGCTCAAATGGCAGCTGCACCACGGACTGCATCACAGAGCCGGCATCCGATAGGTTCCCGCCAAAGTCCGCCACAGCAGGCTAACGCTCCAGCAAAGACTAATAAATGCAGCGCTCCGGTCCACAGTGGCCCCTGTCACTGGATGGCTGAAAGCTGTTTCCGGCGTTGCCGTACCTCGGATATTTATGATGGTTTAACAAGTTTATCGTGTGCAAATGATCATGGCTTTAATCAGATGACTGGGAATTTGATGCTTTACCAAGATTTCGCTCGCTTGCCAGGCTCAAGATGCAGTTGGGCAGCGCTACACTGTAGGTAGCTTTTTCGGCCGAGAGGTACCTCTTGCGTATGCCAAGAGGCTGGAATCCAGATCTATCGATTGTTCATGTACGGCTCGTGGTGCCGAACATTGCCCGCGCGCAAGCCTCGCACAGATGTTTAAAACAAACCTTTTCAGCAAGTCTATCTTGACTATCTACTAGTTAGTCAAACGCAGCGGTTCCGTCGGGTGTGGCGACCTCTTCCAGCATATTTTTTTGGTGCTTCTTTTAGCGCCCGAAGCTGCCGAAGCACTTGGAGGTTGGTAGCCAAGTGGGTGACAAAAAAAGCTAGCCCATTTTCGCGATGTCTACATATTCTTAGCGAAAGGCACCTATATATAATTGAAAATAGTGGAAAATTCTAACACTTTTATGAAAGACCGAAGATATAATTTAGTCACTGAAGTTTAATCTGATTATTATTTAAAATATATATACTTTTTCTAGAGTTTATGGAGAGTTGTTTAAATCTAGGTAGCTAAACTTCAATACCCTCATTATGGGCCATTTTTTTTTGTCACCCGCATGGCAGCCAACAGCGCTTGAGCGCCCACACCAATTCTAGGAGTCTGGTACAGGCTGCCGATTGTCCCAGTAGGCAATGGCAGCCTCGGCAAGTCAAACGCCCTAGCAAAGGCCGCCATCCCACGCATCCCGCGCCTTACGGCGTCATAATCCATCCCATCCGCGTATCTCATCATCTAGATCATCTATAACTTCTGCTCGACAGCCCAGCAGCAGAGACTTCAGCGCACATGACCCTTCGTGAGTCAGATGCATGAGGGGCATCCGTGTAGGTGACGGCACCATCGGAGCATCCGGGTCTCGGGGCATTCGATGACACGACTGTAGAACCTTGGGCATCAAACATGGTGGCAGACATCGTTTTGCCTTTAAAAACCATCCTAGCCCACCATAAAAAAACAGATTTGATTTTAGATTGCTACATCCTTGACGTGCTACATCCTTGACGTGCAAGATTTGATGCGCCGCCATCGTGATGCTGGTGGGCTGGGCTGGGTGCGTTGGCGCGCCGGCGCTGGCACCGTCATCGTCGACGTCAGACGTTGTCTGCCTCTTGTACGACCATGCTGAGGCGGCCCGGCCCATACAAGAATGGAATCCATACAATAATAGATTCAATGGCTAACAGATTCAATGGCTTAACAGCGCCGGCCTACCAGCTCAACGGGCCGTCACAGCCGACTGATAGAGACTGAGGACGCATGCAATTGTGCAATACAATTGCGGGATACGAATACTAAGCATGACAGAAAGGTGAGGGTACTTGAGTACAAAGGGTTGATAAGCCACAGTTATCCAGCCACCAAGCCAACAACCGAAACATTCCAGCTTTTGAGTGCCACAGCACGTTTGGAACCAAGGCGCGGTCAAAAGCTGCAACGATACAACCTGGCTTCCGTCCGTTGCAAGCAGGTTCTCTTTTCTCTCGCGGCCTGCATTTCATCCGATGTCATGAATGCTCTCGATTGCCCGCCCAAGCTTTCATTACCCTGTCACCTGTACTTGGCATCGCCGGCTGCCCACAAGCGAGACTAGATTCACTGCGAGTGTTATCCACTGAACTGCAAACGTCATCCGCTCTCGGCGTCACAAATACCTTACATTGCTTACCTAACATTATGCTACTTGCAACTCTGCAACTCAGCCACCCAGCTTGAACTGCCCCATCCCTCCAAGATTCAAAGTTCGGCTGCCTCTTGGCCCTGATTACGAGTACGATTCCAGCACTGACGCAGTGACGCCAACTCGGACCTGCACTTTTCTTGCTCTCAACAACCCCCTAATCCTTCCATTCGTAACACATCGTCACACATATACATGACCACCGTCATTCTTTCATCAACGTTCTTTTTACCTTGCACATCTCTTTTGCACGCGCACGCGCGACTGCCCCTGGCCAGCCCTGAGCCCAGGCACTCCCAACCACTGCCCCCAAAAACACCCCGGCGCGCCCCCCACGCTATGCCCTTGTTGCCCACCATCGACGTCGCTGGTGACGCTCCCGACAAGAATGCCATCCTCATAGAATCCAAACCACACAACAAAGGCGGCAAGGCCACTCAGGCTGTTCACGAGCAAATACCAACCATTATCGAACCTACTAGTGTTCAACTCAGCTCCTCCGACAATTATAAACACCTGGAAAAGATCCCCGATGTCGTCGATTGTGACAGGGTCGACTATGTTAACCCTCTCGCCAACAGTTCGCGATGGTACATTAACATGAGAGCACGCGCCCTACGCTCTGCCGCTGGCTTTGCCTTTAGTCTCGCCAATCGTACCGTACCAGCTCCCCCACTGCCCTCTCAATCCATCTCGCTCGATTCTACCCTGTCCAAGTTCCCTGGCAAGGACAAGATCAAGGTGGACGTTTGGACCCCTCCAAACTTAGCCCTTGGGCCTCGTGCCGCCGTCATTAATTTTCACGGAGGCGGCTGGATTCTTGGCAACGGAACTGATGATAGCCGCTGGGCCGCCGCTGTTATGACCAACATCAACGCTGTCGTCTTTTCCGTCAACTACAGGCTCGCCCCAGGCCACCCCTTTCCCACACCCATCGAGGACTGCGTCGATTCCATTTTGCAAATCGCTGCTCGTGCCGATGAATTTGGCTTCGACCCCAACCGTATCATTCTGTCGGGCTTTTCTGCCGGCGCCTCAAACGCATTGAGCAGCTGGCTTGTTCTGCATGAGCCTCAACGATGGGACTACAATTTGCCTCAGCCTGTCCCCCACATTGCCGGTCTCGCCATCTTTTACCCTGTCCTCGACTGGACATTTACAAGACCCGAGAAGCGTAGCACTTGCCACCGCCCTGAGCTGACACTTCCACCTGGCATGACGGACCTGATTGATGTTTCTTATGTCTATCCACATATTCCCCGCAAGGAATGTGTTGACTGGCGTCTGTCGCCTGGCCTGATGGACGATGCTACCCTGGCTAAGCTCCCACCCATGCATTTATGCCTGTGCGAGTATGACATGCTACTCCAGGAGGGCCTACGCTTCGCTAAGCGTATTCGTACTTGTCCAGACAAGACGCTGACCCTTCGCGTCGTCAGCCAGGAAAAGCATGCTTGGGACAAACCTCTGCCCATGGCTGCGGTCAAGGACAGCGTCAACATCGAGTACACCGAGGCAACCTTGGCTATTGCTAATTGGATTGGTCAGTTCCACGACACGGACAATGAGTCGGTGCTCTCGCTGCCCACCAAGCGACTTCGCCTGCGTCCCTCGACGCACTTTAAACGTTCCCGCTCCGCTGAATAGTCGACCTTGGGCCTGTTATACTTTATTCCGTTCTTTCTGCTGTACTCGGAGCATTGAGACGGAACATTCCTTTTTGATTTACAAGCAAGGAGTTTGAAGCAAATTTTGTGTATCAAGTATACGGATTGTTGTGGGCATTTTTAGCATAGATGTAGACTGTTGCATTATTAGACGCATGGAAGCGGGAGCATTAAGACTACAAAATCGCCAACACCCCTTCTCGCCCTTTCCAAGCAACATGAACTATCGCAGCCACGCACAAGGTGACTTATATTTCCAGTTTCCCAACATTTGTGAACGTTGGAATTGTTCCCCGTAGTTCCCGCTCTCGAGGAGGGGTCAGATCCGCATACTGTACGCGGTACTCCGTACAAGTGAGGGACCACCGGGAGGTGGAAATGGTGGCGCCAGGGATTTTCCGTGCATTTGAATTGGATGGTTGGCTATTTAGCTGGTTGGCTGGTCTGTGGCGGCAGGTATGTATCATGTACGGAGTATCCGTATGCAGATTACACGTGCGTCCTGCCCCCTCACCATCCCGACTTGCTCGAGTACTGTCTTTGCCCAGACCTGGCTGAATCGATCTAGTCGAGGTGACAGACCGCCTCGTCTCCCAGTCTGGTGTCTGTGGCATGGCAACGCAAAACGATTACTTAATTCGAAAGGAAGAAAAGGATCGCAGTTATGGGAGGGGAATTTTCCGGGTCAACCAACATGCAAGACTTGTCGCCATTTATTTATAACTGATTCTTTGACCGGGCCAGATTGAAGAGCAAGATGGCCGTCTCGCGATGACACCTCATGTGCAGGGTCACCGACGTGTGCTGGGATGATCGCGCCTGTGCTGTGCCCTTGTTTCCGTCGTCGAGGAAACCCGTCATCCGGTAGGCACGCTCACACGCTCAGTACCTAATTATTTACACTTTCTCACTGCAGTGGCCTCAAATTAGGCTACGCCTTCATCGAAAATGATGGTCCCTCTCCATGGGTGAAAATCTGCTTCATCTTTGAATGCTTCGAGAGAAAGCGTACCTTTGAAAGGCGGCGTGCGCGGTCACGGCTGCGTCTGAGCGCTCGGGGTTCAAAGGGGACAGGTATACTTTGATACCGGCGCCTGAAGATGATATACTGGAAACGCGGCGACTCAGCTCCAGAGTTACCAAGTCCCTCGGAAGATGCTCCGCAGTTGATACGTTTCACGATCGACTCGCAGGGATCAAGTCTCATCGAACGGTTACCTAGGCCACAATTCTTGAGGCGAGGATTGCGGCCGAATCATTGCGAATTTGCCATTGTCGAAGAGAAAGAGCTACTCTGTACGGACATGATTTTCGAAGTCAGTCGCCCGATGCTCTTCACATGTACGCATGGTTACCTTTTGTACAACATGGGCGGGCGCGTATTTACATACCTGACGTCCATCCTGGTTTCACGACTTGGGATAATCCGTGCCCTCCTCCAAATCCGCTGCGCTCGGCAGGTCTTGACGATGACTTGTCTGGCTGGGCCGAGGAAGGCGCTTCAGTGGCTCGCATGTGTAGTCGGATGTATCCAGCTAGCCGGTTCCAAACCGTACAACTTTACAACTTTGAGCGCACAATCGATGCCTTGGAAGGTCCTGAATCGCCGGCAGAACTGGTCTACTGAATTGCTTGTGAAGGGGTTCTTGGTTTATCTAGTATATATATAGATGTACCAGTTGCGCTGTTCTATCTATAGCTGAATTCAACACGATGCCAGTTGCGGAATCGTTATGACGTTGCTAGGCGTGAAGCGTCGAAGCAGTCGAAGCATTGTGGAATTTCCTGGTTGTAAAAGTATAAAGGGGCGTATATTGTATACTAAATCTCCTGTATATGGTTTTACCACTTTGCCTCTTTGCTGTCGAGAAATTGTTTGAGGATGCCGACAATCTTGGCGAGCGCGGTGAGGTAGACCTGGAGGTCGGCCGTCACCTTGGCGCCGTCGTCGCCGAGCTTGGCGTAAAAGTCCTTGCGGTAGGGGCAGGCGCTCATGGCAGCGCTGAAGATGGGTTTCACGAGGAAGCTGTGGTGCGGCTTGAGGGTGCTGGCATAGGCGGCGCGGAACGAGTCGGCGAGCTCCTCGTCGGGTTTGGCCGTGTTGGCCGTCAGGGCGAGGCAGGTGAATTCGAGGCCACTGTGATGCAAGTAAGCAAATGGTATTCTTTTGAGGAGGTGAGGGCGTCAATTACCGGACGAGCCAGAGGAGTCCCTCGGTGGCAGTGTGTTTCTTGGTCTTGAGCTCATTGCGGCAGAGATCTTGGATGTTGGCGCCCTCGATGGGGGAGGCGAGCTGGCGGTCGCGGATTTTCTGAAACACGACGTGATCAGCGTTGTACATTTATATGGATTTGATGATGGGTAAGGAGGGGATTACATCAGTCGTACCTTGATGTTGCCGAGCATGTCGTTTTTGACGGGCGAAAAAGCGACGGAGCCGAGGGCATCTACACCGAGGGGCGGTTGTCAGTCTACCGCGCTTTACAGCCCAGGTTCAGCGAGGGGGACCGAGACAAGGACACACGCACCGAATATAGTGGTCAGCGACTCGGCCGCTTCGAGGAACTCGCTAGTGCCGACAGCGCGTCCGTTGGCCTCGTCAATGGGCACGTCGACAAAGGACCTTTTGAAAGTCTGCACAATGGTGCCGCCGGGCGGGATGACGGGAGCGGACATGATGGTTTGTTTCGGAGGAAAGTCGTTCGGTAGGTAGCGGAAAGAGGAGAGGGGAGAGATGGAGAAGAAAAGGAAAGAGGAGGAGAGGTAGGGGGGGGGGAAGAGGGCCGAAGGTTGGAGAGGAGTACGACGGCGGCGGCGGTGAAGTCTGGGTTCGGTGAAAGTGGTGTGGTGATGGGGAGAAAGACAGGAAGAGAGAGGGACGAAAGGTGAGGGGTTCGTGGGGGTGCGGGGCAATGGGCACGTCAAGGGGGTGGCAGAGAGAGAGAGGCTGACTATTTATAAAAGTAAATAGTTGGGATGAAAAGTATAAAAAATAAAAGGCGTTTTCTTTTAGAATTGTAGTCAAGTGGAGGCGCAGAAAGAGTAGAAGAAAAATGTAAAGAAAGAATATAAACAAGGGTGGCGTTTTTTCTTGTCACCTAAGACACCGTGGACACGTACCTAAGCAGCCTCTGGTAGAGCAACCAGAACAAGCACAAGAGTGACAATAACACCTGAATAAAACAATTATTATACGTATCAGCCTGTCTTTTCAACATGTACAATGTAATTGAAAACCCCCGAGCTCCTCCGGCGACGACGTTTAAGCCGGCGGATTACACACGCGTTGTGCCTCGGTCGCTCGATAGGCCTGTCACGCACCACGACTTTGCTAGTTTCTTCAACGAAATTTTGCAAGTCAGATATACTCGGGCGAATTGAGAGTTCCTCAGTTGGTATTTATTGACGGCATTGGATGTAAGCAAGGCTCTCATCTCCCCCAAGTGAATACATGTCGTAGTATTATACATCATCCTGAATGTACATTAGGCTATCAAGAACATGCCTCCCTCTTCCATCACGCCGTCTTCTATATCGTGCAAACTCGCCTCGCTCATCTTCTGGAGTATCTTTGGTCCGAATTGTCCTCAGCCGTCGACACTTGCCGCTCCCTCCTCCTCCTCCTCCTCCTCCTCCTCCTCCCACTTGGGAATATTTCCACACGACGCCAGAGTAGACAGCAATGGCTCTTTCTGAATGATATATTTTATTCATTCATCCCTTGATTAGAAGATGGAACTCAAACTCGATTCAAAAGACCCGATGTAGTAGGTACTAGGTACCTTGTACTCGGCCTTGCATTTTGTATACCCGCTAGGTAAAGATTGTCATCATCGTTCTCAGCCCGTGTTGCAAATATGAGGGCAAACGGGGGCCAAACTTTTGGCCAACCAATGCACAAAGCCATTTGCCGACTTGTATCCCCCTGTGCGTACTCGTTCCGATGCTCTCGCCCGCCGCACTTGGCGGGTCGAGTGCCAATCAACTGCACTGTGCATCACGTACCAGCCCTCGCCGCCTGCCCATAAAGCGAGGAAGGAGCCACGATACTAACCAGCCACCTTCCATTATGCCATCCCCGAGGAAAGGTATATAGGGAAGAATAGCTCAGTCATCTGGTACCTAATGATGAGATAATTCGTGTTTCGTTGAGGGGAAACCCCATGGTGATAATACAGCCGTGTTCTGAGGGAGATCTGTGTCAGCGCCAAGAGAACGTCGGCAGTGGTGGTTTATATAGGTTTGAAGGCATCTTTCTTGTTTAAACTTTTCCACCATTTTCCGCCCACTCTTCCATGTCCTTCTTCAATTCTCATCTCAGTCATTCTTTCCACGTCATGCCGTCTATATGCGATCAATTCTAGCTTTGCAGCCACCAAAGCGCCACCACTCAGTCCAGTCATCAATCAATCATTCAAGAATGACTCTCATTTTCAGCCTGCTGTCGCTCTCGAGACAAGCTTTTCTCTCAACAGGGTCTAGACTACTCTCACGTAGCTAGATCAAATGTGACTCTGGCGCTAAGGGCTGCTGGTGAGCGCTCTTACACTCTTATTGATATTATAGTTAGTTGTTAGTTGATTGTTGTGTCATTGTTCTTGTTTCTTGTATATGTGTATGTGGAGGTGCCCCCAGTGCACGTACAATTCGAGTGCGCACTTGTTCGCAACGACTATCGAAACATCAAACATTATTTGCCATGCTATGGAGTACCCGAGGCTCGAATCACCCTCCTGTTGCTGGGAATACCACTTTACACCTTTTGGCCAGATTCGTCTACCGTCGGCTTGCGGCCAACCATCAGGTGCATTGGTGTAAAGAGCTTCTCAATGCCACCCTTGACCAGAGCGTCCGCAGCTTGACCCAAGCTGTCTGCCGTCTTCCTTGTTCCCGGCGGCGCGATGCGAAGCGTCTCCAAGAGTCCGAAAATGTTATGCGCCACCACGCGACCCCAACGGTTCATTCGCAACACGATGAGAGCGTCCCAGACGGTCTGCGCGTGGCGCAGGTCGCTGCCCAGCGGCCAGTACCAGGGCGGCGAGGTCTTGTTGACGGCCTCCGCCAAGTCTCGGCTGACTTGTAGCTCGAAGCCTGCCGACTCCATGGCCTGCTTGCCGTCGTCTATACTGAATAGCTGAGCGATGCCGTCGCCTTGCTCAATGGCTAGCCGGAGCTTGCGGTGCTCTAGGTTGTCATTATCGTAGGCGTCCGTCATGAGCCATTCATAGACACCAAACACACCGCCGGGCTTCAAGACTCGGTAAATCTCACTGTAGACTAGTGCGAGAGACGGAGCGTGGCACGTGGCTTCGATTGAGTACACTGCGTCAAAAGAGTTGTCGGGGAAAGGGAGACTCTGCGTACATATATCAGTAATTGCAGTACAGTATGTCACCATGTTTGCATACCATGAAGTCGCCTTGTACAAAGTCCAAGTTGTCAGCCATGTCGTGCTTCTTGGCATACATGGTGGCTCGGTCAACTTGGTACTGGTTGATGTTGATGCCCGTGACATGGCAGCCGGTAAATCGAGAGATTTCACGCGCCGGGCCACCAACGCCGCATCCCATATCGAGCACTTTCATGTCGCGCTTGATTCCAATTTGACTCGCAATAAAGTGCTCGTGTCGGGCGATTGCCTGCTGGAATGGCTCGCCATATGAAAATCGGCAAAAGTGAAAGGATGCTCCCCACGCATACTCGTAAAAATCGGTCGCAAGGTTGTAGTACCTTTGTCACATGTTAGCCATTCTTGTTTCGACAGATGTTGGTGACCTTACTGTCTTGTGATGCTGGCATAATCGTCTGTTCTGGCTTGTCGAACCGCGAATGTCTCGTCTTCAGCAGACTTGTTGTCCCAATGCTGAAAGTATTCATCCACTGCTGCAGCGCGGGCAGTCTTGTCCTTACTCAACATGGCACGGATGCCACCCTGACCTTGACTGGAGTCTCCATGTAGAGCCTTGTCAAAGGCAGCATTCCTCGCCTCATCTACACGTAGCAAAGCCTGGGAGCTCATTTGGACAGTGGTATATGTCACGAAAAGGAATTGCTTTGAAGAGAGTGGAAGAAGTGGTTGAGATGGCTGAAATGACACGGAATCCTTTTACGACATTCTCTGGGAAACCCTTTATACCTGCATTCAACAGACAATACGAATACGATCAGGAACTGACCCATCAAATCATGGCTGGCTTGCCTTTTGACGAGCGAGTTTCATCTAATTGGCTACGTGAATCGCTATTCGCCGCATGGCCCATCAATTATTGATGTCGCTTGTCCGTGCTGCTGCAGCCACTGCCTCGTCTGCCTACCTGAATCCAGCCCTCCGCATTTACGCGTAAGGGCGAGTGAATCCAAGCGAGATGATCAGCCCCTCAGATAGGCATCGTCTGATTCGAGTTCGTATTAGGAGGCTCAAGATGCGGCCGTGTTGGTTTAAGACATCTTGGCTGATGCCCTTGGCAACCAAGAGGTGAATATTTTCCCCCGTCACTGTGACTTGCTAGGCGATGAAATCTCCATGGACAGGTAAATTTAGTTTTGGTGGCACGCGCAGACTCGCGGCTGGCCAAACTAAGTAGGGTGGGGCGTTACACAGGCGGTGACTGATTTTTGTAGCAATTTGATCTGGCAGAATAGCCTCTTTTTCCCTTTGCAGAACTCTCGACGCGCATACCTACATGTTGGATTGACGACTCTCAAACATCATTTACGCATTGAAACGAATACGATATATCAAAGGTTAGTCTTTGAAACAAGCGCTGCATTTCTCAGCGTTTTTTGCCTTGAAACTCGCGCCCAAGGATGCTAGCAGGGTTTTCGAGCCCCGCCAATGGAAGCGCAAATCTTGAACAATTGCTCACATCTCGACACGCGCAGGAAAATAATCATTTTTCAAGCAACTAGCGGTAATTCCTGTCGCGGTCGACTTTCGACTTGATCAAAGATATTTTCACAGCGTTTCTTTGCGATTCAACCGCCAACATGAGCGAGGTCGACGCTGCTACCAAGCCCACCGAGGCTGTCGAGCAGTCTGCTGCTGCTGCTCCTGAGGTCGCTCCCGGGGCCGTTCCCGAGGCCGTTCCCGAGGCCGCACCCAAGGGCGATACCGAAACCACTACCGAGGCCAAGGCCACTACTGAGGCTGCTGCTGACGGCGCTGCTGAGGCTGCTGCTGCTGCTGCTCCCGAGGCCGTCGAGACGAATGCCGCCGCCCCTAATGGTCAGGATGATAAGAAGATTCTCAAGACCTCGGCCAAGATCTCAGAGAACCGCCAAAAGAACAACAAGTTTGACCCCAGCCAGCGCGAGGTCTCGGATGACCCCGTCGCCATCCGCAAGCAGGTTGAGTTCTACTTTGGTGACTGGAACTTTCCCCAGGACAAGTTCATGTGGGAGAATTGTGGCGGTGCCGAGAACAAGCCCATCGCTGTCGAGAAGATCCACTCGTTCAAGCGCATGCGCACTTTCCAGCCCTACAGTGCCGTAGTCGCCGCTCTGCGCGACAGCACATTCCTCGATGTCGAGGGTGAGGAGGGCAAGGAGACGCTCAAGCGCAAGGTGCCCTACAAACCCCAAGCCGACGCGCGCTCCAAGAACGAGGCCGCGACCGTGTACGTCAAGGGCTTTGGCGACGAGACGCCCCAGACGCAGTTTGACATGGAGAGCTTCTTTGCGCAGTTTGGCGAGGTCAAGGGCCTGAAGCTGCGCCGTACCCCCGAGGGTCTCTTCAAGGGTTCCGTCTTTGTGACCTTTGCCAACGAAGAGGCCGCCAAGGAGTTTGTCGGCAAAGAGCCCGCCCCCAAGTGGAAGGAACACGACCTCAAGATTATGACCAAGAGAGCTTACTGCGAGGAGAAGGCAGACCTCATCCGCTCCGGCAAGCTGGAGCCCAGCAGCACCACGAGCAAGAAGTTTTTCGAGGGCCAAGAGGGTGGTAGTGGTGGTCGCCGCCACGGCGGCGGTCCCCGCGACGCGGATGACTGGAAGAAGCGCCGCGAGCACGACCAGAAGAACGGATTCCGTGGCGGACGCGGTGGTCGTGGTGGCCGTGGTGGTCGCGGTGGCCGCGGCCGTGGTGGGGGTGGTTTCCGTGGCGGCCGTCGCGACAACGAGGATCGCGGCAACAAGCGTTCTCGTGACGATGACAATGGTGTCGATGAGCCCTCTGCCAAGAAGGAGAAGGTGGAGACCGCGGTGGAGGCATAAATTGAAAGGAAGCACACTTGCAGACAAAAAAGAGGCACAAATCACACATCATCTTTGGGAGCTCGACGGGACGACTAGAATGAAAGGGGATGAGCAGATGGGGAAAACTAGCATGTATGGTGGCAAACAAGTGTAAATGGCGTTTTACTGGATTCCATTTGTTGGTTTCATTATTTTTTCATTTTTACGCTGAAAAGTATAGGAACAAATCTGTACCAAGATTGCAATACGTGGTGATGCGGTGCTTGATAGTTGGGTCCGTACGCAGTAGTGCACTTGGTAGGTATTCATGGATGGCCTATGCCGGTACGGTACCGGTCACAGTGTTAACCGCCGTTGGCTGACCGGGATCTTGACGGCTCGCATCTCACACAGATGTCAGACGTCCTCGATCACCGTTCCGGGTACAATATGCATGAAGAAACCGAGCGGAGACTCCGCGGACGCAAGGGAGTAACAAAATTTTACTAAGCCATCTTGGGTACTACACGGGGCGGGCTAGGAAATAGCGGGGAGTATCTGAATAATCAAGGTGGCGCCGTATCGAGCGGGGCGCCGTATCGGGCGGAGGCTGACAGACTATCCGTACAGTAATCCGTACTTTTTTATTCAATTTATTTCTTTGGCTTTGTTTGGTGGCGAGATCCGGAACTTGTCGACATGTTTGTTCGGGATATCGGCTGAAGAGATGGCACCGTGCTGCACGAGAAGAGTGCCTGCGACATTGCTCAAAGCACAAGAAAAAGAGTTCCTGGTCCGATATTGCGGGAACGCTGTTGTAACCGTGCACGCGTTGTCGGGGCTTTTCGCAGCAACGTTCCCCATCCAGGTACGGATACTTTTGAGCCTAGATGACAAAGTATCCGTAGCTGGATGGAGAATCGTATGCAGAGATGAGTCGTGCAAACAGCCAGCGGCGTCTTGAATACAGGATTGATCTTGCTAACAGTTGATTGATAAAGTACCCCGACCTCAATATTTCTTCTTGAATCATGCTTCCATGCTTCGTGGCTGCAAAGCTGGCAGAGGTTGTCCATGTCCGCGGAAGCTCCGTCGTTGGAGACCCGGCATCTAGTCATCGGCCCTGACCCTTTCTATCCCCGGCCTGGCTTCTCCATTTAGTCCCCGTGCTCGGCCATTCTTTGCCGTAATGTGGAAACTAGTACGGAGTAGCCTACTTGGTACTCATTTTTCCTTGAGTGTCGCCGCCAATTATATACAAAAATATCACAAACTCCCTCCCGCTTACCCCCACCCAATCCTTGCCCCGACGTTGCATCTCAAAATCTTCTGCAGCACTGCCTTGGTACCCAGCAAGTCGTCCTGTTTTCTCATTTTCCCTTTCAATATTTTCTCATGAGCTTGCTGCTTTGTCGATAACATTGACATTCATGTCTTGCCGATATTGGTCATCTTGCCTCACAGCACCTCGCGTCTAAGACGTCCCTCCGACATCAAAACTTACACACACATCACCACGACCATGACGGCCGCCGATCTGGAAAGGGGAGATCCAGTATCGATTCCGCGCGAAAACGACGGCCGCCATGATCCGGAAAAGTACGAGCGTTCCACCACATTCTCGAGCAGCAGCAGCAGCGACGATGATGACGCTGCATCGTCAAAGATTAGACAGTCGCTGTCGCGCGTCGCCTCGGCCACGTCCCGCAAGTCGGGCCTCTCCCGCACCGTGTCCGAGGTCCGCGACGGCATGCTAAATCAGCGTGATCTCGAGGTTGGCGAGGACGACGACGGCGGCAGTAACAGCAAAGAGCAGCAGGCCTCGGATCCGAACCTGGTGACGTGGGACGGGCCCGACGATGCAGAGAATCCCAAGAACTGGTCCTTGAATAAAAAGTGGTTGGATGTTATACTTGGTAAGTTTTATTACTTTTGCGTGTCGGTCTGTACAAGATGCAGAAGATGAATTGTATTGTTCATTTCACACACACACACACACACATACCACACACACCGTCGAAACAACCCTAACCACTTACAGTTTCCCTCTTCACCTTCATCTCCCCCATCTCCTCCTCCATGGTCGCTCCCGGCCTCCCCGCCATCGGCAAGGACCTGCACATTGACGGCCGCACCGAGCAAGTCCTCGTCATGTCCATCTTTGTCGCCGCCTACGCCGTCGGTCCTCTCTTCTGGGGCCCCCTGTCCGAGCTCTACGGCCGCCGCATCGTGCTCCAAACCTCCAACGCCTGGTTCTTTTGCTTCAACCTCGGCTGCGCGCTCGCCACCACCTCGCGCCAAATGATTGCGTTTCGCTTTCTCGCGGGACTCGGCGGCTCGGCGGCGCTCGCCATCAGCGGCGGCATCCTCGGCGACCTCTTTTCGGCCGAGCGCCGCGGAAAAGCCATGAGCGTGTGCTCGCTGATGCCGCTGCTCGGACCGGCGATTGGGCCGATTGCCGGTGGATGGATCGCGCAGCAGACGTCGTGGCGATGGGTGTTTTGGAGCACCACGATTGCGTGCGGCATCGTGCAGGCCGCGGGGCTGGCGTTTCTGCGCGAGACGTATGCGCCGGTGCTGCTGCATCGGAAGCGCGTGCGGCTGGTCCGCGAGACGGGCAATACGGCCCTGCGCACCGAGTACGACCGCCCGGACCGCACGCTCGCGCAGACGCTCGCGACGGCCCTCACACGTCCGTTTCGCCTGCTCGGCACGCAGCTCATTGTGCAGATCCTCGCCCTCTACATGACGTATCTCTACGGCACCATCTACATTCTCTTCTCCAGCTTCCCGACGCTCTTTGCCGACGAGTACCACCAGCGGCCTGGAATCCAGGGCCTCAACTACATCTCCATCGGCCTTGGCTTCTTCATTGGCACGCAGGTCTGCGCCCCGCTGCAGGACCGCATCTACGCCGCGCTCAAGCGCCGCTACGTGCCCGACGGCGGACCGGGGCGGCCCGAGTTCCGCGTGCCTCTCATGGTCCCCGGCGCCGTCCTCGTGCCCGTCGGTCTCCTCATCTACGGCTGGACCGCCGAGTACCATACCCACTGGATCGGGCCCAACATTGGCGCCTGCATCTTTTCCCTCGGCAGCATCGTCGGCTTCCAATGCGTCCAGGGCTACCTCGTCGACACGTACACGCGCTTCGCCGCCAGCGCTGTCGGCGCCGCCACCGTCATGCGCAGCCTCGCCGGTTTTGGCTTCCCGCTTTTCGCCCCGGAAATGTATAGGGCGCTGGGCTATGGCAAGGGCAACACGATACTGGCGGTCGCGGCTATTGTGATTGGCTGGCCGGCGCCGGTGCTGCTGTGGTACTTTGGCGCCAAATGGCGTGCCAAGAGCAAGTTTTCTGCGTAATAAAGTGGTGGCTTTTCTCTTTTGGTTTGTCTGAACGGTGCGAGATTGCACTCTGTGCGGTTTAGGGCGGCTTTTCTTTCGCCTTTCTTCATATATAGCATTGCATTATCAGACGGCGTTTTTGCTTCATCTAGAGCATGAGGGAATGGTCAACATAGATTGGAAATGGTGGTGTATACAAAGACTTTTGTTCTTATACTGTGGGTTTTGTGGCTTAAACCTCAACAAGTATATAACTGTCAAGTTTCATTTCATTTAGATTACTTTTCTTGTCCTCTTTTTTTCTTTTCTTTTTTTTTTTTTTTGCCTTCTCTTGTTCCCATTTCGACGACTCCGTTGAAAGCCTACGACGAGTAATCCATCCTCCCATCGCCCATCAGCTTCCAAAACTCCTCCACAATCTCCTCTTGCCCGGCCGGCGCTCCGCGCACCGCCAAATACACCCTCCCGTCCACCTCTGGCGCCCAATCCCCCGGATTCCCGCTCACCATGCGCCCGCCCGCCTCCTCCAGGATGCACCACCCCGCGCAGACGTCCCAGGCCCAGCAGCCGCCCTCCCAGTAGAGGTCGAGCTCGCCGGCGGCCACGGCCGCGAGGTTGAGCGCCGCGGAGCCCAGCGACCGCATCGACTGCACCATGGCGCCGCCCGTCTCCGTCGACGCGCCCAGCCGTCGAAACGTCTCGACCTTGACGTCAAAGTTGGGCCCGTCGCGCACCGACCCCCACTCGACGGCCACGAGCGCCGTTCCGAGGCCCGTCAGCGGTCGTGGTGTCGCGGCGAGAGGCAGACGGCGCGGGGTGGCGCCGGCACCACGCGTGGCAAAGGCGCCGCGGCCGCGGATCGCCGTGTAGAGGAGTTGCTGCCACGGGTTATAGATGACGCCGACGCAGGGCTTGCGGTCAATGGCGAGGCCGAGCGAGATGCACGCGTTGGGAAATCCATGGATAAAGTTGGTGGTGCCTAATCAGCGTCAGTAAAACAAGAAAAAAAGGCGTTCTCATCTTGATCCTCGTGTGAAGATGTTGGCCAACCAAACTCACCATCAATGGGATCCACGACAAAGGTGGGCTCCGGACCGAGCCTCATGCCCGGCTTGTACGTCTCCTCGCCCATAAACGCCACCGAGGGAAACGCGGCCGAAAGCTTGCCGGCAACCATCTTCTCGACGGCCTGGTCGGCCTCGGTGACAATGTCGACAGCGTTGAGCTTGGTGTCCGCGGCAATGTCGGCCGGGTTGGCGGCGAGGATCATGCGCCCCGCCTCGTGGGCGACGGCGACCATGGTGTCGCGGACTTGCTCGAGATTGAGGTCCGTCATTTTTCTTCTTCTTTGGCCTTTTGCAGGATTGGCTATGTATATGACCTGGAACGGTGTGTTGACAGAGGGCGAAAGTGAGGCTCGGGGCGGTTGGGAGAGATGCGGTCATTAAGATGGGGCCGATGCCCCCCCGCCGCTGTGGATGGGATTGGGGTTGGTTCAAGGCTTGGCGATGATATCCTGCAGCATGCACATGAAGATGAGTAGTTCTTCAGATATAATCGTCGATTACACCTTGATGGTTCTGCGTCAAGTTCATTCATTTTGGTATCATAGTCAGCAACGCACAATAACATGAATCTTGCTCTAAACAGACGCCAAGGTAATGTCTGGAGGCAACGCAGCGTGGCCGCAAAGTAATGCTTCGTGTAGGAATAATTACCAAAGATCCACCTACAAACATATAAACTTCTTGGCCGTCATTCAAGTGGTTGCTGATGAGGGTCCTTGTGTGTGTTTCGAGAAAGAGAGGCTAAAATAAAGAAACAAACGCGCCTCAACTTCCTCCATGGTAGAAAAGAGAGACACAACCAGCCATTTTTGTATGAATGGTTAATCTTCCAGGGTAACAATTCCCGCTTAAGCCATCATGCTTCAAAATCTCCCAGATTCAAGGCCGCAAGAATGAAAATCGCGTCGAAATAGAAACTGCCGAAATAATTACAAAAACATACGCCCTCGTTTAACCAGAGATTTCCCGCTCCCCCACCTCCCACATCAGACGCACACTGCAGAGCGCTATACATTCTCCTTGAATACCGAGTGACGCGAGGGGCTGCCGCTCTTTTGTCCGTGGTCCATCGGCCGCGGGCTGACGCCGCGCAAGCTCTCTGCGTGGTCGTCGTCAAAGGGATTGTTGCCGCGGGGCCCGCCACCAGGGCTCCGCGAGGGCTGACGGCCCCTCTCGAGATCAACATCGTGCTCGTCGCGCTCGCGCTTGGGTGTTGCGGCCAGATTCATGTTGTAGCTGCTGCCGCCGTGGTACTCGGTGCTGGTGCGACGGCCGCCGCCGCGGGCCGTCAGCTCCTCCTCGTAGTAGCCGTAGTTGTCTGCCTCGTTGCCGACGCGCGTGTCCCAGGCCTCGTCGGGGTCGAGGGCGCGGTGCGCGCCGCGCGGGCCGGCGGGGTTGGCGCCACGGTTCGAGGGCTCGTACGCGCCGGCGGCGGAGCGCTTGTTGCGGTTCTTGAACTTGCGCACCTGGTCATTGAACCAGCCCGAGACACCGCCGGGCGCAGGCTGGGGCGGGCCGTAGGGGTTATCTCGCTTGTTCCAGGGGAGGTATGACGAGAGGCTCGGCGTGGGGAGCTGGGAGGCGGGCGCGTTAGCAATCAAGGGAGCAAGAGAATGTTTGGGCTCGTGTGCGACGGGATTTATTCTCCAAAGGAGCACCGCAGGAGCGCCTGCAGGAGAGGAGATGGAAAGACACTTACGCCGAGTCTGCGTGCGCGGTATTGCGTAAAGACGATCCATCCCACTGCGGCCGCCACGGCGAGCACGACAATGGTAATGATGATGCCACCTGCCACCGACACCATTGTTGTCGTAAATGGCGGATTAAAGGATCGACGAGCTTTTTTCTTGCGTCGGTTGCGATTAATTTCCCGAGGGAAAATCGAATATGAATGGCGTCGAGGCGTCGTCGATAATGACGGGCGTCGCGCAATGGCCCAACGGGCGGGCTCCTGAGTGTCTGGTCGTGGCCCGGTTACGTCGGAGTGGGTGCGCGCAGAGATGCTGCTCGCCCAAGTCACACTGACGATGCTGGGCAACAATGGCGGGGTATTGGCTGTCTCGTTCAGGTATTTCCTCAAATCTTCTTTGGCGTGGTGTCCAGTTGTAGGCTCTGTGTGCGTTGCCGTTGACGTTTTGTTTGAAAGTTGCAGGGGGGGATGAGGCAGGTCGAGAAGCTGGGGCTGAGCTGGGCAACTGGGGTGTGCAGAGCTAATAAAAGGTCTTTCTTGATGCTGCTACAAGTGGGCTGACGTGCCAGTATTAGGTACCTACCTAGGCACAGTTGCTGATGGTACTTGTGCTCTGCGCCTAGCATGCAGGTAAGATCTACCTTGGCTTTGGATTATTAGGACTCCTTTGAGCCAATGAACGGTAAATAATGCAAAGTACCAAGCGCGATGTAATAAAATAGAAAGATAAAGGCATGGACTTGTGACTGGCTTGCGACCTCTCCGTACCTATGAACTGGGACAGGTACCTACCTGGTAAAACACGAATGTTCTCTGCTCATCAATGGACCCAAAAGATTTCCTTGGCTCTTTACAGAGGCGGCCGCTAAAAGTCTCTAGCGACAGCCTTGTCACGGCCTCTGCCAGGAAAGGAAAAACAGTGCTGAATATTTAGGTGTTTATTTAATTAGTTTACGCTCAAGTCTCACATACATCCATCATGCCAAATCACTAGCCAAATCCATCTCAAGAATTCATCATTTATACAACAGACCTAGCTAGATCTAGCTCAAGCAACTCGAGAGTATACAAATACATATACCAACTCCAGAAATGCCTCTACGACCCAGGTTTGACCCGCCGCCGCTGAACAGCAAAAGCTTACGCAGCGCTTTTAGGCTCCAGCATAAGAAACAAGGCCCAGCCAAGGCGATGCAGCTGATCTTGACCTCATTGGCACAGCATAGACTCCTGGTAGTGACTCTAAATGTAAGCTTGCTCTAAGTAATTGCTGACGCCTAATCTCATGATAGACTATTCTTTCTTTGGAAAACAATATGCTCATGCGTTCGTTAGTAATTCCATCGCGGCTATCTACGCTCACTCGCAACGGCTCCATTCACCGCCGCTCGTCGCAAATGACATGGACTTGACAAACTTGTCCAGCGTGCAGCGCCCCAGCTCATCCGCATCACATCCACGCAGCGGCACCACGCGCTCGTTGAGAAGCACGCGCACTAGCTCCTCACCCTCCTCCTCGTCACTGCCGCCGCCGCACCGCATCTTCTCCACGTACATGCGCGCGCCAAACGGCACCGCGCGCGACGCCGAGTACCCGCCAAGCTGCTCCGGCGATCTGCGCTCCGTCGTCGGCAGGTCCGCGGTGCCCTCGAACAGCCGCATCGCTGTAAACACTGTCATCATGCCGTTGTCGTGGCTAAAGTCGGCGTACAGCGTACGGTTGAGCGGAAACGTCTCGGGCGACGCGTCGAGCGTCGAGTTGGTCGACGTGTGGTCCTGCACGGGCTTGCCAGTGAGCCGCGCAATCAGCTCATTGACGAAACCAACGCCCTGGGACGACGCCAGGTCCCGGCCCGGCCCGTACACGTACCACTTCTCCAGCGACTGATGGTAGTCGTAATTGCGCCACTCATCCCGGGAAAAGGCGCGGCAAAACGGCGACAGCGCGAGCTCGGGCGAGGCCACCGTCTCAAAGGGGCAGAGCTCCATAAAGTAGACGGTGTTGTCAATGTCAAACTTTGCCCCAGGCAGCTTCTTGCTCAGTCGCTTCTGCACCGAGGGTACCCATAAGTCCTTCCACTCCTGTTGCTTCGCAGCGCCCTCCGTCTTGCCAGGGCCGTCCTCGAACAGCTTGCAGCTGCCGTGCTCCAGAGTGTTGTTGTAGCCCCCTTCCTCCGGAATCACCAGGATGTGCGAAGCAAAGGCGTCGCCGTTGCGGCCCTGGGCCCCGTAGTAGCCTTGGGTGAAGTTGTGCGCCGACATAATGACGCGCTCAGATCCAGAGGCTCTGACAAAGGGCTCCGTCTCGGAGACTAGGTCCTTGTAGCGGTGATAAAAGAGCTTCCCCGAGTCGATCATTTCATTCTCGCCGTACAGAGACAAATCGTCAGCAATGAGCGTATACTTGTAATCTTTGAAGAATTCAAAACCCTTTGTGTATTCGGTGACATTTCGCTGCAGTTCCTTCACAAGGGCCTCGTACTTGGCCCCCTTGTCGGCCGACGGTCCACGAGAACCGTGCCTCGACAGAATTTGGGCAAAAGTCACTTTGCATTCGGACGGGATCGCGGGGTCAATCTTGGACGGCGCGGGGCCCCAGGGTGAATATTGTCCCCAGGTGCCGAGCGAGCCTGAGCAAGTCGCCTCGTTGGTACAGCATGTGGAGGCATGGCCACTGTTTCAACGACTGCATTAGCACGAGGTTCCAGTTGAGCACGCAGAATCCGAAACGGTCTAATGCAGACATGCGCAAGAGTCTAAGGAGGAAGGACATACACAACAAGGAACAGAGCCGCTGCGATCAAAGTTGAGCCCATTGCGAGCTTGAGCAGTATTTGTCTCGGTCGCTTGTTTGCTGTAGGATCCCCCAGATCACTGATCCGCCCATTACCCGGCTCGTCGCCATGGACGGCCGAGTATTTGTAGTCTCTGCTGCGCTTACTATCCATGATCCTGCAAAGTGTCGAGGACCAACAGCCCTCGTCGGTTTCCACACGTGCGTCAATGTCGAGCTCGGGTTGTGGGCTTTTGTGGGTGCTATTAGGCTGGCAGAGACTTTCAGTCGGCAGCGAGGACGGACGAACGGACAGTCGACAGGGGTACAGTAAGCGGCTTTGTCATAGCCTCTGCAACTTGTATAAGGGGGAAAAAAAAGAGGAAGCTGCCGCCGTGCTGGTAGTTGAGTTGAAGGATGAGAAGGGAAAGAGGGATTATAGCGCTGGTGGAACAAAGGGTGTCGTGGGTGGCGCTGTGACACGGCTCCAGTAAACAGGCTTCAGAGCCATCTCCAATCCTGGGTTAATCATTGTGATAATAGCTTGTTTGCGGACATTTGCGTTCTTTCCATTTGACCCGCACCTAACATCGGGCCTGAATGCAGCTCACCATTACGGTCCTTAGATCTGATCCACGTTTTGCAGCTTGGACGCCTACTGGCCAGAGCTATTCTCAATGTGACATCGGTGCTTTGATTGTCTTCATTATCTTTGGCTCCTTATTGATACCTTAGAGTCCCTCTCTACTGGGCCATGTTTCACCCGCACCCGAGCCACGGTTCTATTTATTCAATCATGATTCGCCATTTGGCTCTGAAACAGCAGTGGTATTTCAACACATCAAAACCAACTAACAACGACTTATTTATATCATGCCCAACCAGTCCTGATTACCTGCAAGGACAAGATCGTCCAATGGCAGCGATGCAGCCATGAGAAGATACTAATACTGCCACATTTTTTGTTCTGCGCATTGCCTGAATGCGCTCGTCCTCCTCTAGCACCCAACAATCGTCTCCTTCTATTCTTTCCAGTCTTTGCTGAACTGTATGGGTATAATATCCAACTTTTCATAGCCCCAACGTATTATAGTAAGTCGCAGGCAGCCTCCCACACCTAAAGGGCGATTCCGACGCTAAATGGTAGCTCCTTTGCCTCTTGGCCAAACGTCGCGCATCGCTCCACTGGTGTGGGCAATTCGTGCGGCGATGGCGTGTAATATAGCGAGGGCTGGCTTCCTGTCTCGCTATTGTCGCCGCAGTTACTGATGGACATTGAGTGCAGGGACTCGTAGCTATGATGGGCTCCGTTGTCGGGCACGCACCGATATAAAACATCAATGTCCTTGATTTTGGTCACACAATCCAAACTGCTTTCCCACGGAGGCTCCGAAAATACAAAGCCAGAAAATCTTCCAGAGAATGGCTTCTTCTTCCTCAAGGGCGGCCGTAGAACTAGCGGTAGTGATGGCGGCATGGGATTGGTGGTTTTATCACAGGCGAGTGGTGGTGGACATGCTTGCCGCTGGCTTCCCGTGCACTTTGTGCCCAGCCCATCGTTGATGTTGGGTCGTGTCGATAAATCGGCTGGCCCTGTAGATAATCCATCCTCACCGTGGAGTCGCTCCGCAAACGACGGGGCTGATGGAGGCAGCGCCGGTATTGATGGCATGGGTTCTAGATCTAATCACGAACAAATTAGAATGCAGACAAAGCAGATCTTTGTACCTGTGAAAATTTACCAGTCAAAGTACGAGAGAGTGAGTGGAAAGAGTGCGCACTCGACGGTCGACTGAGGGTGTACAGGCTCTGTCTCTCCGCGACATCGTCAATCTTCTTCTGCAGCCTCTCCACTTCCTGCATCGCAGTGACCACCCTGGCCCTTATGGTCTCGACAGCAGGTGCGGTATGTGACCCTGACTGCGCCGTCTGTTTTGAGCTCTTTGTTGCGTAGGTCAACGATTTAGGGCTGGAGTTCCAATCGACCACACCCGACGAATGTGAGAAACTCTCCGGTGTGGCCCTTGTTGAGACGCAAGACAGCGAGGGCATGCTCCTCTGCGGGTGCAAAACCGAGTTGCGTTCGGCTTCCTCTCTAGCATATGCAGGCGGAGGAGTTGGCGATATATATGGCATCTCAAATGGGGGCAGCAGGGGCGAAAGGCGATTCTGTGTTCTGAATCTTCCGAGCTCCGAGGGCTCAAAGGCTCGAAGGCCCTCGCGTCGAGATTCCAGTTCCCAGTCAAGCGCCGGCGCTGATTGACCGGGTATTCGTAGAAACTCTCGCGTTGGTGGCGCGTGAAGTACCTCTGAAGGATGCATGCTCAGAGGCATGGCTGGAAAGGCGTGCTGAGACCCTGACGTCAAATGTCGAAAATCGGTCGGAGCGGATATCAACATCTTTCGCGACGAGGCATCAGAATGATTCCGCTGCCGACCAAAAATTCCAAGTTTCGCCGACTGAGCCGTTGATTTTGATGCTGTTCTAGCGAGCCTCATCGACGATTCTGTCGACGACCGGCCAAAAAGAAGACGCGCCTGGGGCTCTGGCTGGTCGGTGACGACAGCGGCAGACATTTTTTCTTCGACTGCGTAATTGTGTTAATTCTGAGTTCTCGGGAACGGCAGGGATGGGGTAAAATTGGATCAAAAAAGGGTGCATTGAAGGGCGGACTGTAGTGCAAAACGGTCGGAACACTCACCGTGACTCTGGGGTTGACAGTGGAATGTAAGTGAAAGTGGGATGCAACACCACGACAACCACGACAGCGATCCCGTGGCATGTGCACCGGTCGAGACTATCATGCTCTAATCCAATTTTCAAGCTTCATACTTGTTCCCGAATTAGCAAAGGCGCGCGCTGACGAGTGCCTTGGTCAAAGTATATACTGGTGAGACCCGCTATATAGCAAGATACTTTTTTTGTTGTTGATGTGAGTGACTGCTCTGAGTGATGAAGAAGGCTTACGGCAATCTGGCGACGGGGCCATAATGAGAACCAGCGATCGGGTCAATTGGGGCGAAAATAGATCATGAGGAATAACAAGAAAAAACACGAAAATATTTAGACGTCGTCATTTGAGTCCAACGATGGATCCATCTTGGTGTCATCCGCAACGAAGATGGTCACGACCATTGGTGGCGGCTGAGCAGAGACATGACAGAGAGATGCAAACGCAAGGCGTTGATAGGTCGTCGAGGACGATGCCACGAACCAGTCGGACGGCTGCACAGGGCGTCCGGCATCAATTGGTGCCCAGCAGCAATGAGTCGCTAGAGGCGGGCTTGGCTGGGCTCCGAGCTGGCGCACCACACTACAATATCGCGACCCACTGGCTCTGGTCAGACGGTCATTATCGCAGAGCGAATCGATGACTTGCATGCCACCTTGTCGTGACGCTGCGACCCAACGGGCCCCATTGTTCGCCGCCACGGTCGCTGCCTAGGGGGGGTGGTCGCGTGGGCAGGGGTGATGAACCTGTCAAGCAGCATTCAGCCATCGACACGCTCACAGATAACCTTTGGCCCATCTCGCGGCCGCCGCTTCGAGTCAGGGACGCAGGCGATACCTTCTTTTGCATTTCCGCTTTTGTCTAGGCCGTGTTTTCTCACTCGCGTCAGCTTGCCACCTTGCGTGAACATGGGTCTTGGCAGCGCTTGAAGGAAGGATTTTGGCCACTCGGTTCTCTCAAGTATAATAAAGTATACGAGAATGTATAGTTTGCGGTCCTATTTAGTGTAGTTTGTCCGGCAGGGCAGAATTCGGGGCTGCCGGGCACATTAGTTAGGTATTTAGTTAGCACCGGGGATACGACCCAAGAATGATGCCAAAGTGTCCAAGGAAAAGTGGTGCATATTGTCCCGTCCGGGGCCGTCAGCCCCGCGAATGCTTCCAAAAATACACGCCGTCTCCTTGGAAAGCGTTGAAGAGGGTGTGTTGATGATGCATCGCGTTTGCTTGGAGATGCCGCGGCGATTTGGCGGTAGTCCACGTTTGGAGAAATGTCTCGGCTTAAAGATGGTTCTGCACGAGTGAATCTGCAGCGAAAAGGGGCGTCTCTTTAGCCTAGAAGCATGTGAAAGGTATTCCGCCAACGGGCGACGACAATGGGGTCAAAGCCTCGCTGCTTGTCTCACTTTACGGACGAGGCCGACAGAATGGGCGATGATTGTGAGGGCGAAAAGCAGTTAGCGAGTGGGGGAGCAGGTCGATGGGATGGAATGGTGGGCAGCTACTATTTACAGGTGCCTGCCACCCTGCAAGCAGCTGCCGGTGGAGGGCAGCATCACGGGACTAACCGGCCGGCCAGGTTCGGTCAGGGTTGTCATGTGGAAGCCGATGAATGAGTGAATTTAACACATGAACTAAGTTGTGCTAGGAGATCTGCAAAATCCTCGCCAACAGTAAAGCCACCTCGAACTGGATACTTACACAGCATATGCCCAGTGATGGATAAACAGCCATCTTCGGCATGCTGAGCGCCTGAATACTGGGAAGCGCTCTACATGAATCTCTAGCACTTGAGTTATTCGCCTATATATTCAAAGTTTTTAAGAATGGTACTATTCTGTAGTCTGCTGAATGTAGTGTACCTATTATAAGCCTTTCGGTATAAGAGCCGAGCCTATGCAACCGGCCGCATTGGCCATTGCAAATATAGTTATTCCCTCAAAGTCGAGGTCTCGGTTTTTCAGCCGTCTTCAAACCCTCCTTCTGACTTGCAGCGTATTCTGCATTTTTCCTTCGCCAGAGCGCCTTTCGCCGCTCGTGGCCCTCCAAGAATGCGCGAAACCATTCCCGTCTAAACGGGGGCAACCTCCTCCCCACGCCGCCGCCGCCGCCTTCTGCATCGCCCGCGAGCTCCCTCAGCTTTTCAAAATAGTCCTCAAAATCTGGAAACACGAGCGCAAACTTGGGTCCGTCGCCGCGAGCCCTGATCCTCTCCGCCTCCCACTCGCGCCGCTCCTCCAGCGGCGGCAGCGTAGCTCGTCCCGCGAGCAGACGGGCCGCGAATACCGCCTGCCACTCAAAGACTTTGAAGGTCAGGCCGGCATTCACAGCACCGACAAAGAGAAGCGTGGGGTCGCCCTGCCAGACGACGTGCTGGTAAAGATTGGGTACTCGGTTGTTGCGGACCGGCACTGCGGGCAGGAAAGGCAGCGTCCAGCTGTAGCCGGTTCCAAAGATGATGTGGTCGACGTTGGTAATCGAGTTGCCGTCAATGAGGTGGACAGTTCGGCCCTCTATACGGTCTATTGAAGAATGCTGTTTGATGAGAGGGTGATTGAATGCTTCTTCCCCGAAATAGCCGTTTACAGTGTGTCCAATCTTGATGGCGTGGACAGGTGCTTCGGCGACTTGGGTCAGATCAAAAGCAATGTCTCCCGCCGAGACAGATGCACCTACAACCACAGTACGCTGCCAATATCAGTTTTACCGTTGATGAGCTCTTTGCAAAACTGTGGCTACTTACTTTGCCTTTGAACAGATGGTTGCCTCGAAAGTGCTTACTGTGCACAACACTCCCCGGACGCGACTTTTGTAGCTGTTCCAAACCAGGAATGGCAGGAATATAAGGAACAGAGTAATGACCTGTGGCGACAATGACGGCATCAAAATACTCGCTCCACCAATAGTCTTGAGCCTTGCCTTCTTTGCGTAGAGTGAGTTTCCACTCTCCGTTGATCTTCTCGGCTCGTTCGACGGTGGTGCTGTATGAGACGTAGTCTCGATAGCCATTCCTATCCACAAGACTCGCAACGTAGTCACGCATGACGCGCCAGTGTCTGAATGGTGTATCTTTTCCATGAAGCGCTATCGACCGTTGGCTCTTTTCAGGTGGAATGGGTTCCTGGCTAAACTCCATCGGAAGCGAATCAATGTTGGTCTCGAGGTATGGGTACACTGACGACTCAGTAAAGCGCGGCTGGTCGGATTTGGGTGTAAATGCGGGCAGCTGGGCTGGAATAGAAAGCGGCACGTCAGCAGTTCGTTTGGCGAGTGCATCAAAGTTTGTCTCTGCGGGTGGCGCTGTGGTATCGCCTATCCTTGGGTGTCATGGTAAGCCCTCGTTTTCTCATGATGGGCGGTCTGTACACACCAACATCCTCCCGGTCCTTCGCGACGCTCAAAAACTCTTATAATATCAAACGTCTTCTCACGGGCCAATGCGTCGATTGTAATGGCGCCAGCAGGGCCGACGCCAATCACGGCCACGCGCTTTACTGGAGATGAAGACATTGGTGCATGATGGGCTGGAGATCAATTGGTGGTCGACGGATGCCGAGACCGGAGACCTTTATACTTGCCCGATTAGCCAGTCTCTGTATCAATTTATCAAATCGCTTCTCCTTTTCGATTTGTATGGTGGCTTGAGCGCACGCCAGGCGAATCGTTGATCACGCAATCGCTTGGTCTATGCTGCCAAGGATATGACGCCCAAACAGCACAACATATGTTTTCAGAATACGCCTCTTGCTTCAGCTGTTTCCTAAATGATCTCCAACTCTATCCGTATGAAGCGCTCATATGGTGGTTTTAGCGGATCACTTGCACGTCAGGCGAATAGTCAATCACGCCATAACATTGTCCAAGTCGCTAGGTTCATAACAGCCAAGCAACGGCGCAAAGTTATATACTGTCATGGATATCAGATTTTCATTAACTAGAGAAGCAAGTTACACGGAAACAAGCTTAAATATTGACTCTGGCGCAGATACCCATACCGATAGCTAGCCGTGGCCGCAAGGGTTCTCGAAAGGGCACACACCGCTCTGACCATTAAATGCGCAGCAATTCAATAATAAATTTTCTTCTCGTGCATCAAAAAACATGCTTACCGAAAAGCATATTGGTAGCGCTTCTCAGAGTGACTCGTCTGGGATCTGGGAGATATCAAAGTCGCAGGATGAGCAACAGCACATGACCGATACCTCTCCATCCATAGAAGATGGGTCTAGCTTGGGAAGAGCAGCACGTCGCAAGTAACTATAATTTTCGAGCCCTAATCTCTTCTGTTACGGCTATTGACAGTCTTCACAGGGTCGACATTTCTGTCTTGGTCGTTCTCTTTCTCGGCCTTCTCGTTTTCCAGCTTGACCGCATGAATCTCGCTAGTGCACTGACAGGCGGCTTCGCAAAGGACATTTCCATAAATCAAAGTACCGTCAATCTGGGGAACCAATTGATGTTTATGAGCACTGTGGTGTTTGAGATTCCGTGCAACATGATTCTTCAACGGGTAAGACACAGTGGGAGCCCCGAAATCACACCATTGGAATTGACATGCCCTCTGAAGCTAGGTCCCAGAAAATGGATTGCTGGTCAAGTTTTTGCATTTGGTCTAACAGCAACCATGCAAGTCTTTGTGAAAAATAGGGCTGGCTTCCTGGCGGTGCGATTGATGCTTGGCTTCACTGAGGCCGGCTACATTCCCGGTTCTATATATACGCTTTCCACATGGTATACCCCGAGTGAATTGGCCAAAAAAGTGGCCATTTTCTTTTTTGGCATGTTTGGCGGAAATGCCATAAGTCCGGTGCTTGCATCTGGAATCCTTCGTCTGGATGGAGTGCAAGGGCTTCGTGGCTGGCAGTGGCTATTTTTGAGTATTCAACCCCGGCGTATTCGGTAGGATCGTGACCCGACTAACACGTATGTCTAGTCGAAGGACTGTTTACACTCTTGGTCTCGTTTATTATTATTCTGTGTCTGCCTCATAGTGTTGACGAGGCATCACCGCTTGTGGGACCTGGTATCGTTCGGCTTTCGAGCGCCGAGAAGGAGCTGCTTCAGAGCCGACTAGCCGCAGAAAAGGGTCCTCAGAAGGATGACGAAGAGGTCATGGACTGGCGACTTATCTGGAGGGTCGTGTCTCACTATCGCCGCTGGCCAACATACGTGTCTTCCTTTTGCGTCTTTTCAACTTGGTCCCCACTGACAACTTACACGCCATCAATCATCATGTAAGTTGAACCAAAAAGCCTCTTCTGTGATGCTTGCTCACGCTTTTTTTGCCAGGTCTTTAGGGTTTGCACGCATAGAGGCCAATGCCCTCGCAGCCGTGGGTGCCTTTCTGGCAATTGCCGTAGTATTCTTCTTCGCATATGTCAGCGACAGGACCAACCTCCGCGGCGGCACGGTCATTTCCGCGCAAGTCTGCTACCTCATTTGCGTTGTTGTCGCCCGACAAGTGCATCCGGTGGTAGGCAAGTGGTCACGCTGGGGATTGTGGACAGCGGTGAATAGCTTTGCAGTTGGCTATCACCCAGTGTCGAATACGTGGCTCCAACTGAATTGTCGCGATCGGCGAGAGCGCAGCATTGGTATCGCGTAGGTCTGAGGCAAGAGACATTACTCATTGGGCAGAGACTGACATGATTCCGCCATTTCTTCTAGCATGTGGGTAATGTCCTCCATTAGTGGTTTGATGGTTGGCACGCAATATTTTCAGGCGAATGACTCTCCATTGTAAGTCACTGAGCTCGTTGGCTTGTTCTGTTAGTGTTGCGCTGTTGCTGACAATACACACCTTGACTGCAGTTATCACACAGGTTTACGCACTATAATCATCATGATTGTCATTGGCATATTTTTTGCGGCTTTCCAAATTGGTGTTTATATAGTACACAACCGCCGAGTGGGAAGGAAAGAGGTTCGGGCTTTTGGTAGTGAGGCGGCGGCTATTATCTATGTTTCTTGACCAATCTAGGGCTTGTCTTTGTTAACTTGAATGGCATGAATGATTCAAAATGGCCCGATTCGATACGCCTTTTTAGCCACTATCGATAGTTTCTGTACTATTGGCGTTCGTTCCCAAGCCGTAGCCAACAAGAAGGTGCATATAGTCGCCGAGTAAGCTCAACCCCTGGCACGTGCATACGCATGTGGCAAGCCACAATCCTTCAATGGAAGTTGCTGGATGAAGATGGCGGCTGCCGTATTTGGAATCGAAGATTTAATTTCCATCGGCCTGGCTATATGCGAGTTCTATGCCGCACTATCATTGAAAACATACCACTTCTGTCCGTATACTACCCGACGTTCACGAACAACTGCGTGGTGGGCTTGCGTGCGCCATCTGAAATCGTCTTCGTGCTTCTCAAGATTTTCGACGCGCTAAGCTGTGACTAGATCATTCGACATTGAACATGGCCAATAAAATAAGCAAGACGCAGGCGAAGCTCATTGTGCAGGAGCTTGCAGAGAAATGGGGTTACCTGCCCAAGGACATGATGGATGACATCGGGCGGTTGGATCCGGATTACCGTCGCAGGATCGAAAAGAGCTTTCATTCGCTGGAAACTGGGTTTGCGTCTTCCGTCGAGACGTAATTTATTCCCCCTCATGACACCTACGGCCGGCATAGCTAACTATAAGCTTTAGAGTAGCGAAAGAACTGTACGGCAGCGATGCGCGCTTCCTCTTTGAGCTCCTGCAAAACGCGGACGATAACAAGTTCTCCGAAGCAGAAAACACGGGCGCGGTGCCTTGGATCACTTTTAAAGTATACGAGTCGCACCTTGTTGTGGAATGCAACGAAGACGGCTTTACGGAGAGGGACATGACGGCGATTTGCCATGTCGGTCAAAGTACCAAGTCTAATGACTACGGATACATTGGCGCCAAGGGAATCGGGTTCAAGTCAGTTTTTATTGTGGCTGATGAGGTTCGTATCCAGTCCGGGAACTTCTCTTTCAAGTTTGAGCACAAAAAAGACGACACAGGACTTGGCATGGTCCGACCAATTTGGGTTGACTCGAGCGAAACGCTGGCTGTGCCCCTTACGCGTATGACACTTTGCTTACGCGACGATGAGTCGCGGAGCCACGTAGTCGACCAGCTGGATACCTTTCAAGAATCTTGTTCATTGTTCCTGAAAAACCTGCAGTGCATCAAGACCGAACATTACAAAGATGGCCGTCTGTTGAGGAGCACAGAACTCACCAAGGCCGACGTTGACGAATCTCGTATCCGCTTGATTCGCTCCTCTGTCTTCGATAACCAGGAGACGATCAAATCCCAAATCTACCACGTCACCAAGTTGAAGGCCCGTGATCTGCCGTGGAGCCTGTGTCGCAAGTCTCCAGAGTCGGAGGATGCCAAAGCCAACGCTTCAAGAGCCCAAGTCATTCTGGCATTTCCTCTGACAGAGGAATTTGCCCCGCTGTGCGAAGTTAGACAGCATCTCTTTGCTTTTCTGCCTCTGTGTGAGCACGACTACAAGGTGACTAAACGTTGTCTTTTCTGAGCGCTAGTGAGTACTAACACGTTGCAGTTCATTATCCATTCCGACTTTGATACCAAAGGCGACCGTGAAGGGATCATCATTACATCTAAGCGAAACCGTGCACTTCGGAAATGGATCGCCGCAGCCTTTGTTACCGCCATCATTGAGTTCTGTCATGATCCAAATCTATGCTACCAGTGGCCTCTGTTCCTACCAGCTTTGGATGAAGCACAATGGGACAGCTTTTGGGTGGGCTTGAATTCTGAAATTCGACAGCAATTGAGCGAAGCCGAGGTTCTGAGGTCGCGCACAAAATGCCAGCCGCGACGCATCAGGGATGTCCGGCTCCTTCCCGAGGATGCCAAGCTCGATGGCGAGCCACTCATTCTTTGCCTGGGCTGAACTTGAAGGGCGATTCTTGTCTAACAGCGTCAAGGACATTACATCTGTCTCACCAAACACGGGCAACCCTATCAACGCAGCCGGTCGCGACCTCGGCCGGAAAGCTTACTTCATACTTCGGTTCGTGAGCATATCATACGGCTTTTTGATTACTTCTGACACCTTTACAGAGTTGCAGCAACGTGCGGTAGCCCAAAATATCGTGACAGCTGCTCGGAGCTGTACCAGCTTCTTCGTGATGCGGAAACAATAGAAACAGATGGCATACACACTAGCTTACAGCTGTCGCAAAATGGCGACCCGGTATCGATTGAAGATTCATCTCCGAACGTATTCATTGATCATGCGCCACCGCATTTCAAGGTGTATGTGCCGAAACAAAAGAAAGCACAGACTGTGGCCTTTTCCTCCGTTTTACCCCGGAAGCTCCTATGGTGGCTCATGGACTACCCCGAGGGAGACATAGAAGATCAGACCGACACTGCGGCCATCACCGCATTGAGTCTCATATTTGCATGCGAGGTACAGGCTCTCGACGATATTTTGGATCGACAAAGCATACTCAGGATTGAGGTCGATAACGTGGATCATCCAGAGTCCGAGGCTGAAGAAGAAGAAGAAGAAGAAGAAGAGGCGGCCAATGTTGATGATGATATCAGTCACTCTGTCGCCAATGATGCGAGGGCTGAGACTGAAACGCTCGCAGTGGTGTCTGCCCAAAGCCACATGGCACGAGACCGGAGCAGTCAGTCGTCTGAGCCGACCCTCAGGCCGTACACGCCTCAATCCTCCACCTACAGCATTGCCAGTCCAGCAAGAACAAACGCAACAGCACAGCCTCCATACACGCCGTCTGCCGCGCTGTCGCTATCCTCATCGACGGGACCATCCCTGTCCACACCAGTGGCCGCCGGCGTGACGGACGATGGCCAATATCGCGCAATACTGGAGCGAGTTGTCGACTCGGCGCGGTCAGCGTCGTTCCCATCGAGAGGCGCCTTTAACCTGGACAGCCTGCGCAACGCCCTCTTTGTCGATCTGGGCAGTAATGCATCGTACAGCTTCAACGGCATCGACGTCAGTGCGGGACTACGATCAGATAGCCAGCTCGAGCGTGACAAAAAGGTCGGAGCGGCCGGCGAGCTTTACGTGAGCAAATTCCTTTCCATATTATGCTTTTAAAAATGAAGAACAAAGGGGGGGTTTTTTCTTTCTTAAATTAGGAAAAAAAAGAATGGAAGAAAAAGTCACTAACATCCATTCGAGATCTACGAGCTGCTTTCAAGGCTTCAGTTGTCAGGTTGGAGCCTCGGCAACTGGCGAAGCACGATTCGTACGTATGTGCGCGCGCATCCCGAGTACGCGGACCTTAGCAGCTGGGGCCTGAGGGAGACGGCAGACTTTGTATATGATGACTTGGCGGGCGACTTTACTGGCGTGCTGATTGACGCGGGTTACCTTTGGGAAGATTGGCGCAGCGCTCGCCCCAGGTATTACTTTGAGGTCAAGACGACGACGAGCCATTGCAGCACTCCATTTTACATGAGCAGCAATCAGTATAATTTGGTTTGTTTCCCCTCTCCTTGCCTTTTATCCGTCTTCATTTGGGCATGCTGACAGCCCAACAATTTGCAGATGCAGAGCAAACACGGTAGTCAAGACCGATCAGAGGTGTACATGATTCTTCGCGTCTTTGGTCTGAGCGGAACGCTGGGCATGTGCGCGTATCTTGACCCGGAAGAATTGCGCCAAAATGGAGAGCTTTCATTCAGCGCGCTGACATGGTCAGTTGTGCCTCGCGACATGACAACGGATAGTGTATTTAGTTCTCTTGCGGAACCGTGATGAGTCGCTCTTAGCTTCACGGAAGTGAACCGGGTAGATTAGGATTGCGCAAGAGAAGCGAAAACCCTAGGCATTGGCCTGCGTTTAGGCTAGCCAGTTGTTGATTTGGCGTCTTGAATAAGGCATTGTCGTTGGCGTCAAATCATGACGCAAAGAATCAGAAAATCAGCACCTACACACGGTATCTGAGTGCAAATTTTCCATATCTCTATCTTTTCGGCGCTCGCTTTCTATTCCCCAAAGGCCTCTTTGAATTGTCGCACGTCAAAGGGAGTCGCAACGTCGCTTTCGAAGTCTGTATTAATTTCAGAGAATTAATTGATTCTGCAGCGCCCATCTCTGCCATCTCCACTGCATTCCGCCAGATGCCCCGCTAGCGTCCAGCCTTTGCCCTTCCTAGAAGGTGGGACGGCGGTGGCTTGCGGCAGTTCTCCAAAATTCTGGGATGCTTCCAAACTTTTGGCCATCATCTCGACGTTTGGCGCCGACCCTACGCTCGACAATTCAGGCCCTACTACAATGGGTAAACGGGCTTCAGGGACGAGTGAGGGCGCTGCCGCTTACAACAAGCGCCAAAAGACATACCACGATGTCCCGACCGGCGAGGACGTCTATGCCAGCGATCAGCTGAGAAGGCTACTGGCATTTGATCAGAACATTCGAAATGCACGACACGGTATGCTCGCTTCCCCAATGCTTGCTCATCACGGCTTTTCTTCTAACTCTCAACAGGCCTTCAATCTTTCAAGAACATCCTCGACCAAATCAAGTCTGCAGGGGCCGACCGCGAAGCCAAACTAGCCATTGTTCGTGGCTACCTCGAGTCTGTCCAACCCCGAGATACCGGTGACGAGGCCGTCTTCCTCAACGATATCATGGAGATGTGGTCATTTGCCTCACAAGTCAATGACGACGGCGTCATGTCATCCGTCCCCGTCGTCCTGGCTCTCCTGCTTCAGCTCATCTCCGACAACCTCGACTTGGTTCCCTACGGACTCGGCATTTGCCAAACGCTTCTGCAGGAGCGCCAGCTCAAATCGTTGTCGCGCAACCTCTCGGCCGAGAAAGGCAAGGGATTCATCATTTCTCCGACCCTACGACTGCTGCGCGAAGCAGTTTGCCTCGATGGCGGTGCCTTTGCGAAGCGCATTTTCCGCGCCCGTGCATCTACATTCGCATCGCTCGCCAGAAACCTCGAGATTGTTCATATTGGTGATGTTCTCGAGGATGTGCGCAAGGCTTCGGTTCGTACCAATGCCGTGCGCTTCTTCTTGGACTGCCTTAGATTTCTCAACGCAGATGGGCGCAAGGAGCTTCTTGCCCAAAAAGAGCTATTGTCGCACGTCACTTTCATGATGAAGAATGACCCGCCGTTCCTCGCAGTGGAAATCATCACCTCGCTCAAGACCAATATTCTCATGGACTCCAAGATTGCGCGCGATACCAAGTTCAAGAGCTTCAACACCAAGACTTTAGTGCGCTTCCTCGGACTATACACTTACAGCTACTCCTCTGCCCCCCTGCACGACGTCAACGAAGTCATAGAAAAGGCTCACCAGTTTCTCGTGTACGCATGCACAAACTCCACAGCTGGTATACTATATCCATCCAAGGGCTTGTATCCAAAGGAATCTGGCGAAGAGAGCTCGACGTCGCGTCACGCTAGTCGAGCCAAGGCCGATGGCAATCTCTGGGCCGACAAGTTTCGCGATGGCGTCCCCGTCTACAACTTTGTTCTTTCCGAATTCGCCAGCAAGCTTCGTCCATGGTCGAATTTGAAACACAATGAGCTCCTCGTCGCCATATTTCAAGCAGCCCCCGAGCTCATTGCCGACTACTTCTTCAACAACCGCTCCTTTACTTTTGAACCAAAGTTGTCCATGACTTGGATTGGCTATGCCGCATTCCTTTTCAACACCATGACGATACCTCTGCCTCTGGCTTTTGGCGATGCTGCCCTATACGCCAACACCCCTCCTCCTACTTCCATTCTCCTCGACAACATCGTTCCTCAGCCCATAAATCAAAAAGTCTTAATCCGCTGCTTTTCTCCAAAATCTCACCTCACATCCTTCTTTGCTACAAGGATCCTCGTCCAGGCACTCGAAAAGCTTGCAGTGGCTCTGAAGATGCACGAAGAAGGGGGAAGAATAAAGAAGCCAATTTGGACAGATGCTTCCAGAAGATTAATAGACGCATTCTGCCAAAGGATACCAGATATGAAGGAAGTGGTTCGCTGCTACAAGTCTATCCCCGCCGAGAACGCATTGCATAAAACATTAGTGAGTCGATTACTTCGACTTTACTACGAGATTGTGCCGCGTGTTGCACTCGCTGCCAACTTTGATGTCTCGCCATTCTTTGTCGAGGTTCTGGGGAGCATTCAAAATCAGAGCAACGACCCAGTCACTGCCTCGTACGCAGTCATGGAGCTCAAGAACTTGGTGTCAATCGCCAGCTACTCTCCCGGTATGCGATGGTTTGCCAAGACGGCCAGCAGCAATGGTGTAAAGGGCTATTCGGCCTTTACATCACTACTGCAAATTCTGTGCGAGAGTGACGATACTGCTCCCTTGGCCCAGCTGCAGTCGGTGCTCGCTGACGTAGCTATCGAGAACCAGATTGTGGCCAAGGACACGAGGTTGGTCGCTCTACTACGTGCTCTGCGCTGTGCTGCCTCGGATTCAAAGACTGCGAATATTCCTTGGGCGTACTTGGACAACTGCGTCACGAGGTGTGCGGGCTCGCCGATCAAGTACCTGGAGCAAGTCAACACGCTGCCCAAAAATGGGCAGTTTAGTCTGCTCAATATCGTTCTGCAAGAGCAATTGTCTTTTGCCCTCGATGGCGCTGACAAGACAACAATAGCTGAGATTGGTAAATTTCTCTCCTTGTATTTCAACGCTTTGAGTCTCACAGGAGAGAGCAAAGACCATGTCCAAGAGAGCTATTCCAAAATCTCGGAGCAAATCTCAGCGACAAAAGCGACCAAAATGGCCAGCCTGGGCGATAAATCAGAAAAGAAGGCATTGCAGCGCATCGCCATCGAGGAAGAGCCCGAGTCGAGCACCTCGGCCGAGGCCAGCGTCCAGCCCGGTGTCATGGTTGACGAAGCGCGCCTCGAGGAAATGCTTCACCAGGACTTTACCCCCCAACAAGACAATAGCGCGCTTGTCAAATGGTCCGCAAAGAACGTCGAAGATCTCGTCGAAGACGGCCTCGCCGCCGGCCTCGTCAAGCTGCTCGCCTCGCCGCACACCAGCATCCGCAAAGAAGCCCTTACCAACATTCTCAAAATGGCCGCCAAGATCAACGAGTCGTCGTACGACGAGAAGAAGCAAGTCTGGCTGCTCCTCTCCGAGCTCGCCGAGTCGAGCCGGCCCCACGTCGACGCCGGCCCCGTCCCCTCGTCTTTCCTCTCCTTCACCGCACACGCCCTCGACATTCTCAAGAACCCGCTGCACCCGCTCTACCCCAAGATCAACGCATTCCTCGCCCGCAGCCCCGTCTGGCCCCGCGACAAGCTACCCATGGCGCACGATATTTTGCACGGCAGCCCCGGCGACGACGACCGCTACTACACGGAGCTCGCGTGGCTGCTCGCGCACCTCCTCGACAGCCTGCGCACGCCCGCCGACCTCGCCGTCTTTCGCAGCAAGCGCTGGTTCGAAAAAGTGCTCGCCCTTGCGGCGAACCCGTACCTGCGCGCCAACTTGAAAACGCGCATCCTCCGCATCGTGTACCGCGCTACGCGCATCGACGGCGGCAGCACCACGCTGATTACGCGGTTCGGCGTCGTGAGCTGGCTTGCGGCGCTGCGCGCGGGTTGCGTGGCGCCGGACGACAGGGCCGTCTACGCGGCGCTCATGCGCAGGGCGTGGGAGACGTGCGACCAGGCGCGCGTGACGGCGTGGAGCAAAGGCGGCATTCAGAAGCTCTTGGAAACGACGCTGGGCTAGTGCATGACGGTTGTTGATGGCGTTTCATCTTGAATTCATCTTGTGGGTAGCCGTATGAGTGTAAAAAGCATAGGTAGATAGCTAGCTGATGAGCAGGCGTGTAGAAGAGTAGACACACATACATACAACAGCTCGAACCACATCACAAGACATCATCGTGACCTGCAACATACCAAATAAGATCAATCGGTACTATTATTCTCTAAAGATCTCAAAGCAGTTTCCGAAAAATATGCAGATTGAGATATAACGAAACAAAACTATGCAAATCCCGACACTAAGACGAAAGACAATCAAACGAAACTCCTCTTGTTCCCTTTTGCAGCCGCGCCTTGTTCAAGACCAGAGTTGCTTTACTGAAAACGAAAATTACGCATATATTCCTGCCGCAAAAGATTTCCAAAACAAGATATTGAAAGCAAAAATGAAACAATTGACAGACGGCCGTTGAAGGGTTCCTCCGTGCCAAGAAGCACCCCTTCGTCCGAACCCCCTCCCCCCAGAAAATTATTTGTAGAGTAAAAGATGAGCCGCTTCTGCTGTGTTTCGACATGCGGCACGTATATAACACGAGGGTATTTCAAGTAAATATTTTGTCATCATCAAACTGAAAGAGCGCATCGTCAGCCCTTTACAGCTGGCCAGAGAGCAGTGCTTCGGTGGCGCTATTGATGTATTGTCTCTTGGCGTCAAGAGGTACGTCAAAACGTCGCTCGAGTTCTTGCTTGATGCCCTTCTTGGTAACCGTCATCAGATCGGCCGTCTTGAGAATCTCGCGAATCTCAGCCAACAGCGCGTCATCACTAGGCAGGCCAACCATGTCTTCCGGAGAAAAGAATTGAGAGCCGCCGTATGAGCTCATGCGGTTGGCACCCATCTCAGAGTGAGCCAAGGACATGCGAGACATGCTGCGAGGGTCATGGGAGATGTGTGGCATTTGCGGTACCAGACCAGTCGTTGAACCAGGGCGGCTAGGGAAGCCATACTCGGAAACGTGAGGGTGAGCCTTGGTGGCATAGCTGTAGCCGGAGACTTCCGAGCGCGTGTCGTCGCGAGAAGTCTGAGTCTCCCAAAGCTCGGCCTGGTAGTCCTCCCACCTCTTGCGGGGAATCGTGCTGGGGTCAAACTTGCCCTCGTCAGAAACGATGACCTTCTTGCCCTTCTCACCAGCCACGACACGAGTGTTACCCCAGGCAAAGTCATCCATGTTCCAGAAAGCGTACAGGGGTAGACCAAAACTGAACACAGGAATGGCAAGAATGTACAAAATCATCCAACCAACCATTTCCCACTTGCGGCGCAAGATGAAAATGATGGCCTGGAGACCATAAATGACACCGAGAAGAATAAAGGCCGTCACTGGTACGACACTGGTGTTTTCGATGACGAGGACAATCAGGTAGACGATATAGGCGAGGGTGACGGGTTGGACAATGGTGCTGAGCAGGTCAATGAAAACGACAAAACGCATACTGAAACAGCAGAAACCGCAGAGCTGCGCCATGGGAATCAGCTCAACGAGGTTGTGGACAGTAGAGTTGATCCAACGACGACGCTGTGAGAGGAAGACCTTCCACGAATCAGGCGCGATAGTCCAGGCGTGAGCAGTGAAGATATACTTGGTCTTATACTTGTTGTGATACTTGAGCAGCAAGGTCGTGAGGTAACGATCCTCACCAAGGTGCAACAAGTTCTTCATATGCAGAGTGTCAACACGAATTGTGGAGTAGTCTTCCACGATCTCGCGGCTGACGAACAAAGGCTTGCCAGTCTCCGCGGCACGAATTCGGTACATGGAAAAACAACCAGGTAAACAGGTGACGGAACCAAAGAGCGACTCGAATGCCTTGGAAAGGTTGTGCGAAATGTAGTACTCGTAAACCTGGATCATAGTGATGAAGGAAGACTTGGAATTGGTAAGGGCAGTCTCACCGCAGACCGCAATCAAGCGCGTGTCATCAATGAAAGCAGACACCATGCGGCTGGCAGAGTCCGGAGCAACGACAGTATCGGCATCAATCTGTAGCATAAATTCGTAAAAGGTGGGGTTAACACCGATGATGTTCCGAATTTGGTGGTACATTTCAAGTTCCATGGGACTCATGGCAAGATTGTAGTGAACACGGTTCAAGAAGCGCATGACGATCATCTGGGAATCACGCTTGCCACGGTTGCCGGGACGGCCAACCTCGGAAGGCTTACCAACCTTGACAATAACCAGGAAAGGAACAATGTGACCTTGGACTTCATAGAGACCAGAATAAACCTTGCCCATGTTGTGCTGCTTGAGACCTTCACCGAGAGACTCGAAACTTAGAGGCTCAGGATCAACGGTGTCGGCAACTCCGAGAATATCGAGTACGATGCGGGGCGTGGGACGATCGTTTCCTTGGCCGATAATCATACCGTCACAAACAATAACCAAGAGTTTGCGTTTATCGTCATACTTCATTCGAGCAGCCGAATCAATGGCACGGCGAAGAGAGTCTTCGTCCTCGGTGTACGCCGGGATCTGGCAGATGACGAATTTATCAAGGTTCTCGGGCATGCTCTTGCCTCCAAACTGCAATGCAGCAATGAATTTGAATGCGATGACGGAAACCAGCAGAATTGTGACGGCAAGGACCAAGTAAGTTGCCAGCTGGCACCGGGTTGAGTTCCGGGTGTCGACATCACCGACGAAGAAGAGGTTGTCAAGACACGTCTTCATTCTTGAGCGCATTGCGGCATCCATGGCCAAAGAGTCCCAGTATTTTGTCATGTCCGAGCCAGAACGAACCTGGAACATTTGAACGACGTCGTCACTCATGAAGTTTGCGAGGCTTGCATCATCGGGAAGCGACTCGCCAGCCTTAGCGAGTAGTCGACGACCGCCAGCCATGTAGGTGGTGAGGTCGTAGACGCGGCCGTCTATGATACCAATTCTTTGTTGCTTCTCGTTGAGCTTCTTCACATATTGAGGCGTGTAACCGACAGTGCCTTTTTTGAAAAGAGCACGCAGCATGGTCATTTGTTCGAAATACCAATCAGGACGAGTATCATTGGTATAGTAGCGAAAGTCATGATATTTGGCGTTGAGGTCCTGGGTGCTGATAAGGGCAGGGGAGATGCCAGTAAAGTTGTTGTTCTTGTAGTCGAGCGTGACTCGAGGATCAACATCTCCATCTTTGCCCTGGCAGAGAGCGCTAACTTGAATGGGGAAGAGAGAGCTGATGTCTAAGCCAGCATAATTGGTAAGTAGCTTCGGGTTGAGGTAAGGCGGGTAGTGCTGAGGAACATAGGCAGCCAAATCGAACACGTATCCGCGAATGGAGACCAAGGCACCCTTGCTTCCGGACTTGCCATTGTATGAAGACAACTCTGCTGGGCTGTACACATGTTGTTTGGGGCAAATAAGAAGGGGAAAGACGACGATGAAGAAAGCGGCAACCAGGCAGAGGAGCCAAATGAGGAAGTTGATGGCAAGCTTCTCACGCCAGGCCATGCGTACATCTTTACGGGGCATACGGCCGATCCAGCGAATGAGGAAATCAGGGACGAACCAAGTCAACAAGTAGACGAGGAAGACCCATCGCTTGCGGCTCGGGCTGTCCTTGTACTCTTCGACTTCGACCAGGTCCTTTTCGTTACCTCGCTCAGCCATCTGCTCGCGAGTGTCGAAGTTTTTGAACATGTCACCGCCACCAATGGCAGAGACACCGGCCTCGGATCGAGCATCATCACCTGCGGCAAAGTATCCGCTCTTGGTCTTCTCGCCAGCGTACATGAGGGGAGTGTTGCCACCGGAGACGAGCTGCTCCTTGGAGGCAATAAAGGGATTGCGCTCGGGAACACCATAACTTTCGCCATCAGCAGAGGCCATGCCCGGCCGAGCAGAGCCGCTGGCGGTCAGATGAGCAACCTCCATCCAGCATCGCTCGCTGAGGAAGACACCGGTGGAGCCAATCTGCACTTCATTGCCCGGCCAGCGCCTTTCTTCAATGACAATCTCAGCGCGCTCACGCTCACTACCAACGAGAATAGTCTCTGAATCGACAAGACCAAGGAATTCGCCGAATGGCACGAATAGACTAAAATCGGCGGAGCGCAGGCGCTGGCTGATCTCGGCAATACCAAAAGTCTGAACCTGAGTCCTGACACACTTGCTGTCGAATTGGTTGGCAATGCGACGGTCATTGGGTTTCAAGCAAAAGACAAAGTAACAGTTGGTACCAGGGTCGGTGACAGCTTTTTGGACGTTATCCAGAGATGAGAGGAATTGACCGGAAGCACCCTGTTCAATACCAGTGGTGGTAGCGCCACGGCGCTGATCTTTTTCGCGGGATTCGCCAAGCTGCTCGAGACGATCAAGAGCGTCCTGCTGCTCTTGACGGCGGCCAGCCGTTGGTGGCCGAGCTCTGGTGCCCTTCCGAGACATGACGCTGGGGGCACGAGTAGGTTTGGAGCTGACCGAGGCTTGCATAACTGTCGTTCTCTCGTTGGGATGAGTGACAGTTTGGAGAGCGTCCTGGCCGAAAAGGCGGGCAACGAATTCGCTCTTGGTTGTGTTGATCATATTGAGGAGGTCACCAGAAATGAGCTCGCCGTTCTCTTCGATAAGGCCCTTGACAGGGTAGTCAACTTCACCAGCAAAGTGCTTGACGGTGAAGGTAGCGGCTGTATTCTCGGTCATGAAGTTGCTCCCAGGCAATTTGGCAGTGGCGGAGCCAATGTCAATAGCAGAATTTTTGCCTTCGAAGCGCTTGCGTAAGCTCTCGAGAAGCTGCATGTCGGTGCGGTTGCGACGGGTTTGGTCATCGAGAATGCTAAGCAGGCCATTACCAGGCTTGAGCAGACCCTTGACAGCATCGGAGTTGTCAAAGTAGGATGTAGGGGCAACACTGACTTCCTCGGACTCGAGCATCTCGGCCTTGCGGTCAAAGAAGTTGTGAAGGGTGACATTGTAGAGAGCCTCGGTGGCAGCGTTGTTGAGAAGCTGGTCAAGAACCGATCTGGTGGAGCCCTGCTGGACGAAACCGGGGAAGTCTACAATGGAGATTGTGTTGGCGATGGACTCCTCGGGAGCACACAGACGCTGATTGGCCGATTCCATGATCCAGGCAACAAGCAGAGCGTAGAGGGTTCTGGCGAGCTCATTGGCATGAGCGCGAGCGCCAACTGGGTCAAGCATGACGGTAACTCGCTCCTTTTGAATCATTTTTGTCTTGTAGCCGAGAGTGGTTTGCAAATCATTGGAATTGACACCCAGAAAAGCGGCAACAATAGCAAGGACATCCTTATTCTTGACTCCGGTGAAGGAATTGGCACCTTCATGGGAGAAGCCACCGCTGTCACCGCCGGTGGCGCTGGTGTCGTTTGCGTTTTCGAATTCAAGCTGACCAATGTGGAGAATGGCAGCGAGTATTTGGCAAATCTCGGCAATATCGTTACGAGGAAACTCGAGCTTCTTGAGGGCATTTTTGAAAAGCTGAAAGCCGTCGGCATCATTGATACCAACCTTGAGCTGGGTTGGGTGACCAAGATACTTCCAACGGGTGGTGCCGGCAACGGGGGAGTCGTCCAGGCCAAGATGAGTCTTTTCGGCCGGGCTTGTTCCGGCGAGTAGATAGTAAAGGGCGTGGAAATTGCGTTCACCGGTGGGAACATCGGTGATTCGGCTTCTTTCTAATCTATGGTCAAGGAGCTTACCACCAATGAGGATAGGGTTGGTGGTGGAAGCAGTGTCGTATTGCAGCTCGTAGAAGAGACCAGACTTGGAGGCAGTGGGAGTGGTGGCGGTCTTTGTCGTCGTGAGGGTATCGAAGACGTAGGCGGCGAGAGAGAGCTTGCTGGAAAGGGGAGTTGACGACTTGTTGAGCAAGGCAGTAAGGAGGTGTGAGCGGATCGTAGACTTGCCCGAGCCGGATTCACCACTAGACATGTACGTTAGCTCGAACATGAGATATGATGGGCGATGTTGTCGGGCGTGTCTTCTTACAGGAATACGACGGCTTGGTTCTCGGAGCGATGGCCAAGTCTCAGCCAGGCACGGTCAGCCATGTCCTCGGCGCCAGCCATGGCGCTTCCCTCTTTGCCGCCATCGGGACCCTTGGACGAGGAGGTGTAAGTGTTGAGACAGACGAGGCCATGTGAGGATAGTCGAGCGGTGGGATGAGCAACGTGGAAACGACTGGCGAGATGAGCGGTGATGTGTGTATCGGACTGAAGATGAGTCGGCAAGGAGGGCAGCGAGTCCTGGGTGTGGGCGCCTCCGCCGAGATTCAGCATATTGGAAGCCATGTTGGGCGAGCAGCCAGGAATTGGCTCTCGGGGAAGTTGATCGAGGCTGTCGAGGACTTGAAGTGCAGGTTGATGAATGCGATATAATGAGTAAAAGGAGATATGCGGATCACGGCCGGCTTCGTGTACTGGGGCGTGTTGCGTACGACGACTGTGTCTGAAACAAGACGTCGGTGGGCGTGTAGGAGGACGAGCGAGAGGAAGCCCAAGATCTGAGCAGAGCGAGAGAGGTGCGACAGGGGCCGGCAGAGAGGAAACGAAGGTCAGGAAAAAAGGGAGTCGAGAAAGCAAAATTGCCCCGCGGAAGGGAATAAAGCAGCGCTGGCAGGAAAATGCAGCTAGAAGACGGTGTTGTGATGGCCAAAGCAAAAGGAAAAAAGATTCCAAGTTTTGTGCAGTCGGGCAGACCAGGCCAGAAGTCGAGGGGGGGCGCAGCTAACCAGGAAAGGTCGCCAGGCTCAAAGCAGAGGGCCAGCCAGGTGATTCCAGTCCAATGGTTGCCAGTTGGCAGCAGCAGTGAGTGGCACCGCGCACCGGTAGTGGCAGAGAGACAGTGGTGGTTTGTCAGTTGAGCGGAAATCGGGGCACAACGAGCCAAGGTACCCGCTCGTACCGCTACAGCAGTTTGACAGCGAGGTACCAAATTAAGCAGCAAGACAGGGGACGGGGAACAGCCATGGAGAGCACGCTTGACCTCCAAACAGACCAAACCTCGTGTTAGCTCGCGCTAGGGGCCTTTGGGGGGTCATGAATGGAGTCGAATAAGGACGCGCTGGGGAGGGGTGTATCCTTGCATTCACGGCTCTGCCCGAGTACGGCTAACCTTAGAGGACAAAAGCGCAGTTTACATTGTATTTGTTAGTAGCTACTAAATTCGCCATGGCAAATCGCCTTCAACAGAGGCCACGATTCTGCAAATCAGCGGTCATCCCCTCTACGGCTGCTAACATTGGCCACTGCAGGTGCTACTATTCTCTGCCCATCCTGCCACAACAAAATGGATGCCTCGTAGATGGGCATCGTCAACGTCACAATCCGTGCAAATAGCCATCATCCTTTCATTAAATCAATCAACAATCGACTTCTGGCCTCGATCTAAAGTTCCATTTTCTGCACCATCTATGGCGTTATGATATTTATATTTATACACATCATCATGAATACCCCGGAGCACCTACGAAGTACATATTCTCCGCGTGGGCCGCATTCCACTGCGTCGCCGTTGCACAGGGAAAGCAAAATGATCGCTGCTTTTGCTTTGACCTGACCAGTTTCCTGTCTTTTGCTACTGCATCGTGATTCGTCATCACTCTTGTACGTGGGGGCTTTAATCTTCCGCTAATGCTCATGACCAAGACAACCTGTCGATGGTGCCGCAACACTCGTAATTAGTTTGAGACTCTGACAAACCATCTGAATACTGTCAACGCGAAAAACTCTGATGAGTACCAGCATTAAGAAGTCCTGCAACAAATCATGCACCACTTCACCGCACGGCAGCACATGTCCGACGGACAAGTGTCAATTCAAGTTTGCATAGTCCCGCCCCCTGACCGTCAAGGCGCATCATCTCGTCTTTGTGCAAAGGCCGAGCTCAGTACCGGCTGGACGCGTTACCACATGAGGCAACCGCAAAATTTTAAGTGACGATGCTAGCGCGATAGATTTAGGGCCGCAGCGTTCCTGGCCACCAGGGTGAATCTTTGAGTTGCTTTGTTTTGCGTTCACAGCATTGCTAGAACAGGCAGGGTCAGGACGGCTTAGATAACCAGCCCGCGTCAAGTGGTCACAAGCAAAAGCAACCACAAGAAGCAGAGCCTTGTCTTTAGGCTGCCGTGGACTGGCTGACATGGACTTTCTTTCACATGCCTTGTCTTCAGCGTGCTGGCAAATGACTTTGCTCCCATTTCCGGCCGGGCAACCCTGAAGATGGGGTCGTCAACAAAAGCCCCTCGGGAAGGGGCGAATGCGCCTACCCAGTAGATCAATTCCGGCAATCGAGTGCAGAGTACGAAGTATGATGCGCATCGTGACAGCCTGCCAGGGCTCGATTCCAGATACAGTTTCCGGACACAGTGCACTGTTGAATGTGGCGCAGGCTTCCCGCTGCTGGAGCAGGCAGGCTCAGTTGAGCAGCTTACCCCATGTCGTGCTACTGACCAGATTCAATGTAACGCTACAGAGTACAACACACAGCATCGTGCGAAAATTTGCGGCGAACAAGGCCGTTTGGCAGAGTTGTTGTTGTTTACGTCTTGATAAGTATTTACTGGTAGTTGGTGTGCGCCATGCATTGACAAATCCGGGGTTGAAACAGCGGGATGAACGCATTCCGAGCCCTAACCAGACTGCATGATAATTCTTCTGCATAATATGGGATGGAGGCTGCATTCACACCGGCAGGAGCTCGCACCAGTGAAGTGTTTGGTATTCAGTGAGCTGCCATCGATCGAGTCTTCAGATTCTACTTATTCAGAAACCCAAGGCGCAGCAGCCTTTGGCGGGCCTCATGGTCGGGTAGACCCAGAAATTGGGCGCGTATCCCGATATAGAGTCTTTGAGATCTACCAGTGCACAGCCTCTTTGGACGAATTAGCAGTAATTATTTAGCGTATGGTGGACAAGTGGTGGTGTGTGTACGGAAATGTGGCGTGGCATAGCAATTGTATCAGTAGGGAAAATATTTTGTACTGGGTTGACTGGGTTGACTGGCACCTGGGCACATTGGCACAATACGAGAAAGAGGCTGCGTTTCGCCACGCATGATGCACCATGCGCCAAGCACCAGCCCATATCGCTCATAAATGAGTGGCTCTCGAGGCCGAAAGGGTCAAAGGGATCCAGAAGAAGTCCCAAACTCCCCCAAGGGATCACCAGAACCCGGACACCGGGGCATCCGTCAGTAATTTTTTTTTTTTGATAAATACGCCGTTTGACAGTGGACACTCGACACGATAGCCACTTCGTATTCTATGCTGTCCCTGTTTTTCGACAAGGAATACGGAAACAGAGCCTGCTTATTAATAACGTTATATCCGTAGATGCATCGCATTCTTCATCTTGACAAATGATGGGTTTTTTTTTTCGTGTTTTTGTGCCCCCAGCTTCGTACCGCTTCGTTGCTGTTCATTACCACATCTACTGTCAACAACTTGTTTACTTCTGTGCTTTGGCCGACAAGAAATGCACAAATGAATAAGCCATTCAAGTAGGTATCTTTTTCTCCAAGTACGTACCTACAGGGCCAGGTACCTCTCTTTCAGTCCCTGTGGCACCACTACGGAGCCCGTTCAGCTGCTCATCTCGCTTGGCGCCATTTTAGCTGAAGATGTAAATAGGCAAAAGAGCTGCAAGAGTGTCTACAGATCAGACATTGTGCCTTTTGGTATGCAGATTGACCTGGTAGTAGTCCCATACAGATCCTCACATGTAAATACATTCACAGATGATGTAAATATTTTGGCATTGCTGCGTTGCTACAGACCTACGGGCCTGGATACCTACCTAGGTAGAGACAGGTACCTCCTGTTGTCCCAATGTGCTGGTCACTGGTCACTGGCCAGTCCCGCTGGCCCTGAAGCTAAAGCACTGTGGTGGGCCGCCGCCTGCTAAAAATGGCGACGGGATGCTCAAGCGGCCACCCCCTGAAGCCTGCTGCGATGACTGCGCTTCTGGTCTGTTCCGCCGGCCGTATAATCTTTTTTGCTTTCTATTTTCACCTCTTTTCTGTCATGTCAGACTGTCTGTCAGTCCACTGTAAATGTCCTTTGAGCGAGCGTTTGGGGAACCGTGCTGACCCCTGAATTCTTCTTGAGCAGCCTGTTCTTTGCTGGCCCTCGAACAGACTATTTAGTAATTACCCATCCATCATCAGTAACTAGTGAATTGATCCGTGAAACTTCAACTCGATATTTTGGCAATAGCCTTGCTCTGTGCTAGTAGGTATTTACTACCTAGGTACGGATTAGTATTGTTTATTTAGCATGTTACAGCCCCCGTATTCCCTTCCCATGCCTGTTAGTTGGCCAGCACCTTAGCTGCACCCACTCCTGCTACGCCCATGCCCGCGCCACGCTGCCAAACCCTGCGTTGTGCCAGACCACCTCCATCTCTGTGATTCCAAGCCCAACTTTCCTCCTCAGTCTTCTTTTGCTTGTTTCACTGTTTTGCGGTCTCTCGCTGCTACTCTGGCTTCATACCAGTACTGCCTCACTCGCTTTGGCGGCCGCTATATTCGTCTCTTTTCACACAGTACAGTCGCTATCCCATCGTCCACACACCCCCTTTGCGCCTCAGTCTTCTGTCCGTGCTGGAGGAGGGTCTTGATTTACAACGTTTACGCTCGCTTCGTTTACCAACGCCGTGTTGTCACGTTTACGGGCGCTATCATAGTTGGCATAATCCCTTACGCTGTCTCCGAGCATTTTGCAGCATCTCTCGAACCCGTCTCATGACAACTTGACAAACAGACAGCGTTTCGCCCGTTGCCCCAGCCGCGAGTCTACAAAGCCACAGCCGTTGCCGACGTTTTTCTCCATCTGGTTCGACTTCGACGCCCCTCAGCTCTTCTTGGAGCTTCATCTCTAGAACCCGCCGCAAGCATGGCCAACCGAATGTCCATGTTTTCGGTCGCCTCTGAAGGCCATGGCAATAATCGCGGTCCTCAGACGGCTCAAGTGTCCACCACCACCCTCCTCAATACCATACACAACATTTATCTCTCCAGCCAACCTCACCAATTGGATTCGAGTACCAGTCTTGTAGTTAACACTTGGCTTACCGCTTCCCAAGGCGGTCCTACCGTCGATGCTGCCCTCGCCACCAGAGCCTGGGAGCACGCTCGCCGCCGTGCCGAGGATGCCTTAATCGTGCTTGGGTATGTCGACGCAGCTGCCATCTTTGCCGTTCTGCCCTTCCAAGTCTCTAACATTCTCTATTAGATCTCTGCACTCTTCTACTCCGTCTGTCCTCGTTCCATTCATTTCTTCGATGCCCTTTACGATCCCGAGTTCCGTCTTTAAAGCCCTCGACTCTGTTCAGCCATTCCTGCACTGTGTCACGCCTTACAACCCATCGTTTCCTCGCCATGTTGCTCTGAGCGCCTCCTTCACCCTGAACCTCGCTGGAAACCTCACGGCTGCTACCCTAGCCCTCTCGCAGGGTGGAATTGATACCGAAAATGGTCTCTTCAGCATCCCTGCCGACGCCGGATACCGCGCCTTTGATGTCTTCTACTACTTGCTCACGTCTGCGTCTACGCCCGCCGAGCGCGAATTCCTCGGTCTCCGGGCTCCTTCAACCTATGCCCTTCTTGCTCGTTCGTCTACCTATACCCCGCCGGCATACTTGCCCACTGCCGACGATTCTGCCTCTGCCGACGACTTCCGCCAAGCCCTCAAGGACATTGGTATCAAGGGATCTGCTCACCGAAATTTCATCTCTACCCTAGCTGGTCTTCTGAAGCTTGGAAACACGCTCGACTATGAGCTCGAATCCGACACCCTCGAGGAGCTCTGCGAAGAAGCTAGCGGTCTGCTTGGTCTCGAGCCCGCCGTCCTTACGACCAAGTGCAGTACCGAAGACCGACGCATCCTCGTCAGTGGCCTCTACGAGTCGCTCGTTGACTGGGTCATCTCCAAGGCCAACGCTGCCATTGCAGCGCAAATGACCCGGATTCGTGATGCTGACGAGTCCGCAGACGGCCGTGGCGCACGCACGCCCACCTCGGATGAGGACAATGGTGATACAGTCAGCCTTACTGTCATCGAAATTCCTGATCCAACTCTTGGCAAAGCTGTCTGCATGCGCTCCATCTTTGATGACTCTTGCGGCATCAACGCTGAGATGATCCAGGACGGCGTGGAAGCCTCCCCTGCTGGCTCCTCCGTCTTGAGAGAGATGCAGCAGGCTGTTGCTGATGTCGCCCCGGATCTAGGGATCATGACCGGTCCGGAGGGCCGCGAGCGCCAACGTGAGCTAGAACAGAGGGAGATTGTCCTAGAAAGAGTTGCACACGCCGCTGAGGATGGTGGCTTCATCAAAAGGCTTCTATTTCCCGTACAAGGCGAAGGCATCAACCTTGGCCGTGCTGGTCGGCTCGACCTCCCTCACATGCTTGCTTCTAGCCGCACCTGGTACCACCTGTCCCTTCACCCTACAGATGATAGCCCCGCCAGCCTAGCTGCTCTGCCATCCATCACATCGGCCTGGTCTGCCGGTACCGTTTCTCGACAGCTGCGCTCATGGCGTCTGCCTGAATGGGCAAACCGCCGTAACCGACACCTCGATTATACTGCCGATTTTGATGTCGAAGAATTTGTTACGCGCTATGCCCCACTCGGCTGCACTGATGGCAGGGATGGCATCGAAAGCTGGATGCTGGAACGTGGCTGGAGTAACGGCGAAATCTTTGTCGGCAAGGAGCGTGTTTGGATCCGTGAGTCTGCCTGGTGGGATGCAGAGTCCATGCTCGACATGAAGTCAGGAGGCAGCGTCCAAGGCTTGAACACCAATCCTTTCAGTAGCGGTTTCGACACGTCTTACTCCAATAATGGCAGCGGCTTTTTCCCACCGCAGCCCATGGATAATGCCTACAGTGCAAGCCGCGATGACCTCATGGGAGGACACTCTCGCAATGTCAGCCAGGCCAATGGCAGCCAGGCAGGCTTCCCTCAGGCCATGACCGTTGCTCCATCCATTGCCCCTACTTCCATGACTGGCAAGCGCAACGTCAACAAAGGTGATTATGGACTTGGAAATAAGGGTGATACCTACAAGCCCGACGACTACGTTGATGGTGGCGATTACACTGGCGAACTCGACCCTGAGCTCGCCAAGAACAAGCACCTGGAAACCAAGCATACGACTGCTGGTCGCCGTGCTTGGGTAGCCGTCGTCTGGGCTCTCACATTTTGGATTCCTTCTCCACTGCTCCGATACATTGGCCGCATGCGCCGACCCGATGTTCGCATGGCTTGGCGCGAGAAGCTCGTTTTGGTGTTCATCATTTTCATCATGAATGCCTTCATCGTATTTTGGATCATCTTTTTCGGAAAACTACTATGCCCGAATTTTGACAAAGCCTGGAACCAGAGTGAAGTGGCAAGCCACCAGGGAGGTGATACTTTTTGGGTCGGTATCCATGGAAGAGTCTATGACATCTCCGATTGGTGGAGGCAGCAGCACAGTGATGTACCCAACATCAAGACGACAAGTGATATCATGGAGCCACTCAATGGCTTGATCATGGATAACTACTTTGTTCCTCCTCTAAACGTTGCGTGTGGCGGGCTTGGAATTAAGGACACTACCCGACTCACACCCAACACCACAGTCGAGTATGAAACTGCTGTCCACACCTCTGGCTACTATGCACGATACCCCAACAGCGTTCTGCACACCGACACATGGTACTATGGAAAGTTCAAGCCAAAGATCGACACTTTCTATCACGGTGACCTCGTTTGGAGCGCAAAGACTGTCAAGTCCGACGGCAAGGATAACCAGCACATGTGGGCCACGTACGGGGACGAAATCTACGATCTCACTGACTACTTTCACACCATTGATCTGAACACTGGCAATGATATTTACCAGTTCATGAATAAGAAGATCTCAGATCTCTGGAAGAACAATCCCGGTCAGAACGTCAAGCAAGACCTTGATAAGGCGCTCGCCGACGCCAAGGCCAGTGGCGACACCGAGTCTTACGACAACATGGTCAACTCGTGGAATTGTATCAAGAACTCTTTTTATGTGGGAAAGACTGATTTTAGAGAAAGCGCCCGATGCACAGCCAACAACTGGATCATGTTGGCTTTTACGATTCTCATCTGTGCCATTATTCTCGTCAAATTTGTGGCTGCTATTCGCTTTTCCTCCAAACGCCGTCCATCCCCTCAGGACAAGTTCGTCATTTGTCAGGTTCCAGCTTACACTGAAGGCGAAGAATCGCTACGCAAGGCGCTTGACTCGCTCACTGCACTGCAATACGATAACAAGCGCAAGCTCATTTGTGTCGTTTGCGATGGTGTCCTTACTGGCCAGGGCAACGACCGCCCGACGCCCAAGATTATTCTCGATATTCTCGGTGTTGATCCCAAGGTCGACCCACCCGCTCTACCCTTCAAATCTGTCGGTGCTGGCAGTGAGCAGCTCAACTACGGCAAGGTCTATTCTGGCCTTTACGAATTCGAAGGCAATGTTGTTCCTTATATTGTCGTCGTCAAGGTTGGCAAGGAGAACGAGCAAGCAGGCGCTAAGCCTGGAAACCGTGGTAAACGTGATTCGCAGATTCTGCTGATGAGCTTCCTCAACCGCGTCCATCATCGATCTCCTATGAATCCTCTCGAGCTGGAAATGTTTCACCAAATCAACAATATCATTGGTGTGGACCCTGAGCTGTATGAATACCTCCTCATGGTCGATGCCGACACAGCCGTTGCAGAAGACTCTCTCAACCGTTTGGTCTCTGCATGTGCGCATAATGCCAAAATTGCCGGTATTTGTGGTGAAACCAGCCTGCAAAACGATGAAAAGTCATGGTGGACCATGATTCAGGTCTACGAATACTTCATCTCCCACCATCTCGCCAAGGCCTTCGAGTCGCTTTTTGGAAGTGTGACCTGTTTGCCCGGATGGTATGTGTACACCACTATTCTCTCCATACACTCAATTAGCTAACCGACATGCAGTTTCTCCATGTACCGACTGAGGACCGTTGACAAGGGCAAGCCTCTGATCATCTCGGATGCCGTCATCAAAGAGTACAGCATTTGCAATGTCGACACCTTACATCAGAAGAACCTACTATCTCTTGGTGAAGATCGGTTCCTGACCACTCTCATGACGAAGCACTTCCCATCAATGCACTACAAGTTTGTCCAGGATGCCCAATGTAAGACTGCGGCTCCAGAGTCTTTTGGTGTCTTGATCTCTCAGCGTCGTCGCTGGATCAACTCTACCATTCACAATTTGGTTGAGCTTCTACGTCTTGGAGACATGTGCGGCTTCTGCTGCTTCTCAATGCGTTTTGTTGTCTTTATCGATCTCTTCAGTACCATCATTCTGCCAGCTACCTGCGTATACCTGGGTTATCTCATTTACCTGCTCGCAAGCAAAACTGGGCCGTTCCCTGTCATTTCGATTGCCATGTTGGCAGCCGTCTACGGTCTTCAGGCTTTGGTCTTTATTCTCAAGCGTCAGTGGCAGCACATTGGATGGATGATTATTTACATCATCGCCTTCCCCATTTACTCCTTCATTCTTCCCATCTACTCGTTCTGGAACCAGGACAACTTTAGCTGGGGTAACACTCGCATCGTCATTGGTGAGAAGGGTAACAAGCAAGTCATTGCTGTGGAGGACGATGTTTTCGACCCGCGATCCATTACCATGCAGCGATGGGATGATTATGCCTATGCCAACAACCTGCCTGGTCGCCGTGGCGGCTATCAGGAGAAGGACGACTCGCCCTACATGGACCAGTATGAGATGGACGAGATGAAATCTGTCTACTCTGCCGCTCCCCAAGGAACCGCGCTCTCTGGCATGCCCGGCAACAACCCTTACATGACGCCACAGTCTCCTGCTCACTTTGGCCGCAGCTCCACTATGCTCCATCAGCAGGATCCCATGATGATGCAATCGGGGAGACAATCCTCCATGGCAGATTTCCAGGATCGCCAATCACCCTATCAAGACTTTCCTCAAGCTCGTCCTAGCATGATGAATACGCGCAGCCAGTCCAACCTATCCCCGTACGGCGGCAACCGAGCGTCGTCTGCCATTGGCTTCGCAGGCGGCCAGCACGCTGCCATGGCCAGCAGTGCCTCTCTGGCCAACACCAATATCGACTTTAGGCAAAACAGCGGCGCGACCTCGGACGGTTCCATCATTGAGTCGATTCAGGCCGTCCTGCGCGAGGTTGACCTGGACACCATTACTAAGAAGCAGGTGCGCGCTCTCGTGGAGCAGCGTCTGCAAACTGAGCTGGTTGGTGAGCGTCGGACATTCCTCGACCGACAGATTGATCGTGAACTTGAGAATATGTAAAATGGTTCACGGGAATCTTCGCGATAGAAGCGAATTTTGAAAATAGGGGTACAATGAGTCTCATGTTTTGGCCTCTTGTTTGTTTTCTTTTTTTGGCACGCGTTGGCATAATAATCTTTGCTTAATAATGCTTTGACGGGAGTAGCTGTGTTCTCCTTTTCAAACGCTCTTTGATTACTTGTATTTTGGACAATTTTTCTTGTTTATGGACGTTTTGGGAAAACAAATGAATATAGCATAGCTTGCAACGCAAGCCAGGACAATCATTTAAGCAGTTTTCTACATGTTTGACTCATGATCTATGAGCTAGTTTATATATACAAATACAGAAAGCAGCAACGTCTGAAGAGACACGTTGATTCCTTACTATGGTGAGGTTATGCATTAATGTCGAGTCTAGGTATTCTTGTCACAGCAGAAGCAGAGATAATAGGTGACGTGATACTCGTCAAGTTCATGTTTCGCCATTTATATATAGAAGTTGGTGTAAGATTTCTCAAGTAGTTATTTTTTGGTCGGACACCTGCCCAAAATTCATGTGTCAATCTTACCCACGCCCTTTAAGCGCAAGTAGACATCTGTCCCCCAGCCGTATAGGCTCTGCAGGGCGATGCCGCCGCCAAAGTACTCTGCGTAGGCGCGGCTCAGCGGCAGGCCGTAGCCGAGGCCGGCGATGGAGCTGCCGCCGCTGCTGGCGGACGAAATGGCGGCGAGCCCGTCGCCGCCCGAGGGGCTGGCGTACTCTTGGTCGTCGGAGAAGGTGGTGAAGGAGTAGGACCAGATGTCGGGGAGGACGTCGGTGGGGATGCCGCCGCCGCGGTCGCGGATGCGGATGGTGACGCCGGGGGTGTTGTCGTCGTCGAGGGGTAGAATGCCGGGGGCGACAGCGGCGTTGTCGTTGTCGTCGCCGGGACTCTGGTGCTTGAAAGCGGGCTCCGGCGCAATGGTGACGACAATGGGCTCGCGCGTCTTGCTCTCGACGGTGGCGCGAAAGGCGTTTTTGAGAAGCTCGGTGACAATGTACTCGAGGTGCATGGGGACAAAGGCGAGCGTGGCGTCGGGCTCGCCGTCAATGACGAGCTCCGGACGGACGCCGTAGCGCAGCTCGCAAATGTCGGCGACGAAGCCGGCGCAGGACTCAATGGTGGAGGCGGGCCGCAAGGCCGTGTCAATGACGCCAATGTAGGACGGGTGGTCCGGGCAGGGCGTGGGGCTGGCGGCCGGGTCAAAGTGCTCCTGGGAGCTAAAGTGCAGGGCAATGTGCTGCTCGGCGACGAGGCGAGTGCCGATGCGCGCGCGCAGGTGGCTGTCGAGGAAGCGCGTGACGTCGGCGGGCGCAATGTAGCGGCGGCACTCGAGGAAGCCCTTGGCCAGCACGGGGATGGTGTCGGTGTGGGTGGCGACGAGCTCGGCGAGGACGTGCGTGAAGCGGACCTCGTCCTCGGGCGTGGCGATGGCGCCGTGGCGGCTGCTGGTGCCGGTGCTGGCGCCGGCGGCGACGGCGGCGCGGTGGTAGGGGAGTAGGATGGACAGCGAGTGCAGGTAGTTGCGGTAGATGCGCGCGACGTTGGGGTTGGAGACGACGATGTAGGGCAGGTTGCGCAAGGCCTGGATGCGGTGCGCTAGGCGGATCGGGAGCAGCGAGAGAGTAAAGTTGGCCGAGGACAGGAGGGAGCGCTCCGAGAGAGGTGGGCGGCCGTGTCTAGAATAGCACAAAAGCTGGTAAGTAAAGGGCAAAGCAGCGAGGAAACTGGCAGGGGTGGAATTTTTCTTTTTTCTTGTTTACTTGACGAGATCGGCCAGACTCAGTGGATGTTGCGTCTGCCGGGCCAGCGTGGCAATGTCGGCGTCGGTCACTTTATCGACAGACGGGCCCCGGCTGGTGGAAAAGAGACGTGGCCGCCGAGGGCATGATGCGGTGTGTGTGGCGGCGGTCCGGCGGCAGATGGGCCCGGCGGATGTGGTTATTCGTGCTGCCATGGCAGCATGGCGTTGATTATTTGACAATGTGGTGGAAGCGTTTTTTGTGAAGCCAATGATGGGTGGTAGTTTCCGTCTGGGTTCGCGATTGCGCAGTGGGAGAAGAAGCTGACTGTCGTGGCGACACAAAGGGTATTTGGAAATGGTCAATGAAAAGGATGCGATGCCGATATGGGTGGTACGGAGCCGGGGATGGAGGGTTACGACGTCTGGAGGCGGGCGTCTGCGAGATGTGTGGGTGGTGTTGAGGATGAGTCGTGGCATAGCTAGATAAGGTGAGTCTGGGGTTTGCCAGGGTATGCCGCGTTCGGTGAGGCACTGGGTCTGTGACGGCTGACGGGGCCGCGGCCAGCCGCTGCACCCATGCAAGTGAATATAATTCTGTCGTACGATATCAATCATTCTCCTGTTTCTACGTCATCGTTGGCATTTACTCATCTTTTTCTTTTTAATCTGCTTCGTCGGAAGCTCCTATCATTGTTCTTTTTGGTCGTTGTGCTTCAGCGCCCGAGTCCGAGAGCCGCACCCTGCAAGCAAGGATCGCCAAACAATGCCTGCAGTTGCGCTGCCAAGCACCAGGGTGCCATCTTCACTGCCAATTTCATTGACAAGTACAGCGAGTTGCATAATCATATGACAATCTAGTGAATTTATTTGTGTATCAGTCTATATAGATAGAAATTCGCTACTAGCTCATCGTGCATCGACAAGAACCGCATGCATCGTGGTTGTCACTCGCTTTACTGGATAGTGGCGACGCCGTCAGGCTCGACAGCCTTGACGTGGGGGTTGGACTCGAGGGTCGTTATGGCGTCCTCGGGGTAGCTGACACTGCACGGGGATAAAGACATGGTTAGCAAGCAATTCTGCTTGGATTGTGTCATCGAGGGTACGTCTCCCGGCACCCATCAAGGTGAGGGGAACAGGTATATGGTTGGGAACAGTACGTACGAGAAGCCCTTGATAATGTCGTACTCGTGGATGATTTTGCCGCCCTGCTCGACGCACTTGTCCTTGGCTCTGTAGAGAGTATATCAGTAGCGTTCACAGAGTAAAATACAGCATAGTTGGAGGATGGCGTGCTCCTTACTCTTTGACCTGCTCGGGGCTGGCGTCGTCCTTGAGGGTAACCTGAATGGGAGACCATTAGCGAATGTTGATCCAATGCAACGACAACCTGGTGCGCAGTGTGTAGAATTATCATACAATATAAGTAGGCATTTTAACGGTGTGGTATGCTGTTTTGCGCAGTTGATGTCGAGGAGAGGATGCACTGAGTCGCGCGACGATGATGAAGGCGGGGGAGGGGTATGACGTGGGTCTTGGCCAAGGCCTCCATGCCATGACTTTATTTCTGCGTTGGCGAACTGGTGTGCTACCTCTGCAGCTTTGCTTGCCTTGTTGTAGCGTCTGATAAGCGTGGCTCCCTTGCCAAGGCCATCTTTGGTCCCTGAGCTATCGTCATCGAATATCACGTGGAAATGAGGGTGGTTGTTGTCTATGATGCTGCACCGATTTGGTGCAGACTACCCTGCAACAATCGTTATGATGCGACAATGGACAATGCATTTGACAGAGAGACATGGCCGCGGCGTGGCTTGCACACGATAACGCTCGGGGATATAAAGTGTGTTTTAGTCGGAGTGTAGCGGCTTTGTGAGCTGGTTGCAGTATTTATTGAACTTTCACCTAATCATCGTATGTCGTCATAGCTGCTTTCGTACAAGCAAGATGCAATCTGGACAGCACCACGGGTGAGGTCCCAAACAACAGGCTGTGGATTCACTTAGTATTCTGGTGAAAAAAGAGATGTCAAGGGTCGGGAAAGATATAACGGCCTGTTGACAGAAACTCATCATTACCCGAGCGCGTCTCGCCTGCTGGCGCTTGAAAGGATGACAAGGTACATCGCGATGCAAAGACAGCTGTCAACTACATGACGAAGCTCCTTCGGGGCTTTCTTGATGTAGCTACCCTACAGGTAAATCTCCGGGCGTTTTTTTCAGTATTGTTATCCTGTTATTCGGATTTATCAAAAGTTCCCTACTCACCTCACTTCTCAAGTTCTCAGCTGTCGATTCGTAAATTTATAATCAGCTTGTGGGGCCACTTCTACGAATACGGCGTATTCGGCCTGGAATAAGCTACGAGACCATCAAGTATCACCCTCCTCTCATGGCCTCCCATGGCCTCCCATGGCCTCATCACATCATGGCAAACAAGGCCAATCAGCTCACTTGTTTTTGTCTTGCCGCTTCTCAGCATACCTCAGCCGTCACACCAAGTCGATTCGAGGGCCATCAATGATGATCAGTCAGTCTTCCCTGCCAAACGTGACGAGAGAGGCTCAGCGGCGCGTGCCTGAGCAGCCGAGCCAGATCTGCGCTAGGCCCAACAATTTCACCTGCAGTTACGGCTGGCTCGTGCGTCTACAGGTACCTCGCCGGCAGCGGATTCCACCTAAAAATTTAAAATTCCGCGATTCAGAATCACGGACTGATGCAAAGAGCAAACGACGGATGGTTCGGTAATGCTGCTGCACTGCTGCAGCACTGCAGAACTGCTGCAGACATATACTCCTCCTGTTGCTAAAGGAGCACTGTTAATAACACGCCGCTGTCAATAATTCAACACCTGTCAAAAACAGTCGATGATCCCTGCGCCCACCCGTCTCATCTGTGGTGGTTGCACCACTTTGCACCACTTTGCGCATCGCCATCAATCAAATTCTGGGCGCTTATCCTTAATCGTATTAGTCTCCGCTTCTCCTAAACTTCCCTTTTTTCTTTTTTTTTTAGTGTCAAATTGCATTCATCTGCACTGTCTTTGGTCCCCCTTGGAGCCCTTTGAGCCCTTGAAGCACTTCCTATTGAAACTTGCCGCGGCAGCCATTCCCCTCTATTACCGTACCCTTCAGTATCCTTTGACCCTCTCTGCCCGGAAAGTGCCCTCCCCGGAGCGCCGGGTCCCCCAATTCTTCTCTGGCCGGGGCTCGCAAAACAAAAAGCACCCAATTGTCACCACCCCTACCTTGTTTGCCTCGCTTCGCTCCTTCCCTTTCCTCTCCTCTCTTCTTAATCCAAGCCTCCCTCGACATCCGGCCCCCGACCCTCGTCCGTTGCCTAGATTGCGGATTCCAACTGTTGGACTTCATTTCCTCTCGTCTGTCTTTGCTGTTGTTTCGAAAAAAACATTTGTCGGCTCTGTTGGCTAGCTCGTCGACGCCATGGCTGCCGCGGTCAATTCATCGTCCGCCTTTAGCTCGATGCTTGCTACTTCCAAGTTGACGGCTGCTGGCCTTCCTCCTCAGATTGACTATGTCATTGACACAATCACCTCTGCCAGTCCTTGGGCCCTGCTCCTGACGCTCTTTGCCATGTGCGTCGTCTACGACCAGAGTATGTGCCTTTGCGACGCCTCAACACCGTATGACCCGACTCGCCCTAACGTGCCTCGATAGTCTCCTACTTTCTCAACAAGGGCAGCATCGCCGGTCCTCTGTTCAAGACGCCCTTTATCGGCCCATTTCTCGACTCCATGGACCCCAAGTTTGAGGAGTACCATGCCAAGTGGCTCAGCGGTCCCCTCAGCTGCGTGTCCGTCTTCCACAAGTATGTTCGCCTCATGTCCCTCAACTATAAACAGATATTCTGACGCGCTGCTCCCCAGGTTCGTCGTCATTGCCTCCACCAGAGATCTTGCCCGCAAGGTTCTCAACTCTCCTGCCTATGTCAAGCCTTGTGTTGTCGATGTCGCCCACAAGCTTCTCGGACATGACAACTGGGTCTTCCTCGACGGCAAGGCTCACGTCGACTTCCGCAAGGGTCTCAACGGTCTCTTCACCCGCAAGGCCCTCGAGCTCTACCTGCCCGGCCAAGAGGAGGTCTACAAGACCTATTTTGAGCGCTTCGTCAATGTCACCAAGAAAGCCGGCGGCAAGCCCATCCCTTTCATGCCCGAGTTCCGCGAGCTTATGTGCGCCGTCTCTTGCCGCTCTTTTGTCGGTCACTACATTAGCGATGAGGCTGTCAAGAAGATCGCCGACGACTACTATCTCATCACTGCCGCCCTCGAGCTCGTCAACTTCCCCATTATCATCCCCTACACCAAGACTTGGTACGGCAAGAAGGCTGCCGATATGGTGCTCGCTGAGTTCGCCAAGTGCGCTGCCAAGAGCAAGGTCCGCATGGCCGCTGGTGGTGATGTTACTTGCATCATGGATGCCTGGATCATTCAGATGATCAAGGCGGACCGTTGGCGCGAGGCTAAGGAAAAGGGCGAGGATGCGGGCGAGAAGCCCTCTCCTCTTCTTCGCATGTTTGGCGACTATGAAATCTCTCAGACCATCTTCACCTTTCTCTTTGCCTCACAGGATGCCACCAGCAGTGCCGCCACCTGGCTGTTCCAGATCACTGCCCAGCGCCCCGACGTCCTCGACCGAATTCGCGAAGAAAACCTCAAGGTCCGCAACGGTGACATCAACGCCGAACTCACTATGGACCAGCTCGAGTCTCTCACCTACACCCGCGCTGTTGTTCGTGAGCTCCTTCGCTACCGCCCTCCTGTGCTCATGGTTCCCTACCTCGTCAAGAAGGCATTCCCCATCACCGACAGCTACACTGTCCCCAAGGGTTCTATGCTGATTCCCACCACATACCTGGCCCTGCACGATCCCGATGTGTACGAGAACCCCGACCAGTTCGATCCTGACCGTTATTACATTGGCGATGCTGAGGAAAAGGGCGCCAAGAACTACCTTGTTTTCGGTACTGGTCCACACTACTGCCTCGGCCAAGTGTACGCCCAGCTCAACCTTGCCCTTTTGGTTGGAAAGGCCTCCGTGCAGCTCAATTGGGCTCATCACCCCACACCACTCTCTGAGGAAATTAAAGTGTTTGCAACAATCTTCCCCAAGGTATGCTGCCAACTTTCTTCTCGTGTAAGCCTCATGTACTAATCTCGATCCCAGGATGACTGCCCTCTCACCTTCGAGAAGAGACAGTAAAAGCATATTTGAATTGGGATTGGCGTTTGTGTGTTTTCTGTTCTTTTGATCCTGGGCACGGAAACTGGCATGATGGACCATTGCCTGCGCGACTGGCATTTCTGTGGTAATACATATGAAGTTGGGAGAGATTCATGATGCCAAACGGTTTTGGTTTTGGAAAGAGAAATGGTCGCATGAGAAATGCGGACTGACTGCTAATAGAACCGCCGGGCAACCTTATACCGGTGTAATGACTTCAATATTGTACATAATCAAATTCAATTATCTTGGCCGAGGCCAAGACACCCAAGTTCAAACATCGCTCCGACTATTCCACGAACTCTTGAATATTCTTACCACTAGATAGAGACAAGGTAATAATGCAAGCCATCTATGGATTCCAAGGGTCTGCCGTCGTTATGGTAGCCGGTGCCGGCCGTGGTAGCGGGCATCATAATACCGGGTCTGGCTGATCAGCTCCATCTCAAGCTCCCCCCAGCTCTGGACCCTCACTTGCACCTCGCAACAACCACCTACCAACATTAGTGCAACACATCTTCTCGACGCCAACAATTGTACCCAAACCACGACTACCGAGGTGTCCAATACCAATTCCTCTCGCACACACCACCATCTACAACCAACCAACAACCATGGCGAGCAAAACAGCCGTCGCCTCGGCCATCCGCGCAGCGACTGCCGCTCGTCGTCCCGCCGCCGCCGCCGCCAGCCGCGCCTATGCGATCCCGTCTGCGTCCCGCGCGCTCATGACCACAACTGCTGCTTCTGCAGCTCCTGCGCGCAATTTCGCCTCGTCGACTGCATCTTGTCGTGGTGCGGCGCCGCTGCTGCTAAAGTCTGCTGCTGCGGTTCCGGCGAGGCGGTACTCGGTGGATGCGGCGTCGTCGACTAAGATCTGGACCTTTGCCGATATTCAGAAGCAGTTGGATACCAACGAGGATAAAAACGTAGTCTTTGTCGGTAAGTTTTCTCCTTCTTCTTCCAGTTTCCTTTTAAATTTTTGTCTTTTCTTGTTCTTTTTTTAAAACTCAATTAAAACTAAACGAAAAAACCACAGATGTCCGCGAACCCGCCGAGCTCCGCGAAACGGGCAAGATCCCCGGCGCCATCAACATACCTGTCACGACGGCCGTGCAGAGCCTGCACGTGCCCGAGCAAGAATTTGAGGAAATGTACGGGTACGAGCGGCCGGGCAAGGACAAGACGCTCGTGTTTTACTGCAAGGCGGGCGTGCGCGCCAGGACGGCGGCCGGCTTGGCGCTGCATGCGGGGTGGACGAGCGTCGGCGAGTACAGGGGCTCGTGGTTGGACTGGGCGGAGAACCAGGGGTCGGTGGAAAAGGTGAATGGGGGCAAGTAATGGTGCGAAACGGCGCGCAATAACGAAGTGTTTTGTAGATTGGACTGGAAGAATGTACGTTATATAGAACAACCCCTCACATAGTCGGCGGGAACATGTTGCCTGTAAGGTTTTCACAAGGCCGCGTTTCATACACTGGTTCTTTTCAAAACTGCATTGAAATGAGAAACTACCGAAACTATAAGCTCACATGCTGCGGAACGTTGTTCAATGTACAACAAGTACTCGCTTCCTGCTTTAAGAGAGAAAGAGCTTCTCGGCACCACCAGCATCCTCACCACCGCCCTCTGCCGGCTTCTTGGCCACAGGGCTACCGTGCGCGAAGAACAGAATCTTGATGGCTAGCGAGAGGCCAAAGTGCAGGGCGACGACGATGATGAGCAGCATCTTGCTCGTCTGGCGGTCCGTGGCGCTAAGTACCGGGTAGAGGTTGCGCAGCAGGAAGCCGACCGAGACGCCGAAGCCGACGGCGACAAATGTCCAGTTGAGAATGGATATGGGCGACCAGCTGATGCAGGCGACGGGGATCCAGATGAGGTTCGAGTAGCCGTACAGGGCCCAGCACTCGAGCAGGTTGGCCGACTCGCTGCCAAAGTAGCGGAGCGCGAGGAAGAGTACAACGGGAATGACAAGCGTGTATCCATAGACCAAGCCAGCGGCGCCTATGATATTGGATCAAGAGTTAGAGAGTCATGGTTCCGTGTGTGTTTGGAAGTAGACGGGCACGTACCGCTGAGGAGGCGAAAGTCGTACGCAAAAGGCGTCGTGCCCCGCGTCGCCAGCCACTGGCTGATGCTGCCGCCGAGGAAGAGGATCAGCACCACCGTCGTGGCGATCCAAAACGGCCCGTAGAGATCGGGGTTGCCGTCGAGGACGTCGAGAAAGTTGGCGCGCGGAAACAGCGCGGCCCAGCAGCGCGACAGCACCGCCGACGTGTCCACGTCAAAGAATTGCGCGTAAAACGACGTCGACCACAGGAAGCGCTTCGGTGACGACGACGATGAAGAGGCCGTCACGGGGGGCGGCAGGCCCGAAGAGGCGCCCTTGCGGCTGCTGCCACCGCGCGTGTTCTCTTGGAACGTTGAGTTATGGAATTCGAGGCCGTCTTCCTGAAGGTCCGTGTGCCCGAGATCGCCCTGTCGAATGCGGTCAGCATGGTGCCGTGCCTGGGGAAGCAGCAGGCAGAGAGAAATCGGCAGTCAAGAGAGATGCCCTCGAGGGTTCGTGTGACCAAGTTCATTGTCTCCTGCCTATCGTAACACGTACCTCGTCGTCCACGTCGACCACGGCGTCATACCCGGAGCCCGACATTTTCTAAAATCGTAATGGAAATGATCGCGACTCGAAGCTCCACAGTATTATCGTCTAGTTGATATTTGGAGATCGCGCGGGATCGATTCCTGCATTAAGGCAACGTAAACGTCGTGGCGGCCGGGCCTGTAGGTCTGCAGTGGGAGAGCGAGCGAGCTAGGGACAGCTGTCGTCGTACGCTAGAGTAAAGAGCTGGCGTCACAAAACGGGTCCGACAATTAGCCGATACATGGCATCACCAACCAAAGTCGATCGTAAGGACCAGCCGAAGCGCATGCTGCCTTGATTGATTGAGCAGCCGTTACGTTTGATTTAACTAGGTCATTTTCCCCAACTTGGCTCAACAGAATGGACATATATTTCAAATGGCGATTATCAACGCCTTTCACGTGCACTCCCGATCATTGACTCTTTTTTTGACATGTATTTTGTTCTTTAGTTCATTTGGCATCGTCTAGAATGCATTGCCTGAGCAAAGGATGCTACCGTAGAAACATCAAGGAAAAATTTGTTCAATTTTCGCGAACCCGGGAAGCATCTCTTATCCTCGCCAAATTCGTCAGAATGCCAGAAACCACCCAGACGCCCACCATCCACGCGCAATGGACCGCCACAATCGCGCATCGTCTATTTGAGCTTCTTCTTGGGGCGGAGCTGGTTGGTGTGACCGCACTTGCGCTTGCGGCAGTTGGTGGCACGGGGAGGGAGACGAGCCTGTGAAAACGCCCTTGGTTAGTTCGGTTCCGTGCAAAGGAAGGGTAGATTGGGCTCGTTTGTCGACGTACGTAGCACTTGCGGCAGATCATCTTCTCGCAGTTGAACTTGGAGGCGAGAGCCTTCAGGGAGGGCTCAATGATACCACCACGGAGGCGGAGGACCAGGTGGAGGGTAGACTCCTATTGAACACATTCAGTCAGCCAAACTGTTATCGCCACACGTATCGTCCGCTCCATGACGTTGCGCCTTGCAAAACAATTCCATCAATAATTTCGGTATTCGAATCGGAAAACGGTTTGTTGGAGGCGTCGTCGTCGGCGGAGAGAAAATCAACGAACCTTCTGGATGTTGTAGTCGGACAGGGTGCGGCCATCCTCGAGCTGCTTGCCGGCAAAGATCAGACGTTGCTGGTCAGGGGGGATGCCCTCCTTGTCCTGGATCTTGGACTTGACATTGTCAATGGTATCCGAGGACTCGACCTCGAGGGTGATGGTCTTGCCCGTCAGGGTCTTCACGAAGCTGTTATTGGGACTCTTGTCAGCATTTCGAACCTCCAAAGCGATCGGTTCGGGGTTGCGGCTCGGTGCACTCGGTTCGACGGGCGCTGGGCGACGAGGATCGGGGAAAATAGCTTACATCTGCACTATGAGGCTGTTAGCATCGCAATTACATCCTCCCAACTCCAATCGCAGCAATTTACTTACTCTTTACTGATTTTCTGCGACGCTGACGATGTGAGGTTTCAAGAGGCTCAGAATGCGCGTGTATTTGGTGGGGCGCAAAGGCGCAAATGGCTGGAAACCCTAGGTTAGCCCAGACCGCACGTGACAATATTGTCTTTTACCGAAGTGGTGAATGTGTGCTTTCCACATTTTCGCCCTCGCCTCTGCCCCACCTGTTTGACGAAGCCGAACTCTGCGCGATGAGGTTGAGTGCAAGATCACTCCATGCGAGTAATGAGGAGCTTCATAATGCTCGACTTCTTTACATAAATGTTCAACTTTATTCTTTGCGTGCAGAGGGTATCTCGATTTAAATATACAATGGACTCACAGAGAGCACTTCACTTATTGCCCTCGGCTTTTTGCCACGCTATAATGGCTTGCTCAAGCATGTACACGGCGCGCACCGTGGTTTCAAGTGAAACTTCAGCAGCTGAGCCTGTAATCCGACAATCAGTATCAATTACCATCAGAGATGTAGCTCGAAAATCTCGGTACTCACTGATAGCACTGTAAAAACATTTAGCTATCGGCGGGAGGTCCTCGACCTGTCGATACGCTTCATAAGTATTAGGCACCTCTGTATTTGGCATTCCCACAGCGCTTTGCAGCACTGTGCGCGCCATATCGTCCACTTCTTCAGGTGTCGGGTCTGCGCGCACTGGATCAGGCATAGGTTCCGGCTCGACCGGAAAGAAAGCCGTAACTGGATTCGTATCTATGTAGACAGTAAGCGGCCTGTTCTACCACCAAGGTGATGTACTTACTCTTCGTTTCAAGGAAACTTGCAATGTGACGATAGTAGGCATCGAGTTCGTCGTCTGTCATGTTGGCGACGTCACTGGGCGTCACGCCATCGAATGTGCGTGCTTTGTCGGGCTCTGGTTGGCCTTTAGCAGATTGCCAGCTGTTCCAATCAAATGATGGTAGAATCAGGCCATCATCGGACACATTCAATGGACTACCGCCGTGAAAAGGAAAACATAGTTTCGTAGCAACGATGAGCAAGGCAATGAGCCGAACCTCTGGATTGTGAAGAGGGTAGACCCGTGTACTTTGTACTGGCAAGTGGAATCGGTAGCCAAGGGCGTTGCATATTCTCCGGACAGCAACAATGCATTCCACTAGCATATTTTAGCAGAATCCGGGGTTAAATGACTGATAGACAAACCTGGCAATGCTAGCAGCTTGGCATACTGAACCAAAATTGGCATGTAATTGAGGTCCGGGAATAACATGTTGTAGTTGAGATGATATGAACAAGCCAAGTCCATGACTGTCGAAAATGCCAGAGCACCCTCTAAAGCCGACCGCATTGGCAATTTCAACAATTTGATGTAGTTGACCGGCATGCGCTCTTGCATCTCGGTGGGCAGTTGCTGAAACTGAAGGTTGTTAGTCTTTGCCATCGTCAGAGATCGACAGAGTGCGTTAAACCTACAGCATTTCGATATGGGAGATGGCGGTCATTTGCCAACTTGATGAGCTCGCCGAGGCGTGTTGGTATCCTCAGGAGATAGCATCCCAAGTAGCACAGCGCCAGAGTGTCGCTCAATCTTGGCATGGGCCAGCCGAGTCCGCGATCAGTGCCCCAGTCTTGCGCTTTTGATTTAGACGTCCAAAGCTTCGTAGGCTCGATAATGGACGGTTGCGAGCTAAAGACTTGCAGAACGTCTTCTGCATTCGCGTCTGGAGCAGTGCCCTGCCCCAGCGCTGTCGCGCCGCGAATGCGCAAATCCCACAAATCTCGGACGACAGTCTCTAGCTCCTCTCTGTGTCCCTTTTCCTTTATGAGCCACAGAACCTGCATGCGCAGTAGTAGTTGGAGCGCTTCAAGGTACAGCAGTTTACCGGCCTCGCCTGTGAGCTGTCGCTTTTCCTTTTCCTTGACAGCTTTTTGCTTTTTGAAAACTGTGCCGATCATGCCAGCGTCGACTGCATCACCAACATCAAATTGGACGAATCCCTGATACACTCACACGATTAGATGCTGCAGAGCAGTGAGATGCAGGCTAGAATTCATACCTCAACCTGGTGGCCCCGGGCGCAGTACCGCCTGCCATCCTGGAGATAGTATCTCTGACTTCCACACTCCGGACATCGTTCGCCTCGCGGCATACGCCGCAAATCTCGAGTGTCGTTCATATTGATGATGCGAATGGCATCATATGGATGGTTGATGAGACGCTACAATAACAATGGCGCATGACAGCTAAAGCGGACGTCAAGCCAAAATGACTTGAGAAATTTCCCTGTTTCAAAGATTTGATTCCGAATTTCATAGCATATGGCTGCTGGGGTTATGTGTAAAACCAAGCAATGTTTGCTGCTAGATGGATGAGGTTGTGAGCGAGAGGTTCGGCCCGCCGGCCGTTGGCGTGCAGGAGTTTGCGTTCAGCGGGACCTCGCCACTCTGGCAGAGCGGCCGTCGCAAACTCGCATGAGAAGAGCGCAAATCGTGCTTGAAGTCTGAGACAAACGCACGTCAATAGTTTAACCATACTTGTGCTGAATCGCAGAATTCGCAGAAAGATTTCTAGAGTAGCAATTTTTAGTAATTTCAAAAGGCGCATCTTCACGTTGCAAAAGGCACAGTTGAATTCGCATTCAAAGCCAGTATATTTTTTGGTGACACTATCCTTGCATGATTAATCTTCAAGAAGTCATGGTCATGGCGGTATGAGAAGCAGGATCTCAAATCTCAGTCTAACGTTTGTAGATGCCGAAATTTAAAGCATAGCAGCGTTAATCATATCCCGACTACGGAAAGCTTTTGAACGCAACAAGCCCGGCACAGCGCCCGGAGCGGCTGTCGGGCAAACAGCAACTAACAACGCTATTCATAAAACAGTCCTCGTCAATGTAGAGGGAGTTGAACAACCCTCGAGCAGCTGTGCGTCAGAACCGAAGCGAGGCGCTTACGCACTGCCCTTAGGGGCCTCCTTGGCTTCAACGCAAGCCTGCTCACCCATGGAGGTGAGAATGATAACGTCTAAAAATGAAGGGTTAGATGAGAAATCGAGACATGATTGAGAACCGGTCATGAACTTACTGGTATCCTTCTCGTCCTCCTGGAAAAGCTTCTTGATCTTGTCAGCGATGTCACCGTCGGACGGCATGCGGACATCATCCTTGGTGTCACCGTCGTCGTTCATGAGGGAAAGGAAGCCGTCGTCGGAGATATCAAGCTAATGAATGGGTCAGTCCAGTTTAAGTGGGGAGACTGCGATGGAAAAGCGAGGAACCGAGGCGACTTACGAGCTGGTATTCACGACGGCTGACGTTGGGAACATCCATGTTGTGGGTAGAGGGAGAGAGATCTTCGTACTTCTTGCCAGTGAAGATATCGGTGGCGACAAGATGGACCTTAGCGTGACCGTGCTTGCCGGTCTTGGAGGTGGACATGTCGATAATCTTGCAAGGGCGGCCCTTGATCACGACGAAACCGTTCTTACGCAGAGCAGAGCACTGCATAGGGAAGGTGAGAGACGCGCCGGCATCGGCGGACTCGAAGGTAACATCGTGCTGGAAGAGGAGATGAAGTTAGCCAAGAGAACGATGAAGGAGAGACGATCCAAGGCGCGGAGAGCGACGAGGGTGGGATTGAGGCGGATGGAATTGGTGTTGAGGGCGCCAGGCGAGGGGCACGAGGCGAGGTGCGGGGTGATGGTCTGGAGTGGTTGCGACACGGCGCAAGAGTTGGAGCTCATGGGGTGGGCAGGGAGCAGCATCTTACCTCCTCAGCAGACATGATGATTGATTGCGCGAGAAGAGGGCGTGAAGAGAGAAGAAGCGAAAAATTGATGGGAAAGAAAGTTGTTGTGCACCAGAAGGAGAAGAGGTGGAGGAGCTAGGTGGAGGAAAAAAAGAGTCAGGGTACAATTAGTTAGCAGGTGGGAAGAGGCCGGGTGCAAAGTTTGGTGGCGCGACAAAAAAAGGTGTGAGCTGGGTTTGCAATTTTTTGCCGTGTGATTGGGCAATGAGTGGTTGCTAGAGAGGATGCCCCCGCAGGTTGGCCCTAGCAGATTCAATACAGCCACTCACTGCAGAGCAACCACCCAGTCATACCAGTGTAGCGCAACCACTGTAGGAGATGGCCACCTTGCCTTATTCACTGGCAATATTTACTTCTAGCCGCATAGTCAAAGAGCGTGCAGCGACTAGCTAATAGCGTGGGCATGGTCGCTTGCCTGCAGAAATATGGTCTGGCTCCAATGGCTAACAAATTTTGCCTGCCATAGTTACAGCGACTTTTGGCACACAAAATGCCCTTGGCCCACTGCCGCTCTGCACCAGTATGCCCTGTAACCACTGTCCTTCTCGCCTGTCTTTCTGCCTGCCAGACTGCTAACTGCTGTCGCTGCCGGGCTTTACTCTCATCCCCTTTTAGGAAAAGCTCCTCTCCGCCTGATCCTTGCTTCAAGCTCGGCAAGATGCGCTCTCGTTGAATGGTAGTTAGTTCTACGTACTCCATAACTTGTTGCGCAGCTCCATATCTACATGTACGCCATATCATCACCGACATACAAACATTGTCTCGTGCCCAATTGCCACATCTGCTATATTTGTCGAAATAGCCCTTCGAATTACCCGTCAACACGATTACTTTTTCTGCACTAATAATAGCGATACCATCAACCTGACCGCAGCCTTCATGATATCCTCGCGACGGCCCATCCCCTTCTAAACCGCAATGTGGCTTGACCGGCTTGCTGGCCAGGCCAGCGGCTCTGGCTCATCCACGCCGCAATCAATCTCCCGATCCTTCTCACCACTCCCGCGACGGGCCTCTAGCAACCTCAGCCCCTACGTAACCTCACAGCGCCAAGGCCCATCGCCTAGGGGCTCCTCGCTGTCGCTCGTGTCTTCCGAGTCCTCCACCTCGCTGCTAGCCTCGTCGCGCCGACCCAACGGATCAGGCTTAAAGCAATCCTCAGCGCCCGTCACGCATCCCACAGACTCGATAGAAACCTTGGAGAAGCTTCTTGGAAAGATATCGAGCTCGACGCCGGCTGCTGACTCGGACATTCTCGACTCCGACTTTGACCTTGAATTCGATTTTGGTGGTTTGTCTATAAAAGAGATTGCAGCATCGCAAGATGACACAAATGTGCCACCTCCAATATCCAATTCTCGGAAGCTTTCCGATTGTATGTATCAAGCTATCCCTTACCATTGACGGGGGCTGACATGTGTGCAGACGAAGGCGACCAGACCAAGTTTGAAGACCTACACCGTTCAATTACCGCCTGTGACGATATACTGAGCTCCGTCGAGACGAACCTCACAAGCTTTCGCAACGACTTGGCCTCGGTGGCTGCAGACATCGAGTCTTTACAAGCCCGCTCGGCAGCCCTGAATAAGAGGCTTGAGAACCGAAAAGAGGTAGAAAAGGCTCTCAGTCCCTTGGTCGAAGAGCTCAGCGTGTCGCCCGAGATTATTACCAAAATCACTACCGGCCATATCGACGAAACATGGCCCAGGCTGCTCACAGAACTTGATCGACGAGCAACTGCCCATAAAAGGAAGACTAATGATACCAGGCAAAGCAAGGCAACTTCGGACCTAGGTCCGCTACTGGAGAAGCTGGTGCAAAAGGTACGCCCATTGTGACCCGGCAAGAGCAATATACTGATAGACTTGTAGGCTATTGAACGGATCCGAGATTTCATCGTTGCCCAAATCAAGGCATTGCGGTCGCCCAATATCAACGCTCAAATCATTCAACAGCATAATTTTCTCAAATTCAAGGAACTCTATACGTTTTTGCACAAGCATCACTCCCAGCTTGCTGAAGAGATTGCACTAGCATACATGAATACCATGCGCTGGTACTATCTTACTCAATTTACGCGATATGAAAAAGCACTGGGCAAAATAAAGCTCCATGTTCTCGACAAGAATGACACGCTGAACCATGAAGAAACAACGCGCATGGCCAGCGTCTTGTCTGCACGAGCGACTGGACCGCCGCATGACGCTTTCAACATTGGACGCCGTATCGACATGATTAAAGCGAGCGAGCAACCGGCACTTTCAGCGTTTCTTGCCGAGGAAGACAAAGCTACGCACTACTTGGAAGTACCCTTTCGCAGTTTCAATCTCGCCCTGATTGACAATGCGGCGGCCGAGTATACATTCCTTGCGACATACTTTTCACCATCATTGTCGTTCTCGCAAATCTCGAAGAACTTCAACTATATTTTCGAGCCTACTTTTGAGCACGGCCAAACGCTTTCCAAGGCTCTCATTTTCGAAACCTATGACGCACTGGGCGTGATGATGTGCATCCGACTGAACCAGCAGTTTGCGTTTGAGCTGCAGCGTCGACGAGTACCAGCCGTGGACGGCTACGTAAATGCCACCAACATGCTACTGTGGCCGCGGTTGCAAGTCATTATAGATCGCCACTGCGAATCGGTTCGGCAACTGACCAGTTCGACGCCGGCAAAGGCGAGCAAGTCGGCGGCAGAACAGGCCAAGATTTCGGCGGCACCGCATCAAGTCACGCAGCGCTTCGGACAGCTGCTGCACGGCTTCTTGTCCCTGAGCGCCGACGCGGGTGATGACGAACCCGTAGCAACTAGTCTGCAACGTCTGCGCACCGATGTCGAGGCGTTTTTGACGCGCTTTGGCCACTCATTCGGAAGCGATAAGCGCAAGACGGCGCGCTTCATGTACAATAACTACTCGCTCATCCTGACCATTATCAGCGACACGACGGGCAAGCTGGCGGATGAGCATCAACAGCACTTTGAAGAACTCAAGACGGCTTACCAAGATGAGGATTAGTAAGAAGCATCAATGGGGGGACAGTGCAAGAGGCGGAAAGAAGGGGAGAAAGGGTGACACTGGGCACCAAGGTTTCATGTGTTGCAGAATTATTTAGCGATTATCTCATCTGCCTATCTTCATACATGTTTTTTTCTTCTTTTTTTTTTTTACTCTTTTGAGCGTACATGAAAAACGGCCCTGCAAGTATCGCGGCCAAGGCGTTTGTTGAATGGAGAGGTACTTGGGTTCCTATGTTTGTTCACCATAGGAGGACAGGGTTGAGGTCTCGGGCTTCTTTTGCTCTCCGAATAATACATTTTGATATATACTACATGCCTGGTTCTTTAATTTACTGGTGGCTGCAATTCTATTTTGAGAGAAAAGTAACGAGCACCTGCCACAAACAGTTTTAACAATAGTAGGTTTGACGTCCACAGTCTCACGTCTTATAATCATTTAGAGAACAAAGACATGACGGTGGTCAACAGAGCGGGATTGCGACGCATGTAGAAAGCGACGAGACCGACGGCCATGGCCATACCCAGCGCCTTGGCCGGCCGGCGGTACGCCCACGCGACGGAGAGCGCCGAGTTGCGAAGGTCCAGCCACCGCAGCTCCTTGGCTTGCTTATTGAACAAGGCGGCGCCCTCGGCGAGTGTCTGCTTGGCGGCGTGCGTCGCGTCGCGGGCCGTCTTGAGGGCGCTGGCGCGGGATATGCGGCGCCAGGCAGGCAAAGTCTCGGGCGGGTAGCGCCGGAAGAGCTCGGCGGCGCGGGCGACGAGCCGGTCAATGTCCATGCCGGCCGAGGGCACGCGCGCGAGGACGACCTGCAGCAGGTCGGGCTCGTCGATGGCGAGGATCTCGTCGCGGCGGTCGATGACGATTTGAGCAAAGACGTACAGACTAAAGACGGGCTCGCGGGCGAGTAGCGCGTCAAAGAGGCGGGCAATGTCGCGGTAGGCTTCAATGTTGTGGGCGTACATGGTGAGGGTGCCGGCGAGGGCGTAGAACGGCTCGACGGTGGCGACGTGCGCGCGGAGGGCCGGGTCGGCGGCGGCGAGAATGTCGGGGAGCAGCCGCAACTGGGCCGTCGTGGGGCCGAGGTTGGGCAGCATAAAGTCGCGGATGCGGAGGACGGAGAGGCGGGCGACGCACGGGGCGGCCCGCGCGGGGCCGAGGACGAGCAGGAGCACCTGGCAGATGTCGTGGTAGCCCTGAAAGTAGCACAGGTAGGGATGAGCGCGGAGGACGTGCGATATCAGCGCCGAGAGCTGGCTTCGGCGGCGCTCGAGGTCGCAATCGGAGAGGTCTGCGCGCAAGATCGTCAGCAAGCCTGCATAGGAAAGCGGTCGAGCCGTCGAGTTCGTGGAGGAGCGGTGGATATTTTACCATGGGGGTAGTAGACAAAGGAGCGGTTCACGTCAAGCTGCACCTGATCCTCGTCGCGGTGATGAGGCAGATCCTTCCAGCTGTCGCTGCCACCATCGACATGATGCTTGGACTCGGGAAGCGGCTCGTCGTGAGCAGCATCAGTGCGCGGCGCAGGCAAACCTAGCAGTATCGGCCCTGAATCAACAGTGTTTTGTTGTCAGTGATCCATGCGCCAAGTCGAGCCAAAGTATGGCTCAAGGAGTGTGGTAGCGAAGGGGGGCCGTACGTACAAGCGAGCTGGCGCAGACTGTCGGTCAGGAAGCCGCCCTCCGACTCGGCGAGGCGCTGCAGCGCGGCCACGTCTGCGTCGTGGCACGCCGCACGGATGGCGTCATGCTTCTGCCGGTCGATCTCGGCTTCCTTTTCGGAATGGTGGTGCGCCGACGCCGTCCGCTCTTCGTCGCTGCTGTCCTGATCCATGGGGGGTGGGTGGCAGAAGACGGCCTAGCCCTCAGGGGGGGGCGGGAAGGACCGAGTTTACACCGCTCTGTGGCCAGTTCAGGACGGGCAAAAGGCTTCTGACAAGAGGATATTGGATAGCAAGAACGGGGTTTTTAGTCGAGTTGAAAGAGAGGGGGTTTGATATGTGCGGCCAGCGCGTCAATTCGTGTCGTGGAGATGATTGGACGTGTTAAGCTGGCCTGCAAGCTTGGCCGTTTGGCGTTGTTTCATGGGGAGCTCGGGTGGAGCACCGAAACGTCACTAAGGTACCGTTGCTTCAGTGGCACGTTTCAGTAGCATGGAAGCGACGTGCCTGCAGTTGCGCTCGAGTTGTGGTTACGGCAGTTACCGCCTCATATGGGAAAGCAGCTTCCCAGCAAGAGCCAGCTTCTTGTCTAGCGTCATCCGTGCATCTGATTGATGAAGCGACTCCCGAACAAAGTTGCGTAGAGGCAGGCTCTTTTGCAAGTAAAACTATGTCTGGCTACTCGCTATAAGACATCTTGTCTACTTGCGTTGGTTACATCCCATGAAAGAGCGTGTTAATTACGAAGTAGTTAGCGCCTCGGCTTTTGGACCAGGCTATTGCATGAATGACTGTGCTGTCATAGATTTGTTAGCTCGCTGTCTTAGTCGAAAACTCTAAATAGGGACGGTCACCACAACAAGTAGCTTATTTCTGCCTCGGTGCCTGCGATAGCCGCGTTTACGAATGACCTGGGCTGTCGGGACGACCACATCTTGTGTTTAGCTGCTATCGCACTGTAGGCCCGCCTCAATAGTAAGTAATAAGGTAGGTAGTCGCTAGTCAAAGGTGCTTCCCGATTCATTTTAGCTACTTGGTGTCGCGTTTCAAAGAGCATGGGGTTCACATGTGAGATGCCATGAAACTATCTTGTGCCCTCTGCTCGCGATATAACTCACCCAGAAGACGTTGATAATTTGTTCAGGATCGACCTGTCGAAACCTAGCCATTCTGCATCAATTCACCAGACCTCGCACCCTCGCTTTCTCGCTTCTAGACTATCAACCGTCTGTCTGTCCGCACCGACAATGCTGATCCCAAAAGCAAGGCATGCGCTATGCAGGCAATAACCTAGTTGCGTCTCCATCCCATATTCCTTCGCTATCCCTGTGCCTCTGGGGTTTGCGGCGTGCCAGTGGAGACAACGCTGGAACGGCGCGCGAGGCAAGGAGGCTCATCGACTCGAATTTGTGACCTGTCACCTCGAACGTTTCAACATGGACCCAAACAAGCTAAAGAACGACAGTGGTTCCTGCGGAAATGGCGTCTAGCCACCGGGACTATTTATCCGACTTTCAATGACACAGGGCCAGGCAGGGTCCTGATGACGATAGCCGAAGTCTAGCACGACTACACACCCAAACCGTTTTACCTGTGACAAGCAACCCAACCGAGGGCGCGGCCTTTGCTACCCATATACCTCTTACTTGCTTCATCTGCGGCCAACTCAACAACCTTGACGCGTCCGTTGGCCGAATGACGACAAAGCCCGTGCACAAGCTTGCTGTTCTTGGCCCACTGAACGCCAATTAGGCAGCGCCAGGCACCATTGGTGGTCGTCAGACCCTGATATATCATTGACCAAGGATGACGACTCAGCTTTTGGTTTTAGATTTCCCCGTACATTCAGCCTGTCACGCCGATCGCCCGACAAGGCGAAAACGCTGCCATCGATGCATCGATGCCTATTGTTCTCCCAGAGTAGACCGCCATTGTCATCAGTCCACCCGGCCATGCATCGGGTTGCACCGCATCTTTATAGCCCTATTGCATCGGCAGGCAGCGCAAATATCCTTGTCCCGTTCGCATCGGAACAAGAAGCCAGGACACGGAAACCTTTGGGGGAGAGCCGCAGTGGGCAGCAGGCCCTGCTGGCGCGAGGCAAGTGACCTCCCGCCAGACGCTCCTGAAATTTGTCTTAGGGTTCGAATGCGGGATGCCCAGATGTCCTCGTCATAGCACCAAGGCACCCGGCGGAACATCAGACGAAGTCCGACAATATCTCAAATTCTAATTTCATTCGCGCGGTACATGGAGCAAGAAAACTTTGCATATCGTCCTTCTCTGTGCCGGGATGCCTTGCCGTTGAACGACTTGGCTGCGGATAGGCAACCCACTATCCGCGGGAATGCATAGTTCCATGACCAGCTGAGAGTTCGTAGATCGTTTATTACCATTGATGATGCTGGCCCAGCTGGCGTGCGTAATCTGGTGATTGGCTGCACAAGTACAGTGTACACTCGGCTCCGCTACTTCCAAGCCGTCCATATCAGCCAGCAAGGGCAAATACGCCGAGTTGCATTAGCCCATGCCTTGAGAAACCAATGTCCCATAAATCACTCGTAGTGACGGGTTGCCGAAAGCTGACAGACGTTGCAGCCGTGTTGCGCACGGGGCCACCGTTATCCCAGCAGGCTCAGCACTATTGCGTTAAACGCCACCGCCTTCACGCTCCTGTCAGTAACAGCACGTGCTGCTGTGAATTTTGTATCGCGTTCAAGGCTAGGCCACGAAAGCTAGGCATTGTATCGTGCCATATATCTGGGATGTGGCAGCCGCAGCACGCAAGATGCACGGGTCTACTGGTTGGCTCTGCTATCTCTGGCAATACTGTGGTGCACCAGTAGGCTCCGTGGAATGATAAAGTCGCTCATAGAGTGCCCGATAGTTGACAGATTTTCTTCTCACGCTGGGTGCCTGAAAACACCATTGTGATTGAGTGTGGGTGGAGAGACACCGTCATGCCCACCCTCGGTTTGCAAGTGGTGCAGTCTGAGATTTCTGACTTGTTGGTGAGACACTTTGTATGATCCCGTCGTCGATATAATTGTTCGTGTTGTAGCCCGACAGTGTGCTTGGGTTAGGGACCACGGAAAACTTTGACACCTGGACGTGTTGACATACTGGCAGTGTCGCGAACTTGACTGTAGGTAAAGGTAGCGGTTGATTTCGCAAAGCAGTTCATTTGAGGAATCTGGTCGGCAATGTCTGTCGCACAAGGACAGGGGAGAAGCTGAGATAGGCGAGGCAAAGAAAGACGTGGCAGCGAGCCATTTCTGAGACGGAATCTAAACCATAGCAGGCTCATCAACTTTGGCCCCCAAGGTATTGGAGTTGACCCTCTCTGGCTATTCAATGGCCGAAATACTGGTTACTTTAGCTGGTCCTTTGTAGGTAAACCAGGCCGGTCGTGTAAAATCCTTGCAAGTTTGATACTTGGATGTCCTTCAGCCTCTCTCCCGAAGAGTGTCACTGCGTCAGCAATAACCCTGACCATCATGCGAACCGAGCAGGGTCACGAGAGCGCAAGCAACGGGCTCGAGTGTGAGCTAGGCGGAGAAGGCGTCGACTAAGACACTGGTGCTGCTGTCGATCCTGTTGTTCATATGTCGACGTTGGTAATACGAAGATAGCCAGTGTATGGAGGGTTGTCGTCGGTGGATGTCGGAGGGTGTGGGATTTGGCAACACCCCGCCCCTGCAACGGGGGGCATTCGGGACGCAAACTATCGGTATTGCGAGTGGGCGGCCCACCAAGTATCTGGATACTTGGAGTTGCAAGTTGCAGCTTCAAGTGGAAAACGGGAGCTTGAGGCGCGGCTTTGCTGGAGATTTCGCATATAGGCAAGCTGGCAGCTGGCAGACAGGCTCCGGGTCCGCCAAGCGGGCCTAATAGTTAGACAAGGCGGCAAACGGCAGAAGGTAGCAAGGGGTGTGTGATGTGGCAGCATCACAGATGGCTACCAGGCAAAAAGGTGTGGTTGATGAAGCTGGAACGCGATATGAATTATACGAGAGGCGGCATAGAAAGGTCTATAAGGAAGAGGGAGAAGCCAAGTCATGGCATCTAGACAGGGGAGGCAAACCAGTAATGATGTGGTAAGAAGGGAACAAAGATATCAGCTATTAATAGTAATAGAATTCTCACACAGCCAGACCGTCATTACTGGAGATGCTCTCGTGCGATCACCATCTTTGCCGTGCTCGCATGTTTTGGGCTAATTAATGCATGATGATGGTAAGTAGTTAGACAGACAAATAGCTAAGAACGACTCACCCCTCCCTTCCAGGATGACTGAACGTGAAGGCGCTACTACGCTACTACGACAGAAAGAGGCACCCCGAGGCAGCGACTTGCTGAAAAGAGTGAAAAGACGCCAAATTTCTGCCAGATAATGTAAAGGCCGCCGAGCCCCGCCAGCCCGCGTCTCTAACTACCTGGTGGGGCTTGTTCGAGTGGGCATGAACTTTTTTTTCTCGCCTTTCCCTCTTCCCACCATCAAGTTCCGTTCCGTGCTACCTGGGAGGAGTAGAAAAACTGTAATCGAAACGGTGCAGGCTGCCATCTGGGAGAATGCAGGAGAATTTTCCATGTGGTGCAACGTGGAGCAGGGCGGGCCAACGGCGTAGTATTCATAATGTTGTGTTCAGCGGTCAGTCAGTCGTTACTCAAGACGGAGTAATGCTTGCTGGCACTCCGTACTCTTTACAAGTAGTTGTTGAGTCCCCAGCTCGAACAGACAGCAAGGAAACGGGCTGGCTGCATCTATACGTACAGAGACTTGTAGACAATGCACGGATGCAGACTGGGTCTTCTACATGCATCATAGGGAGCAATGAATGTTTCTTCCTCTTTTTTTACAAAAGTCTCTCGACATTGTTGTCCGCTGTGCTGCCATTGGATATAGATTCTGCCTTGGCTTGTCATTTGTCACACAACACTATCGTTTGCGACCGGGAATTAGTTACCGGCTGGCAAATTACCCGACTATTGAAAATGTGACATGATATCATTGAGTCCAAGTCTTGTACGATTTCTGTCATTTGTATTATTTCAATGGTACATGGAGGATGGTCCATGGCTGCATGCAGCACCCACCCAGACACGACAGCTGCGCAGCGCGCCAACAGCAAAGTACCACCACAGGCAGTTGTGCAAATGCTGCTCTTGATACCTGCCCGGACATGAAAGTTTAAAGCAAGGAGAGAGATATCTGTAATAATTATTCTGCAAGCACTTCAACATGCCCTACCTTCCTCCTCACCTAGATATTCACTGGCCTTTTGCTGGCCGTTTGCTGTCACCCGCTGCCAACGCGGCAACGGCTGGCGTGTTCCTGGCGTGTGCCTGAATCAGTGGACTGATCAATTTAGGTGCCCAAGCACCAAGTAAAATTTAGTGCTCAGCGCGCACACACCACCTGCTGCCAGCCCGAGTACCTGCCTGAGCTTGGCTATACCTACCCATCAGCTATTCTACCTTCAACACCTACTATAATTATGCCCTCTGTTGTGACCCTTCGCCGCCCTCTGTCTTCCCACACTGCCTTCTTCCACCGTTGCCCATTCTCCTCTTCTTCTCTCCAACATCCTTCTAGACTTCAGGTGTGACATTCGTCAGCCACTTATTAGAGTCCGGCTCTTGCTGTGCTGCTCTATTTGTTTTCCAAATTACCTTGCTGCCACAGCTGGGTTATATTGTTGCTTGGCCCTGGCCGCCAACTCACGCACCACACGCCGCCTGCCGTCACCCGCAGGCCTACACAGCTGCCACTGTATCGTCCGGCCTCTGCTCACCACTCAACTAATTTCCCAAATCGGCCTCTTCTTTCTCGCCGTCCTCATTTCATACGCCTCTCTTTGTATCTGCTTCAGCTGGAAGATGCCGCTGCCTTTTCCGTTGTCCGCCTCGTTCTGGTTGGCAGTAGTGTAACATTTCGTCTACATCACCATCTTCGACAGCGTACAACTCTGCTGCAACTTTCAACCACCTTCATCTGCTCTCAACCAACATTGGCACGCTGCTTGCCCACCAAGGAACCACGTCCGTGACATGGCCTTCCAAACCAACGTTCTTCGTGGCGGCCAATGGGTTACCGAGACGGTCGATTTGCAAGATGCCCTACAAGCCTCTGCTTTGGAAAAACCGCCTTCGGATCCCCGCCTTCCAGAGCCACCAACTCTAGGTGTTTTGACAAAAACTGTCGTAGAAAGCCCAGTTACCAAATGGATCTTACCACTTTCAATCCGCTCCACCAAGCAACAAGATCTTGCCTTCATCGGGGTACGTTGTCGCCGCTTGCCCTTCGCACCCAACCAACTACTCATCTGATCCAACACGAAGCCTGCATACTAACATTACATGTTGCCAAACAGGAACACTTCGTCCAGATCAGTGAGCTCGGAAAGGATGGTCAGATTCACGAAGTCATTAGAAAGAATGGCTTCGGTCCCAGAATTCGAAACGCCGTTGTTCTCGGCGTAGGTTCAGACTCTGGCATCATCAATGGTTCTCTGGCAGTTCGAGTCAAATCAGAGGATGGTAGTCCCCAACCACATCATCCCACTGCTGAGCCACTCGACTCTTCAACCACTCACCATGCCATACCTCCCCAAGTACTCGTTCTTATCCTCGAAAATGGCGACGCAGTCTTTCTATTTCTCAGCAAGAGGCCTGACTCCACGATCGAGTTCGTCCTCAGTAACTACAAGCTGCCAAGATCAGTGCCATACATAGGCTTCCATTTAGCCGTAGACCCCTCCTCTCGCTACATGGCTGCTTCGTCTCCCGATGGCGTACTGGTTGTCTACGAGCTTCACGACTGGACGTATCTCAACTCGCGATACGTCAAAGACGGCACTTTCTCTCCCATTCGCAGAATTCATTTTCGCACCGTTCAAGGTCTCATACACAACATGAATTTTCTTTTTCCCCGTCCAGAGGACGACTACCACATCATACTCTTGCTCGTTGTCATTCGTAAAGAAAGACACAACACAGAGCCCGTTTCGAGAATGATGACATACGACTGGGAACTCGGTGACAATTTAAAGACTGTTTTTCACGAAGAGAAGATCGGAAATCGCTTGCCCACTGAGCACAAGATGCCGATTTTGCTGATTCCCCTCAAATTCAAGACGGCCTTCTTCGCCGTTTCCAAGAATAGTATTGGCGTAGTCAAGCATGCTCTTTCTGGCTCTCCCGAGTATGAAAGACTCAGAACTGATATGCCAAAACGAACCAAATTCTACAACGGCAAGGGTGAACCTTTGTGGACGGCATGGACGCGTCCGGCGCGACTGCGGACATGGTTTCAGCGAACAGACATTATTTTTCTTGCCCGCGAGGACGGTGCCTTTATCTTTGTGGATATCGACCAGAAAGAAATGGTACCCTCTGTTATCAATGTCGGCTGCTTGGAAACCAATATCAGTACTGCTTTTGCAACATCATACGATCTCTTTTCTGATGTCTTGATTGTCGGCGGAGACTCTGGCCCGGGAGGCGTATGGAAGGTATATAACCCCACATCATAATGCATTAGCCTAGCTATGCTGACAATGTTGTCTCTCCAACTAGTTGGCTCCTCGAACGGATCTAGAACAGGTCAATACAATGCCGAATTGGTCGCCTGTTGTTGACGTAGCAACGACCTACGAGCCGGTGACGGCGCAAGATGCCGGAGCACGACAGAGAACCGCCAACCTTATGACAAGTCGAAAGCCTGATAGTGTCTTCACGGCGTCAGGAAGAGGCTGCAAAGGTAGTATAACGCAGTGGCGCTCAGGTATTCAGGCGAAAATCGGACTTGATATTGAATCGGGCGAACCAAACAAGCAAGCATGGGTTTTCCCCGTTTTTGAACAGGGCACAACCTCTCTTTTCGGGATTTTGGCATTGCCGCACTCAACTCGGGTCCTGCAGTTTGCCAAGGATTTCGGCCAGGTCCAGGAAATAGAGGTCGAGGATACTTCACTAGATCTCTCGAGTCGTACTCTTTTTGCAACTCAACAACCGGACAACAGTATCTTGCAAATCACCGAGGCATTCATCTGCATCTCTGGTTCTGTCGAAAAGTACGCTTCGGTTTACCATCCCAAACTTTTACCTCATAATGCTAACACTTTGCTAGATCTCGAACATCATTCGAAGAGCTACTTGGCACGCCTAGTATTGGAATCGACAAAGCCCACGGCATGGAGAATACATTTCTTCTGTCTGCACAAGAAAGAGACAGAGCCGAGATATCCGTCGTGGGGCAGCAAGCATCCAGTTTTAATCTTATCAAGACTTGGAAAGTAGACGGCGAGATTACTGCCGTGAGCCTTTTTCGTGTCCTTGGAGAGAAACTGGCGGGTATCGCTTCCATTCGTGAAGGACAGCCGAGTTTCTCTGTCTACACATTAGATGGGCAGCTCTTTGTCGGAGAACCTTTGAGTATGGACGGCAACGGGGCCGATACGATTGGTCTTGAGGCAGTAACGAGCATCTGCGCTGTGGAAGACGAGTCAAACACATCCGTGCTGATACTGGGCACTAGATGTGGCCACATGATAACAATGTCCGTCTCCAAGGAGGAGCCGAGACAGCTCGCTTGGGTGACGGAAACTCTAGGAATATCCCCGGTAGAGATATTCCCTGCACCGCGGTCTTTGCGTTCTAGACAAACGGCGTTTGCAAGCTGCGATGGAAGCTTGGTGATGCTCTCCGACTACTCGGCCCGGAAAGGATGCTTCGGTACAAAAAGCGCCGTGATAGCGACGGACTCGAATGATATGGCGATGCCATCACCGCCAATTCACTCTATCTGCAGCCTCGATGAGAATCTGTCAGAGCACGACGGCCATATGTCGTTGCTCATGTTGGCAGGGTCAAGAATCCTGATGACAGACATCTGGCCGCAGGCTGGACTGGTGCCTCGATCGATGACACTGGATGGATCGCCATTGAGAGTTATTTACTCGAAGACGTGGAAGTGCCTCATTGTTGCTTTGATCAGAAATGACCGGCCAACACTGGAATTTCTGGATCCTGAAACTGGAGCAATCATTTCAGACCCATCGGACAAGGAAATGAATTCTTCAAACTTCATTTCCGGACTGGGTCACGAGGGCGACCGAATATACGGCCTACACGAGTGGCTCTATGTTAAAGACGGGCGAACGTTTTCTTTTATCCTCGTGACGACCAAGGGTGGTCGCCTATTGATTGTGTCATTGAAGGAGACAGAAGTAATGACGGAAGATGGTCCAGTGCGTCGTCTAAAATACTGGACCCGATACAAGAAGGGGCTGTCCGGTCCAGTGAGTTCCATCACAGGAGACGCTGACGGGCTGATATTTTGCGTGGACCGCACACTGCACTGGGAGGTTCTGGACCTGGTGGACAAGAAGCTGAAGCCGATGAAGGAATATCTTTTAGACTCTCCAGCGGTGCAGCTGAAGATTGTGGATGGCAAGATTCATGCCTTGACGTTTACAAACTCGCTGGAAGTAATCGACCATCGCACAGGTAGCGGAAGTGCCATGTCATTGCTTCACACAGACCAGGTGGCGAGGCGAACAGTTCACATGTTGGATATTGGCAGCAACGTTGACGGCTCAGAAGCTGGCCCAGTCACGCTACTGGCAGATTACAAGAACGGATTCGCAGGAGTATGGGTTCCCAAGAATGAAAACAACCTTGAGCTAAGGGCAGTGTTTGAGGGTCTTCTTCCCAGCTCCGTGCGCCGGTTCGTCAAATGTTGGAGCCGGCCGCTTTGGGTAGCTGCGAACCGAGGGATGCGGTACGGCGCAGTGCGCAGCAGCGATGACGGAGCAGAGATGCTGGGAGTAGGGCTTGACGGTGCACTGTATCAGTTTACACTGATTGAAGTCGAACTCTGGAGACTTTTGTGTCTCATCCAAACACTGGCACACCGCAGCCCGCTACTTTATCCGCTCTACAACCCAGCCATAAGCGGCGACCCTGGCGACGACGAGGCGGAGCTAGAGCCGCAGCTGCATCCAAGACTGATGCACATTGACGGAGACATTCTAGAGAAATGCACAGAGGGTCGGATACTGGAAAAGATAGTGGGCGATGGAGACGGGCTCGACTTATTCTGCGAATACCTTGATGGCATCGAGGGCGGGATATGCACGAGCAGCTTTCGAGACAGTATGGAGGAAGAATCGCGCTATAACAAGTACTTTGAAGTGGCATATGAGATATTGGATTATCTCTTGGCGCCAGTTCTATAGAAGTGAGGTTGAAGAAGACTGTAATATATCTGTGTCGTGGGATAAGGACAATGCCAGCGGGAATCCGAGATGGTTTCCAAAAAAAAAAAAAAAAGAAAGAAAAAACATTGATGTGTTGGTATAAAGAGACGTGACGTTTAGTGCTATGATGATGAAAGTAATGAACAGTAGAGAGAAAAGGGTCCAAGAGACCGAAACGAGGCAGCGCGTTACGGATATCATGTGCGTGGCCCTCTGGTGCTCTATGGCTGGTTGCTGACGTGACTGGTGCCTTCTGGCCGGTGCCTTGATGATAACTTGATGACTGGTGTCTGTCAGTCTGGTCATACTGATGGTATTTGGTGACTCAAAGGTCTGATGACTTGTGACTCGAAAGACTAGTGACTGGCGACTCGAAAGTCTGGTGCACTCTGGCTGGTGAGGTTTGTTAGTGTCTTCGAAAAAAGCATCTTCGATAAAAGCCATGAATCTTGGGACAGGGGGGCGCAGCATCGTGACAATTTTGCTACCGATTGTGATATGGAAAGGGAAGAAGATGATGTACTGAGTGGCCAAGCCACAGGCACACCTGACAGTGACTGACAGTGACGACCGACCGCGGGGCAGCGAAGCCCCGCCATCAAATGCCCCGCTACCTAACCTACCTACAGGCGATAGGCCGATAGGCTGGTTGACGGGAGTATTGTATTGTCATGCAGTGGCTTGATGCTGCTTCGTGAAGAAAATTACAATAAACACGGAGCCTTGCTTGACCTACATTGCATATTTAGCTACGTCTAAATTTAGGTGCTTGGCCGGTGCTCTGTATACTGGGCGTGTGGTAGCGTCACAGGAACCGCAACCAGTGTGGTTTAACCCCACACCTAACACACTTGCACCGCTGGACAATTGGGAGGCGAAAAAAAAAAAAGAAAGATTGGCCATTCTAGCTGCCGCCAGGGCTTGCACTTCATTGCCTTTTTTCCACCCTCCATCCTCTACAACCCCCGCAACATCGCTGAACCGCGGGAGGACTCAAAGTCATAAAAGGCCAACGCCTATAGCCTCGATAACGGCACTTTTCTCTTCCACCACCGACCCAACATGGCGCCCAAGAAGAAGGGAACCAAGAACGGCCAAAACGACTGGGAGACCGATCTGGGCGAGACCATTGCCCCGCAGGATGCCAATGGCCAACACAACGCCGACGATGCTAATGCCAACGGCGATGACGAAGCCGCTTCCGGAGGCGGCGGAGGCCTAATGGCCCAGCTGCGCAAGAACAAGCAGAAGCGCAAGAACAAGGGCGGCCAGGACAATGACTTTGTTGACGGCGAGGATGCCTCCGGTGCTGCCCCTCCAGCTGATCTCGCTGGTCAAGCTGCCCAAGAGGCCTCCATGGACGACGAGTTTGCTCTTCCTGCGAAAAAGGGCAAGGGCGGCAAAGCCAAACCCGCGCCTGCGAAGCCTGCTGATGCTGCTGGCGACGACGACGGCGAAGACGGCGGCCGTATTCTGACAAAGGCCGAGAAGGAAAAACTCAAGAAGGAGCGCGAGAAGCAGAGAAAAAAGGAGCAGGCTGCCAAGAAGAAGACTCCCACCACGGCCAAGCCAGAAGCTGCAAAGCCCGCGGTCAAGGAAACAGCTGCTGCTGTTCCCGAGGTGTCCGCCCCCGCTCCCGCCGCCGAGACGGGAGGCAAGAAGAAGAAGCTCCCTGCCCACATTGCCAAAATTCAGCAGCAGCAAGAAGAACTTCGACGTCAAAAGGAGGAGGAGGAACGCATTAAGGCTGAGCTGGCCGCCAAGGAGGCCGAGGCTGATCAGCTCGCCGAGGAAGAAGAGCGGCGCAGAGAAGAGGCCAAGGCTCTGAAGAAGCAAAAAGAAAAGGAGCGTATCGAGCAGCTCAAAAAGGAAGGAAAGTTTATGACCAAGGCCCAAAAGGAGGAAAGGGCCCGCAACGAGCGCAAGCTCCAGCAGATGCTGGCGGCCGGTATCAAGGTAGGCCCTGCTGATGAAGAATCTGCACCTAAGAAGAAGGCCGCCCCGGAGAAAAAGCGCAAGGGAAAGATGGAGCAAAAGGCAGAGGAAGAGGCTGCTCTCGCTGCCGCTGCCGAGAGAGCCAGGGTACAGGCCGAGGAGATTCTGAAAAAGGCGGAAGAGGAAAAGAAGGCCAAGGAGCAGGAAGAGGCTGCAAAGAAGGCCGCCGAGGGTAGCGATGTGGAAGATGACTGGGAGGCGGCGGCTGATGACGATGATGTCAAAGACAGCTGGGATGCCGACAGCGACGAGGAGGCCGAGAAAAAGGCCGCTGCGAAGGCGGCGCTGGCTTCGCAACGCAAGGAGGCTGATGACTCGGACGAGGACTCTGACGAAGATTCTGACGACGAGAGTGAAGACGACGAGGATGTCTCCAGAGCGCAGGCCGCCGCGGCTCAGCGCAAAAAGGAAGCTGCCGAGCGCCGAGCCATCGCCCACAAGGCAGCCATGGATGCCCGTTCTAAAGACAACCTCCGTTCCCCCATTTGCTGTATTCTGGGTCACGTAGATACCGGCAAGACAAAGCTCCTGGACAAGATCCGACAGACCAACGTCCAAGAAGGCGAAGCTGGTGGTATTACCCAGCAAATTGGCGCCACATATTTTCCCGTCGAAGCCATCAGACAGAAGACGCAAGTCATCAACAAGGATGGTGCCTTTGAGTTCAAGGTACCCGGTCTCCTGGTCATTGACACGCCCGGTCACGAGTCCTTTTCCAACCTCCGATCTCGCGGATCCTCGCTCTGCAACATTGCCATTCTGGTCGTCGACATTATGCACGGTCTGGAGCCCCAGACGCTTGAGTCGATGCGTCTGCTCCGCGAGCGCAAGACCCCATTCATTGTCGCCTTGAACAAGATTGACAGACTGTTTGGCTGGAAGAAGATTGATAACAACGGCTTCCAGGAGAGTCTGGCGCTCCAGAACAAGGCGGTCCACAACGAATTTGAGAAGCGTCTGTCCGAGACCAAGCTCGCCTTCTCCGAACAGGGGTTCAATGCTGAGCTCTACTACGAGAACCCGTCCATGTCCAAGAACGTTTCGCTGGTGCCCACATCTGCCCACACTGGAGAGGGTATCCCTGACATGCTCAAGCTCATTATCCAACTGACACAGGAGCGCATGACCAATGCTCTCATGTACTTGTCCGAAGTCCAGGCCACTGTTCTCGAAGTCAAGGCCATCGAAGGTTTCGGCATGACTATTGACGTCATTCTTTCCAACGGTATTCTCAAGGAGGGCGACCGCATCGTGGTATGCGGTACCGAAGGGGCCATTAAGACGAATATTAGAGCGCTGCTCACACCCGCGCCTCTCAAGGAGCTTCGTCTCAAGTCGCAATACGTACACAACAAAGAAGTCAAGGCTGCTCTTGGTATCAAAATTAGCGCGCCGGGCCTGGAAGGCGCCATTGCCGGTTCCCGTTTGATGGTCGTCGGCCCCAACGACGACGAAGATGATATCGAGGACGAGGTTCTATCCGACCTCGACAACCTTCTGAGCCGCGTAGAAAAGTCGGGTCGTGGCGTCAGCGTCCAGGCGTCCACCCTTGGCTCACTCGAAGCCCTGCTGGATTTCCTCAAGGACTGCAAGATCCCCGTCGCCAACGTCGGCATTGGCCCCGTTTACAAGCGCGACGTGATGCAGTGTGGTATTATGCTGGAGAAGGCTCCCGACCTGGCCATTATGATGTGCTTCGACGTCAAGGTCGATAAGGAGGCGCAGCAATACGCCGACGAGCAGGGCATCAAGATTTTCACCGCCGATATCATCTACCATCTCTTTGACGCGTTCAACCTGCACATGAAGGAGATGCTGGAGAAGAAGCGCGAAGAGTCCAAGCTGCTCGCCGTCTTCCCCTGCGTGCTTAAGCCCGTCGCCATCTTCAACAAGACGGGCCCGATTGTCATTGGCGTTGACGTCGTGGACGGGCAACTCAAGATCAACACCCCCATCGCGGCCGTCAAGACCAACCCCATCACCAACGTCAAGGAGATTATCAAGCTCGGTCGCGTCACGTCGATTGAGCGTGAGCACAAGCAGATTCCTGTCTGCAAAAAGGGCCAACCGTCGGTGGCGATTAAAATTGAAATGGGCGGCACCCAGCCCACTTACGGCCGGCAGCTCGAGGAATCGGACCAGCTGTACAGCCATATCTCGCGCGCGAGTATCAACTGCCTCAAGGAGTTTTACCGCGAAGAGGTGACGAACCCGGAGTGGAACCTTATTGTCAAGCTCAAGCCGCTGCTGGATATCCAGTAAACGAACTTGCCGTGTGCACGAGATGATGAGGGTTACAAAAAAGGTCGGCATAATTCCTTGTGTGGAAGGGATAATGCAGTGCGTGCTTCGTCCGTGGTCGACGTAAAAGGAAAATGGACGCTGGGCATTTACACAAAAGCATGATGGTTATGATTGAACCGAAACTTTTTGATTTACTCACCTATACTCATCTATTTTCCTCATCTGTCAATTTTCACAACGCAAATATCAAAGGAGAAGAATGAAAAGAAGAATGACGAGAATGAAGAGAAGATTGTAGGAAAGAATGAAGGAAAGATGATGCCAAGGAAACCTCTTGTTTTTTACTGTTCAATTTATTTTATATAGTTTATTTCAACGTTGAATGATTTTATTTTCAAATTCTTTTGAACTATTATGCATCCTCAACGTAGTAATAATATTCGTGCAAAATGTTGGCTGTACAGACTTGAGTCACTGGAATCATTCGAGCAAAAAGTCCTTTTGCGCACAAGACGCATCTATACAGCATCTTTATTTGTCGTCTCTAAAACATTAAAAAAAGAAAACAAAAGAAAAGAATATTCCCATTTCCCTCATGCCTTCTTTTGTTTATATATTGCGTCCCAATGAAAAGAGAATTCTCCTAAATCAAAAAGTCTCTGTTTGCTTTTCTCTTCTCTCTTTGAGCCTTCATAAAACATGTCATTTTCTTTCAAAGCAAAAATTCAACGCGCCCCATCCTGGTTAAACAAAACCTTATTTGGGGTCAGCGGCGGCATCATCGGCCTGGGCGCCATCGGCATCCTTCATTTCGGCGTCGGCACCCTCGGCGCCCTTTTCAGCCTCAGCAGCCTTGCGAGCTTCTTCCTCAGCGGCTCTTTTGGCAGCCTGCTCGGCATCGACGCGTTCTTGGACAGCTTGTCGCTCAGCCTCGACTTTCTCAAAGTGACGCTGAACGACGGGGCCGGCCATGGCGCGAATCTCATCAATCTTGGCGATATAGACGCCCTTGGAGGCGTCCTCGCCCTCGTCGTAGAGCCAATCCTGCGGACATGATCAGTTTTTGAGTTTCAAGTTTGATGGAGCATAGTTGACATACCTCGGAAGCCTCAAGCTTGGCGCGAATCTTGTCCTTCTCCTCATCGCTGGCGAGATCAGCATATTGCTCCTCCAGCTTGGCACGAAGATCATAAATGTAAGCCTCGAGCTCGTTCTTCTTCTCGTCAGTGTCGGCGACGAGCTTATCTTCCATGACCATGGCAGCCTCCTTCTCGGCCAGGGCGGTGCGGGTAGCTTCATCGAGAGACGAGGTGCCGCTGGAGATGGGCAGGTCACCGGCGCGGACCTGCTTCTTGACCTTGCGAGTCTTCTTGGGGGCGTCGTCCTTCTTGTCAGTGTCCATGGCCTGAAACAGTGTTAGCATATTTCCATCAAAAAAACATATGAGTCTATCTTACCTCGGGGTCAGCCTCCTCCTTGACCTCCTCTTCGACTTCTTGATCGACAACGTAGTAGCCAGTCTCGACATTCAGAATACCGTGAATGTTGACACGGGCCTTGAGGCGGCAGACCATGAAGTCATCAGTTTCGGTAGGCTTGACACCCTTGACAGAGAAGCGGCCAATCCAAGGGGCCTGCTTTCCGGGAAGGTCCTCGGGCTTGGCGTAGCGAGCCTCAAGGTCAAAAGGCTGCTTGCGGTAAAAAGTCAGAATCTTGGTCGAAGGCAAAACACCGCCCTTGTTAAAGACAGTGAGGCTCGTGTCCTCATCGGGAATGTCAGCAGCCTTCTCCCAGGTGAACTCGATGGGATAGCTGACAATGTCCTGGACGGCAAAGTCACGGACGCGGAAGACGGGGGAGAGAATAGCGCAGCTGAAGGCACAGCCGCGGGCAATGGCCTCGTCGGCATTCATGGTGAAGGAGAGGGGCTTGCCGAAGAAGGACTGGAGACGCTCCTTGAGAGCTGGGACACGAGAGCCACCACCGACAACCTCAACAATGTCAATGTCATCCTTGGTAAGCTTGGCCTGAGCGAGAGCGGCCTCGAGGGGGTCAAAGGTGCGGTTCAGGAGGGGCTGGATCATGTCCTCAAATTCCTGACGGGTGACGTTGACGGAGACGTCGATGTCGTTCATAAGAGACTCAATATTGACGGCCGATTGCTGGTTAGCGGACAGGACCTTCTTGCACTTTTCGGCGGCGGCAATGGTACGGGCCATGGCGCGACCGTGGGTGTAAATGTCGGCATTGTACTTTGTCTTGAACTCCTTGGCGAGGTGATCGACGAGGGCCTTATCAAAGTCACGGCCACCAAAGTTGCGGTCCCAGGCAGTGGACTTGACGGCAAGCTCGCCCTTGCGGAACTCGACAATGGAGCAGGTATAGTTGGAGTGACCAATATCGACGAAGAAGACGCGCTTGGGGGGCTCGTCTGGTCCGGGAAGGTCGAGCTTGGTGATGCCCCAGCCGAGAGCGGCGGCGGTGTTGTCGTTGATGAGGCGGAGGAGCTTGAGGCCGGCGAGCTCGGAAGCGTCGAAGAGGGCGCGGCGCTGGGCGTCGGTGAACCAGGGAGGAACGCTCATGCAGAGATCGGAGACGGGGAGCTTGAGCTCGGCGGCGGCAGTCTGCTTGATTTTGCTAAGGTACATGCCGACAAGCTGAGTGGCTGTGAAGCGTTCCTTCTTGCCAAGGTAGCTGACCTCGGCGCCGACCTGGCCATTGATGTCGACCAAGGGAGCAGTGATGAACTGCTGCTCAACCTGGACATCGGGGTCGTTGAAGGCGCGACCGGCAAGGCGCTTGAGGCAGTTGACGGTGTTCTTGAGGTTGGAAATTTCTTGGGTCTTGGCCGTCTCGCCAAGATAGCGGGACTTGGGACCGAATCCGACGAGAGAACTATAGCGGGCGGCTAGTTAGCAAAGGACTCGGCTGGAAGTTATTTTGTAAGAGTCTGGGGGTACGTACGGAGTAGCACGGTTGGAAACTTCGTTGGTTATCTATCAACGATCCAAGGTCAGTATGAGGGTTCTGCATGTGAAAAATGGGCAAGGCAGAAGCTGGGTCTGGTTGGGTAAACGTACCACGTCGACGCCGCGGTTTCTGGCGACGGCAATGACCGTCTTGAGGGTACCGAAATCGACACCTAAAGAACAAGAAGAGGACAAATGTCAGTGAGATGCGCGCGAGAGAGACGGACGAGTCGCAAGTGCAGACGGCGAAGCCAAGGCTGTTGGCATTTGTGTGTGCTGCGCCTGGGCAAAGCGGTGGGTTGAGGTTCGGCGAAAAGCGACTTACCGACGACACTCATGGCTGCTGTGTGAGAAGAGTGAATGTGTATAAAAGCAGGATTTCAGAAAGACTATCTTCCCCAATCAGCCGCGATTTTCAAAGCAAAAATCCGGGACGCTAAAGTCTATTCGAAAAGGGTTTGATTTTGGGTGTTTGTTTGAAGATTCGAGGTTGGAGGAGGGGGATGGATGGATGATGGCCTAGAAGAAAGATTTGGTTCGGGAGGCGGGGCAGTGGACGGTTGACGTGTGGCGGTTGGCGGGTGAGGTGAATGAGGAACGTCTTTTGCGGCTGCACAGGGCGGTTCAGAGGTCGTATTTAACTTGGTAATCTCTTGCTGGTGAGAAGAAAATGTTTATATGATATCGAGTAACGAAATTTTCTATATTCAAAGGCAAAGTTGTACAGCTCAAAAAGCAGCAGTTCTGACAGTAATTATACCTAGGTATTTATCTACCTGCGTGCCTGCCTACCTAGATGCATGCACAGAACTGACGCCTTTTTTTTTATATTTTCTTTGAGGCTTGCCAGTTGGCGGGTTGCTAGGCACAGTGGTGCAGCAGCCACTGCAGGGGTCGCCCACCGCCACAGCGCCTGGACAAAACAGCAACTCTGGCCAATCATTTCTTTTCTTTTAGCGGCGGGCGGCGGGCGGTCAAAGTTGATGCCTCACAGCAGAGACTGACAAAGAAAATTACAGCGAAGAAAGGTACCTCTTGCACTAGCGCGGGGCTCTTCCCTCCTAGGTAGCTCCGCCACTTAATTTGGCTACGCACGGTACACGGTCTCGGCTGCCCCGCCATCATGGCCACATGTACACGTCCTCGGGTGCCCGCCAAGGACAGGTAGAGCATCTAGTAGAAGCTGGAAGAATTTTCCAGAGCAGTCTCTGGATAGGAAGGTATCCAGCATCAACCAGCTCCCCAGCGAACTAACAAGATTTACTTGCTCATCTAACTTGGTGTAGTTATTAGCTGCCCGTCTGCTTAGCCAGGGTCGCTCCATACAGATGGCTGGACTGTCACAGTCAAATCATGTACCGAGAATTCTTCGAAGCTACCATCTACCCGCTGGTCACCCACCATCCACCACAGCTTCATCCATCACTCAACTCCACGCTCATGACGACTCATACCATCTCCCATCGACTCAATCAACCTTTTCGATATCACAACTCACTCTTGCTCAACACCCCCCCGCCATGATCCATCACACAGAACCCCCCTCCCTCTTCTGCCCGGTTGCCCCGCCGTCCACCCATCCACCCCGAACTCTCCTCACTTATACCCGGCTGACCTATAAGCTGCCTGCCAAGACAAACCCTCGTCCAATATCAACAACATTCTTTTCGACACATGACTATGAAAATTCATCATCATATTATCTTGCTAGCAAGTTTCTGGTAAATGTCCCAAATCTCCAGCTAATTTACTTCGCCCTCACCGCGACGAGCCAGTACCTCCCCCGCCGCTACCTCTTCCGCGCTCTCCTCCCTCGTTGCCTTGCCTCGCTTCCTTTGCCCGTTGTGCTGCCATGTATTTCCTCTTATCTTCCTCGCTCATAAACCTTTCCATGAACTGGCTCTGCAGCACATTGTTTCTCCCTTGCAACACTTCGCCCTCAGACAACATGCTTTCCACAGAATCACGCGCCTCGTGCATCGCCCATTGAGGTAGCACTGATTCTCCCCCAGCCATCATGGAATCATTGACGTGCTCAAATGTACCTTCTTTGGTCCGCTGCCTCGCTGAGAATAGACCATCTACCTTGTCCGGAGGCCGAACAGTGCTCTTTGTCCTGCCAAGCCCTTGCTGTTGACCTGCCGAAACTCCGGGAGACTGCAAGAGCCTTGCCTGTCTCGCCGGAATAAATGTTTCTGGAACAACATTCAATTCATCTCCCTGCTCTTCTGCCTTTTCCGCTGCTTCTCGCGCTGTCGTCGTTCCGTCTGCTGCCGCCGCGTCTGCTCTTGGGCCTCCCCACGTCCTCTGCCCAGCTGTAAAAATCCCATAAACAGTGTAATACCAATTGAAGAATGGGTTCAAAATGAACATGAGCGGGTATAGCCACGCCTTAAAGCGCCGAAGTTTCAGCCCAAAGTAGAGCATCAAGGCCCAGTTCAGGCCCAGAGACACCGCAATGAATCCCACCGGAAGGTCGTGAATCGTCGCCGTTGTAGACAATAGTGCGATGACCATGATGAAAAACAGCAGTGACGTCGTCCGAATCGTATTTTGCATGAATCGAACCAACACGAGAATTGGATATCGCTTCCATAATCTCCAATCTGTCAGCATGCACACCTCGTTCGTCATAAACCCCAAGAACCATCGACGCCGCTGCTTAACGAGTGATCGATATGTCTGTACGGCTTCCGTTTTGCAAAATGCAGACGTGCACATTTGAATTTGATACTTCTTCTTGGCCCCAATCATAAACAGATGCGTAAGCCATCTATCTTCCCCCAAGTGACATTTGGCAAAGTCAAATAAGTCCTCGCACTGTTCTGCCTTATCAGCAAAGTAGTATTTTGCCATTCGTCGAAATGCTGACAGTCGAAGCATTGTTAAAGCTCCGGGAAGGCACGTCACTGAGCCACACCCGGACTCTACTGTCCTCTCGAACAGTTGCCCGTGTATGTACTCGATATCTTGTAGCAGGGTGATTATGCTATGCTTCTTTGTCGTCGAGGTGATGACACCAGTCATTGCCAGCATGTCCTTGGTGTTGCCTGGACTAAGCTCCATGTCGTAGACAAAGTTCTGCAGACACACTCGATCAAGTATACAATCAGAATCGATGAAAAGAATGAACAAGTTGTCGTTGCGCTTCAAGTAGCGCTCATAAACCTTGTTAATCAATCGAAATGTCATTTTCTGACAGTGCCGTTTGCCCCCATGAGGAAACCGCGAAACAGTCACTCTTGATGACTTGTACATGACGTCGATGCTGCGCGGATATGAGCCCGTTGATTCTGGTACGCCGAGCTTTGCGATTGTGTTCAAGTACAGTTCGTCTTGCTGATCGCCGTCAAACGACAAGAAGACGTGAATGCACGCTGCCGGATAATCGCAGTCCACCACCGATTTGATTGCAGTAACGAGGACATCTGGCTCTTCTCGGTAGCAGGGCATAACGATGACCACCTTTGGAGCTGTGACATCGTCCAGCACCAGTTTTATTCGCTTCGTTCGACCGAGTTGATTCGTCACGAGTTGGTAGATGCAAAAGAGCCATGGCACCGTCAAGAGAATGGCAAAGCTCCAAAATGCAAACGATTGCAGGGCCATGGCTGCTCTTTCCGGCCAGTATCGGGTTATCTGCTTCGGCAGTGGAAGTGTCACAACCATGACAGGCAAGAATACTAATCTGCGACGCGGTTAGCAGGCACAGCACAAGGACCAACATGCGCGGAACCTGCCTCATTAACACAAAAGCGAGCCCCACGACAATGCAGAGCACATTGATGGACCAGTGCTCTGCCTTTTTAAACGCCTTGAAAATGCAATACATAAAGGCTGACAGCCAAAGAAACCACTCCAACAGCGCCATCAGCATGACCAGGCCGACCACTGACGTATAAATAATCTAGCCAAGCATATCAGTTAGTATTTATTCCATTTGCGAAATTTTTGTCATTTTTTCTTTTTCATCCATACGTCTACTCACGTCCTTGATCGGCCATGCCGCAGATATTGAAGCCATAGATAGCAAATGTTGAGGGCCCAGACGATGAATCTTGAAAGAGGTTCGTCGTCCTCGGTTCACATGGGCGACGTCCTTGCAACCGCCATTTATCAGAGTCAGTTGACAAAGAAGATATGTTACCAAGGCATTCTTCGGCCCAAGTTTCGCCGTGACACCGCCTCATGCAGTCGGCCGTGTACCGCTTGGGTTTGTGCCACCTCTACTCCGTACCCAACGCCCGACGAATGGCAGGGGCCACCTGCTGTTTGCTGTTGCTATTTTGGCGGTCCCAGGTTTCACAGCTTCGTATAAAATCTCGGTCCTTTGTTCAGCGCGCGCCAACGCAGCGTTAATATATTTGTTTTAATCTATTATATCGATTGTGGCTTCAAGATATGATTCTTAGATACGTGGCAGACACCATTTGCAAATAATGCTGATATATGAATAGCTATGCACTTGTCTCGATGCCATCTGGCGAACATGATTAATCGGCACCAGTGTACAGGGTAAACTCCGTAATTAGCAGAAATTTGCCCTGTGATAAGGGCAGCAATTCCCACCAACGCCATACCCGCAATCTCGGCATCACCAAGTGCCGACGCGCTCCCATGCAATCACAGCGGCGTCTTTTGGTAATCACAGCGGCCACGACGCGACTGCTGGCTGTGTGATAACGCCTGGTCCGGATTGTATCTGCTGGGATTCACTACAGCGACTCTTGCGGGCGCGGTATTGCCGCATGCGAGTTGATCCCGGAAAGCTGTTTGCGGTAGTATAGCTTTGATTTGCTTCGCGATCGGTCTCTGTCCTACCAGTCCACATCGCTTAGCTGCAGTTTTCGAACTCTCTGACCTCGGTCTTTGCCAGAGCGCTCGACTCGATTGTGGTAAAACGTCGTTTGCTTCTCGCCACCTACACATTTGTTAGTTTCCGCCATGGTCAAGTGAGACTCGATCAAGCTTACTGTCTTGGTCATCACTTTGCTGCAAATCATAATTCAAGACCAAGCTCTTGATGCGCTGCTGTTCTTCGCGCTCGGCTTGCTGCGATGTTCTCATGGCAAGAGCAAAGGCAGAGTCAGACGGCAATTCAACCGTCCGGGTCTAAGGATGATTAGCATGCGCAGATTGTAATGGTTTACTTGCACGTACCTGTTGGCGATTGCCCTTCTTTGTCAAGAGAGAAAATGCCATCTTGTTTGCTGGGGCAGCAGAGCTTTCCGGTATCGGTGGCCCTTCGCCGGCACCCAACTCTCGAACCTTGGGGCGAACGGGAAGGGGGACATCGAATTGCTGCTTGCGCTCGAATTTCCGCGATTCCAGGCTCTCCGCCATCATCTTGGCATATTCCCGTTCGAAATCAGCCTCGTCTTCTAGATCAATTGCCTCCTCCTGTCTCGTGACAACGATAGCCTCATCGTAATCTTGACTATCAGCATCCGAATCTTCAGCTAATTCATTCGTGTCTTCTTCGTCCTCTGAGAGACTATCGTCATCTTCATCCACATCTGCATCACCTTCAATCTCGTCTAAATCGCCATGCTCATCGTCAGACGAAGCGCCACTAGTCGCATCGTCGGCGTCGGCATCATTTGCCTTGTCTGCGCCGCTAGTCTTCTGATCCAGGGCCACGGCCTCTTGAAAGGCTTTTGTGGCTTCCTCAAGATTGGTAGCGAATTTCCACTGAGGACGAGTCAAACCAAAAGTATCTTGCACGATAAAGTCAATGTCCATTGGAAGTGCAACCTTCGTGTGGACATAGTACTGAAAGAAGGAAAGGAAAAAATCCAGCTTCTTGCCCGCAGCGCCGCGATTGAAAAACACGCCACACGTTTCCAGCATTGTCGAGATGAGTCGTATGCGGAAAAAGTCATCTGGCGGGTCAAAGGAATTGTACCGTTTGGGCACAGGAGCGCCACCATAGCCGAATGTGAGAATCTTGTACATGGCATCGAAGATGACGGGGTGCTCCAACATGCGATAGTTGTAGAGCTCGCTCAGATACTTTACTTCGGCCACCCTGCGTTGAAATGTTCTAAAGTCATTCTGCTCAAGGCCAAACGTAATGGACTCAATAACATTATCAATGACCTTGACAACAAAAGCAGGGTGATAGCGATAGAGCGCGCTCAAAAGTATGGCGAGCAAATGCACGTTGCCGTACTTAACTTTGCCAGGCTTGGAAAACACTTTCGCAAGCATGGCAACAACCTATAAAATTGGTCAACGGCATGTCTTGACGTCTTCAAGGCAGTTCAACTTACGTCGCTTTCCTCCCAATGCAAGCGCCTGATCTGCTTCAAGATTTTGCTATAATTTCGTTTTGTCATGTCGTTATAGACTAGCTTTCGAATAAAGAGCTCCATTGGTGTTCGCTCTTTCTGTTCAATAGCAGGGCGTTCTGGTGGATCAACATAGTAGACAGCGTTGTCGATGAGCATTCGTTCTGGTTGACCAATATGTTGAACCGACTTTTTGCGCTGCAGCGTTTCCAAGAAGCTGACCATTCGTGGAGCAGTGTCAGGGGTTTTGAGCAGATATCGACCACAATTCTCCAAGAGGTTGCAGAGAATCTCAATGTTCATTCGCGAAAAATCATCCAGGCTGACTTTGAGGCAATGAAAGACTACATGCTCCGGCACCACACCAAATTTGGTGAGCTCAGCGAGATAGCGGATATTGCCAAGGCGGACCTGACCGAGAAAATCCTTTTCCTTCCGGCGCTGCAAACTGCGAAACTCGGCATCCAAGTATTCAACAAGGCCCTTGGGCACATCTGGCATGTAACGACCCAATGTAGCGACGAGGCGGGACCAAGAGGGAAGCAGGTCTCCTCTACCCTTGGGTACTTCAGTCAGGGCTTTCACAAGCCGATTGCGAGAGGCTTTGGAGTTGAGATAGCAAAAGTCGATTGCCATCTGATCGATGGTTTCTTTACCTGTTAACTCAGGCAGTCGTGCGAGCAGCGCGTCGACTTGTGCACCAATTGTCTTATTTGCAATGGCCATAGACTGATCCTCGACAGGATCTGCAGCAACTGTAGCTTCGGCATCATCCGTCTTCCTGCCAACTTGATCTTCACCATCTGTCTTTTTCTTTTTGCCATCTTCCAGCAGCATGGATGGAACTTTGCCCTTCAAGTCGACCAAATTTTCATAGAAGCGTCTCTCCTCATCATCGTCCCAGATACCCAACCCATCGGCAGGAGAGCGGAGATACTCTCCCGTCTTCACAAGGCCGATACCAGCACCGGAGGCGTTGAGTGAATCGTACGAGTCTTTCAGATCAGGCATCTCAGCCCCAATGGCGTCGGCAATGACCTGAGCGTTTGATACGAGACGGTCTTGAGTCTTGACCTGTTTTTCGTAGTTTGCTTGCCGGTCTTCGAAGACCTCGCCACTCTTGACATATGCCTCTGCATTTCGGCGAGCTTGCGAGTGTATAGACTTTTGGTCGCGAACAATGTGATTCTTGACGTCGTCGAAATACTTGATGAGAATTTTCTTGAACTTTTCTGATACTTCTGGCGAAGTAAAAGGCAGATCAACTACATTGTCTTCGGTTTCTGTGGCAGATAATACAGGCTCTGCTGGAGCGCCGTCTTCTTCAATGGTTTTTCTGCCATCAGCATTGACAGGCTTGACACCAAGGACGTCCCAGCTGAAGGCCTTGACAAAGATGACAAGCAAAGGGAGATTGACGTGCTCGCGATCATAGCCAAGGAGATCTTTGAGAACTTCTAGTGGAAATGGCTCGGCATAAGTGTTGTTCTTTGTGCTTGTGCGGGGCTTTATTTCGGCGGTTTTCGAAGCTACAGCTTTTGTCGCCTCGTCGGGTTTTACGGCATCGTCCAAGGTTCGTAAGACACCAAGCAGCCATAGCTCGGTTACGACTCGCAGCAGTGCCCTTTGTCTAGTAAGACGCTCCTTTTCCTCCTTTTCGCGGACCTCCTGGGGAAGAGCCTTGAGCGCACTTTTTTCGGGCGTGGCCATGCCACGGCCTAGAAGCCAGCTGAGGTGCTCTGTGAACTCGGCAGGGCCGAAGCGCTGGTGCAGAGCACTGGCAATCTCGGCACCGGCATCGATCTCGCCCGGAGTTTTGAGCTTGCAGAGTCCCTCATAAAAGGCGGATATGATCTCGGAGAGGTACTTGTGTAGGCTGAGGGTACGAATTTCCTGAAGAAAGGTGCTCAGAGTAGCAGATGTGATTGCGGTACGAAGTCGTTTAATAAAGGCAGTGTTTTTCTTGAGAGAAGAGTCGAGAGAGCTGTTGACTTGAAAGAGATTGGTTTCGCCAGCCCAGACACGCTCGTTTGTAGCGCGAAGTTCGCCTGTGCCAGGGTTAGCTGGCATCCGGACAGATTAGAGCTCCGAGAGTTGCCAGAAGGGGAACGTACGCTTTCTTGCGCGATCCATCGGGGACCGCGGCTTGAATCAATGGTATTAACAGCAGAAAGGTAGTAAGTGGCTACATCCGGACGCTGGGTGCGCTAGGGGATGAGCTGCGCCGACAAAGGGTGCAGCGACCGGGCAAGGATCGTCGGCATCGGTGCGTGCAAAGAGGCAAGGCTGGGCAGCAGCCAGCAGAAGCGCAATAACGGGCGAGACGTCGGCGATGTTTGAATATCAAGGTCAAGATGGCGTTTACGTTTTACGTGCGGCTACACTGTGATAGCATGTGGATGGATAATTCTTGAGTGGGTTTTCTGGAGGGGAGACGCCCGTGTTGGTTTAGCGTCTTCGCGAGCTTGTGGCGCACGGGCAAGACGGGCGGGCAGGTAGTAACTGTCAGTGAATGAATGATGCTGCAGCCACTGGAAGGTGCATGGTTGTTTTGTTGTGGTGAAGCGGCGCAGAAGGTGCTCTGGCATGGTAACCTTTTACTCCAAGTTTCTGTTATTATTTTTTGGAGCGTCCATTTTCCAGGTACCGGCCTGATTTCACTACCACCATAAACCACGCTGAGTGTATTAGGTAAAAGTTAGGTAGGTAGTGCGAGTTTCTCCAAATTGCCTTCCTTCACCGAATGGCTGGAACCCACTGGAGCAAGGAATCGGATCAACGTTGGCGCGGTCTTCTTTCAAATAGCCCTGCTAACCATTTAAATAAATAATTGGTGCCGGATGCAGTAAGTAGTTACGTACCTGGGTACCTTCTTAGGTAGTTATCGCCCACGTCGCAGAGCCGCAAGTTACAACTAACGGCACTCCCGTGCCGGTTACTCGTTTGTCATTGATCCTTCTCCGACAACAAGTACTCTGCACTCGCTTTACCTTAAGTATCTCAGGACTAATCACTCCCCGAAGCAGCTAGAGCACCCGTAACGCAGAGAGTTACTTTTTTCCAAAATCTTTCGCACCCTTTTGCCCCGGAAATGCACCCCAGAGTCGTACCCCGGAGATGCTCAATCCATACGACCTACGCACGATAAGGGGGGGGAAAGGGCCTCAGCGCTCCCAGCCCAGTCAATCTTTGACTAGCCCGTGCTTGATTCTGTTTCGTAGCGGCCTCATCGCCAATCGCTGCCGGCTATTTTCAAATCCGAAAACTTGCCCTCACGCCGTCATCACTCTGCCGGCTCCGAGACCTCCGTCACTGCGTCGATGCCGTCTTTCCGAACGTTGAACCAGCCTGGCTACCCGACTACGCAGCTACAAATTATTAGCTTGATATTTCTGCGCTGTATGTACGGATATACCGCACCTAGTTGCTGCTGCGGGACCGAAAGGAAGCATCTCGGCCGTGTAGTCAAGACGTGGGCAAGGAGCTTCACAACTCTGGCAAGATAAGTCGACGCAACTTCATAGGAAGTCGCCGCCAGTGATAGCATGATCGGCAAATGCCAATCTGCCATGTGCCAGATAACGGGTGTGGTTATCGTGTGTGGTGCGGGTTGATAACTAAGTTTATCGCAGATAGGCTTTGAAGACGAGTCTATGGGGTGAGCGCCACAAAGATACGACCTACGGTACTTCCCATCAACTACCAATCGCCAGCTTGATAAAACAAGCAACAGACCCTCCGCGGAAATCCTCGAAAACTTTAGCCCAAAGCCTCAAGTATGCTGGCCGTCGCCGTTTTGTGATGCAGATTCGCTCAGCCCTCATAAGGCCCTGGCCCACATGCGGCAGAGAATGTGCCGTAGTGAGTTGCAGCGTGTCTTGGATTTATATGCCCGCTATTGCCACAGTTGCAATCCTATGGAAAGTAGGCAACCTATTTTGCAAGTCAACTTTACTAGTTGCGGAAAGTCGGCCTCGCAACCGCCAGGGAAACACTACTTCAAGGTTGAGACCCATGTGCTCGAACACTTCGCCCGTCCCATTGCAAGAGGAGTTGACTTGCGTCGCTAATGTGCCTGGGAAATTCTGCCTTTGGTCATCTTGAAAGTTGAAAACACCCTTTGCCATCTATTCGATTTATTATATACACCTGTGTGCCAATATGGCAGTCGAAAGCCAACTCGGTGTAACTTACACCACAAACACCTTTCCTCCCAGCCCACCTCGGACTGTCGGCAATTCTCATGCTGGTAGCGACGACGAACGAGACGAAGTCGATGCTACACCACCGACTCCTCTAGTAGAGAAGCTCGGCCAGGCTCTGAAACCCTACTCTCTTCCACCCACAAACACTCCCACCCAGGTTCTCCCAGAAGACTTGAAAACACCAGACCACCGCGTCAACCGGGATCCCAGGCTAATACGGCTCACGGGTCTTCACCCCTTCAATGTTGAGCCGCCCCTGACCGACTTATACGATGAGGGCTTTCTGAACAGCGAGAACCTGCATTACGTTCGCAACCATGGCCCAGTACCTCACTGCCCCGACGATGAATCCCTGAATTGGACATTTACTGTTGATGGATTAGTAGAAAAGCCTTTCGCAATTACTGTCCGCGACTTGATCCATAAGTATGACCAGTTCACATACCCTGTTACGCTGGTGTGTGCTGGTAATCGTCGAAAGGAACAAAATGTGGTTCGCAAGTCCAAGGGCTTCTCTTGGGGAGCCGCCGGGCTCTCGACTGCTCTGTGGACTGGTGTGCCGATCGGCGCTCTTCTGAGAATGGCCAAGCCCAAAAGAGCTGCGAAATATGTATGCTTTGAGGGAGCAGACAAGCTGCCCAACGGGTACTATGGCACATCTGTCAAGCTCAACTGGTGCATGGATGAGAACCGAGGCATCATGGTCGCCCACAAGATGAACGGCCAGTCGTTGCATCCAGACCATGGTAAACCTGTACGTATTATCATCCCTGGGCAAATTGGTGGGCGCAGTGTCAAATGGCTCAAGAAGATCACAATCACATCCGAGCCCAGTGATAACTGGTACCACATCTACGACAACCGTGTCCTTCCCACCACAATATCGCCCGACGCTAGTGCAAACTTGCCAGACGTCTGGAAAGATGAGAAATACGCCATCTACGATCTGAATGCCAATAGTGCCATCTGTTACCCCCGACACGACGAGAGGCTCGTTTTGGCAACTGCCTTAGAAACGTACAAGGTTCGGGGTTACGCTTATGGCGGCGGCGGGAAACGAATCACTAGGCTCGAAGTTACATTGAATAAAGGTAAATCATGGCTGTTAGCAGGCATCCACTATCCAGAGGACGACTACCGTCGCGCCCCCGACGGCGATTCGCTGTACGGCGGCAGCACCGACATGTGGTGGCGCGAGACGTGCTTTTGCTGGTGCTTTTGGGAAATTGACATTCCCGTCGCCGACCTCGGCGCCGCCGACGACATCATGATTCGCGCCATGGACGAGGGCATGATGGTGCAGCCGCGGGACATGTACTGGAGCGTGCTCGGCATGATGAACAATCCGTGGTTCCGCGTCGTGATCCACAAGGAAGACGGCGCGCTCCGCTTCGAGCATCCTACCCAGCCGGCGCTGATGCCCGGTGGGTGGATGGAGCGCGTCAAGGCCGCCGGCGGCAACCTCACCAATGGCTTCTGGGGCGAGAAGACGGCAGCGGAGGAGGAGCAGGTGCTAACGGAGCCGGAAAAGGAGATTTGCATGACGAATCCCAAAGTGGACCGCACCATCTCTCTGGAAGAGCTCAAGGCGCACGAGGGGGAGAGTGAGCCCTGGTTCGTGGTCAATGGGCATGTGTATGATGGCACACCGTATCTGGATGACCACCCAGGTGGCGCGACATCCATAATCAACGCCGCAGCTCAAGATGCAACAGAAGAATTCATGACAATCCGTATGTTCCTCATGTTCTTTGAGTTCATATACAAGAAAATTAACACACATACAGATAGCGAAAATGCCAAGGCCATGATGCCCCAGTATCACATCGGCACTCTCAATGATGCAGCCCGCAAAGCTCTCGAAGGCAGTGCCGAGGAGAGCCCAGCAAGCGACCCAACACGCGCTGTATTTCTCCAACCAAAATACTGGAGCAAGGCTATTCTCGAGACCAAGACGGACGTTTCCTCTGACAGCAAAATCTTCTCCTTCCGTCTCGACTACGCCGCCCAGTCCATCGGTCTCCCGACGGGCCAACACCTCCTCGTGCGCCTACGAGATCCGGCCACGCGCGAAGCCGTCATCCGCGCATACACACCCCTATCAGAGACCCATGCCAAGGGTCAGCTCGACATCCTCATCAAAATATACCGAGACGTACCCGGCCAGCCCGGCGGTAAGATGACGCAGGCGCTCGACTCGATCCCCCTCGGCCACTCTGTCGACATCAAAGGTCCCGTGGGTAAGTTTGAGTACCTCGGAAAGGGACACTGCACCGTGTCGGGGACGTCGAGGCACGTGCGCCGCTTCGTCATGATTTGCGCAGGGTCCGGCGTCACGCCCATCTTTCAGGTGCTGCGGGCCGTGACGGGCGACGCACAAGACGAGACAGAATGTCTGGTGCTCGACGGGAACCGCTGCGAGAAGGACATTCTCTGCAGGGGGGAACTGGACGCCATGGTGGCCAGGGCGCCGGCGAGGACGACGCTGCTGCACAAGCTCTCCCGGCCAGACGCGTCGTGGTGCGGCCTGCGAGGGCGCATAGATAAGGAGTATCTGGAGGAGCACGTCGGAGGCTTTAGGAAGTCGGATGGTCGTGAAATGGTATTGGTGTGTGGTCCAGCGGCGCTCGAGGAGATTGTAAGGAGTGTTCTAGGGGAAATGGCGTGGAAGCCCGAAGACATGCTCTTCTTTTAGCACGGCACACAATAAAAATGGAAAAAGTTTTTAGCGACTGTAAATAGCATTATCCTGTCTGGTAAAAGTTTGTACATGACATGTTTTGTACTTGATCCTGCTTTGCATTCCAGCGCCAGAAGTAGTTTCGCAACCTTGGATTTGCCCAAGGGCAAGCTACTTGCACCAATTTACTGCCTTTATGTGAAATGATTCTAGGGGACTTGAAGTCTGAATCTCCAGCCTCGACGCCTGTCAAGGTAACTTCAATGCGGAAACAGCATGTGCTCTTTGCTATATCAATAATGTGGTTCGGCACGCTCAGCGAGGCATGTACTTCAGCCGTCCAAGCAGCACCACCGATCAGTGCTTCGCGGTAGGACTTTACTCCCGTTGAAAGCCACCCATGTGCCGCTCATCATTCTCTTTCCACTTTCTCTCTTGTTCCTGATGCAAAGTCTCGTCTTTACTATTCTTGCGTCGTCTCATGGGCACCGGCTTGGCCACAACAACGGTTTCTACGCCTGCGGGGACCAGCTCTTGGCCCTGGCCCAGAGCGTCCACGTCAATTTCGACGCCGAGCAGGGCCTGGAGAATCACGCGCGAGCCCGCTTTACTCATCACCTCGCCCGAGTCCTTGCACAGCTCCGACGCAACGCACTCGATGCAGCCATGGAGACAAGGGCACGACTCGACGCGCTGCAAAGCAAGTTGCAGCAAGTGATCAATGTGCTCAAAAGCCTTGGTGCTGATCCCCGAGCCATTGGCGCCACCCTTGGCATCGTAAAATGTCAATCGCCCGGGTCGCTTGCGTACCGACTCCTCCTTGGCAAACTCCTTGAGCGCAACCTTGCACTCGGTTCGCACGTCTTCGGGGGCGCTGATGACAAAGGTTGGTAGCAGGCTCATAACACAGTGCTGCGCAGCGTGGATGGAAGCGGCCGCATTTATTCGGTGGCTGTTCAGAATGTCCAGCGCCGATTTGGGAATGTCGAGCCACATTCCCTTGCTGTATCGAATGATTGGAGGATTGTCCACGTGAACGGCATCGAGAACTCGCCCTTTCGAGTCTACCTTGAAAAATCCAAACACTTTTTGAAAAATCTTGATGGTACCATGATAAGCCAGAATTCCAGATGAGCCAATGTCACGGATCGCCTCCGTTTCGACGGGGTCGATATCGGTGTAATCGCGCTGAGATGTAAGCCAGTCCACCTTGACTCGTTCCACCTTGGCCATTCGTTTGTCAGGCGAAAAGTCACGGACGAGATACGTCCGGCCTTGATGAAGGAATATTCCGCCGTCGTAAATTGTGAATGTCGCGCGAGATGCCTCCAGTTCTTCCAAAACAACATTTCTGCCATGCGTGATGTCGATTACGGCAAAATGTTCATCTTCAGTGTCGCGAAGTGCCACATACTTGGAGGGCTTTGGTCGGAAACGATCGTGGCAATGATAGTAACCCATGTCATCTGCGATAAGCCGTTCCTCGCAGATCTGAGGCAGATCCTGCCCGAAATATTTGGTATCATATTCTGGTCGAATCGGCATTTCGAAAGCCGCACATTGTATGTGTCCTTCGCGCACGAGCATGTTATCCAAATCGAGCTGCAGCTCTGCTGTAGGTTTGGAGAAGATCTCCTCTGGATTTTGCATATAGTGCTGATCGGTAGCAAAGCTGCCACCCAGCAATATGGAAAGCGAGTCTTTATTCCTGCGTCCTGCGCGTCCACTTTGCTGGCGCAGATTGGCAATGGTATATGGGAAGCCCCACGTCAAGACACAGTCCAGCGTTCCGATGTCGATGCCAAGTTCCAGTGCTGTTGTTGAAACAATTCCCAATAGTCGCCCCGCAAACATCTCTGATTCGATTTTGCGTCGATCCTCTGCTGTGTATCCTCCCCGATACCCCATGACCAAGCCTATGCAGTCGCCTCGGCCTCTGTTCTCTAGCTCTTGTCGTATAGCGTTGACCAGCACTTCGCATTGGTTGCGAACCCGGCAAAAGGCAATAATGCGCACGCCCCTGAGGAGCAGCTCGCAAAACAATCGGGCGCATTCGAATTTCGCACTGCCTCTGCCACTTGCAGGATCGCCAGGGTCTTTGTACGGCGTGTTCCAACAAATGAACTCTTTTCTGCCAGAGGGGGATCCATCAAAGTCGACGAGCTTGACATTGTCGATGCCAAAGAGGGCCTTGAAGTGTTGCGCTGGGTTTGCAACAGTAGCAGAACACGAGATAAACTGAACACTTCTGTTTCCAATCGCCGCACATATGCGTCTTAAACGACGCATCACAAAAGCGACATGCGACCCAAACTGTCCATTGTAGTAATGCAACTCGTCAACTAGGAGCAGTCAGTATAAGTCGTAGAGCAAGCTGCGCTGCTGTTTACTTACCAACAACATATTTCAAGTTCTTGAGAAAGGTCCTCCATTTCTCTTCTTGTGGCAAGATTGTAATATGCATCATGTCAGGGTTAGTGAAAATGATTCTCGCTTGCTCACGAATGGCATTCCTCGTGTTGAACGGCGTGTCACCATCAAAAGTCTCGACGACAGTACCCTCAAGGCCGGGCATATACGCCATCATTTCTTTCAGACTGCGCCGCTGATCCTGCGCCAGCGCCTTGGTGGGAAAGATGTACATAGCTCGCGACTCAAAGTCCTGCTCCAAAGCGTGCAACACTGGTAACTGGTAAATGAGCGACTTGCCAGAACTCGTCGACGTTGCGACAACAACATTTTTGCCCTCGTGTAGCGCATTCAGCGCCTCGGCCTGGTGGGCGTAAAAGGAGGAGATGCCTTTGGCGTTGTATATGGCATTGACGAGATTCTGTGTCAGCAGGAATTCCAGATCCCCTTTCACAGGGTCCTGCGGATCAAAGACTCTGTGGCCATCCGGCACAATTTGGCCAGTATACCACGAGCTTTCTCGAATCTCTTTAACAATTTCGGGTATCGATTTACGTTCCTTCGGAATGGTGGCAGGAATTGTGCTGACAACGACGCCACCATCATCGTCCTTCTCGCTGGGTTTTGGCACATAGAACTCGGCCAAGCCCTCCAACGCCATGCAAGGATCAATTTTTTCACTTTTGCAATTTTCCAAAAATGCGTTTATTGCGCTCGTAAAGCGCTGGTTTCGACGCTCAATGAGCTTCGTCATCTGGCCCTGGCCAAAGATTGGCATCTGCAGCTTCTCATCCCGCAATCTTCGCTGCGGATTTGTAGGCTCACCAGTCTTCTTGTCTGGGACTTGTCTTTTGAGATCGCCGTCGATGAACTCAAAAAACAGAACCTCATAGTCATCGGTGGTGGCGGTGGCGGCGTCTGTCCAGCCGCCGACAGATGCGTCAGAGGCGAATACTTGTGCTTTTCTGTTACCGAAAAGCTTGAAAGAGTCGGCCTTGCGATCTGATGCCTTGACTTCTAGCTCGAGAGTAGATTTGTCCACATAGCTAAAGTTGATTCCTTCGGGACGCACAGCAACGATTTTTGCCACTTCCCCTATCGATAGCTTGCGCTTAAGGTGAGATTCCACTGCCGGCCGAATGGCTTCAAATGTTGTGGCAAAATGTTTTCTCGTAGAGCAAAAGGTAAACACCAGGTTTAGAGCCCGATGAGTCTGGTCTAGCGATACAAAGACCGCTGGCCATGGAGGTGAACTTTCATCTTTGTTTTGACCCTTTTTGGCTCGTCCCCGAGGCTTGCTTTTTGCTGATGTGTTTTTCGGGTCCGATGTTGCAGTGGAATCGCTATGAGCCAAGCTAGAGTCGCTTTGTCCGGGATCCAAAGGCTCTCCAACGGACAGCCTTTTGCGTTTAGCTCCCGCCGCCGCCGATGAAGGAGCAACATGATCAGACATGATTGGTCTAAGGCTGGTGAGCAGCGGCCGCGATTTCACCATAATTCGCTGATTGATGGAGTGGTAAGAATTTCCATGCTGCCTCGCTACGGGTGATGTTGCAGGAAGTGGCGGCGCGCGTGCGTTCATAGCCAAACGGTTCACGTCGTTGGCGCCAAATCACGTGTAGACCCGTGACGGCTCGTTGACCGCATCACCGCGTAGAGTAGCACACCTCATAATTCGCAAATGGCTTTCAAAGATTGCATATCCGTTGCAGTTCAAGGCTCTAGAATTTGGGAGATAGAATAATGTACAACAAATTCACCCGCCTTTAAACAACCCGCACGCTATTGCGTGTAAAACTCCAGCCTGCCAAAAGGGTTAGAATGCATCCGTTGCAGAAATCCTGTATTTGCGTCAACTTTTAGCCCATACCCCATCCCTCTGTCACCTTTATCGCGTTCTGCAATCATGTTCTAATAGGCATCAATGTTGTTGCCCACATATCGTCAAAGCCAGCGCAGTTTGGTCTTTCTTCGACAGGCTTCACCGGGTTTGAAGCTCGCGCTGAATGCTCTCTACCTCGGTTTGAAACAATTTGGCATTGGCAGCCGACATCTATTGCTTTGTTAGTTGTATTTCATCGACCGACGAGTGGAAACCAACGAACTCTCATTGTGACCAGTAGTGGCGTCGCGCTATCGCCGACAAATGCTGTGAAAAGAACCGAGGTGGACTTGAGCGACGTCTTTTCCTGGAATCGCATAGCTGAGATGATAGCTGTGTTGAGAATAACGCGATGCGTCTGGTCCTGGCGCATTAACAAGCGAACAACTTTGGGTGAAGCTCCGTCGCCATCTTCCTCATCGAGTCCTGACGCATCAAAAGATCCGGGCACGACGACATTATTGTCGTCAAAGTCCACACACGATTTTGGGGCATTAATTTTCAGCATGCCAGCCCCACGCTCTTTCCAGGCGTCATTCTCGTGTACAAACATCTTTGCTCTGACAGAGACAATGGTAATCTCGCCAGCTTCACCATCGTCGATATCGACTGGTGGCTTGTTAGCACAGGGCCGGGAAGAATTACGGCTACAATGATGGACAAACCTCTGTGTAGCTTTACTTTCGACTTGTCATCCTCCTTCTCTGACGAGGCGTCGCGGTCCTTATCCGAAGCGCTGATGCCTTCTTCTTCATCACCCTTGTCCTCATCTTCATCGTCTTCAGCATCGCTATCTGGAGCACCAAATGGTTTGGCAGTTTTTTGGTTCTGAAAGGGCTTCGAGGCCCCCGAGGCAAAGCTCGACAGCGGCTTCGCGCCTGACGCCGAAGCGAATCCGCGTCCACCGAGACCACTTCCGAAACCGTTGGTGCCCGACAACCCAGTAGCGAATGGAGATGCGGTCGCAGCACCGCCAAAACTGAGCTTTGGCGCTGTTGCAAGTGGCTGCGCTTCCGTCTTCTTTGGTGATGATGCGAAGGATGTCAGTGGCGCTTTCGCAGTAGAGGCAAATGCGCCACTGGTGCCACCAAGCCCCGCGAACGGCGAGACGCCAGCAGCAAGCTTGCTGAAGCCAGACGTCGCGAATGCACTGGCCGTAGTTTGCAGCTGCTCCTTTTTTGCTGGTTCTGGCTTCTCTTGTTTCGTTCCGGTCTTGGGCTCCGTCGTGTGCTCCGTCTTGGACTCAGTCTTGGGCTCCGTATCGGGCTCCGTCTTGGCTTCGTCCTTGTCTGGTTTTGTCTGCACGAGATTCGTCAGCCTGCGGCTCAGGTCATTGTTATATGCTGAGAATATCACCTCATCGTCGCCGTCAGCATCACCATCTGTATCGCGGTGTCGCTTCTTCTCAGGCTCTGATCGCGAGGCTCTATCCTTGGCCGAGTCTGCAGAGGCGACACTGTCGTTGTCGTTTTGCTTGTCGTCCTTGTTGGGGTCCAGCTCATCGTGGCCGCGCTTCTTCTTTGGTGAAGCGAACTGCTCCTTCAGCTCGTTATTGCGTTCATCAGAAACGTCATCTTCGGCGGGGGTGTCCGGACGTTCAAGATCACCCTCGGTGCTCGTGCCAACGGGATCTGAGATGGAGTGTTGTTTTAATTCGCGACGTGCGGCGCGAGTGTCGGCGTCCTCGGGGACGCTTTGTTGGGTCGTGTCGTCCTTTGGACTGGCCACTCTTGTCTCTTCTGCCATGACGCTGAGGCTGAGTCTATGGCAAGCTTCTCGTGGCTCTTGAGTCGCAGTGTCCACGTGCAAAGAACGAAGGGTAAGATGATGATGGTCGTGCGAGGCTGTCGAGCTGGATCAAGTGGATACGAAGCCAAGGCAAGGACGCGCCAAAACGGGACCGGTATGCGGAATCGTTGGAGCAAAGCAAGTGTCTGGCAAAGAAAAAGAAGCTTCTGCGGGAGGAATCGTAGATAATATTTGGATGGGTGGGAGGCTCCTTCTGGGTGCATTAATCAAAGTACGCAAGTGGTCGGTCGCTTAATCACTTGCCTATGTCGCCTGCAAGTTCCAGGTGACGGGTGGAAGCAAATTATAAGGGAACCCCTCACCGCCCTAAGAACGGAGAGGGGCATGCCTGGGCCAGGCACCCGCTATAATTGGCGCCGTCAGCAGCTGTGCAACAGCAAACAGCGCTGCAAGGTCATTTCCAGGCTGGTGCTACAGCGCCTGGCTAATAAGCACGGCTACTAGGCAGGCTGTCATCGATTCTAAGCAGCAATGCACGTTAATTGATAATTGCTTTCGCTCAGAATTGCAATGTGCGCCACTGCAGCCTTCCGTTGGCAGCCTGCATTCGTTTGTGCTTGCATCTGTTTCCATGGGCGCTTGTGAGGCATCTCACCGGCCTCTCTGAGCCACTCACATCCGCCTGGCCTATATGCAATATTTAAGCACCCATCGTGTTTCAAGTCAAGACAAGTTGCTATCATGGCAGTGGCTAAACCCGCCTATTACAGTACAATTCGATCAACACAGCCAAAAGAGCCAAAATCTGTCTCGCCCAAGGCCTCCTCCCTTCTCACCCACAGCCCAACACACTATCGTTTCGAACATTGCTGTCACACCTAGCTCATGAAGCACAAGGCACCCAGACCGACATAGAATATGAACAGAGGGTAGAGAGCGATGGCCAAGCGATTCTGGACAACACCACTGCCGCCCAGAATGCTAACACCGGCTGCCAAAGACCACAGTATAAGGACGATGAAGATGGGAATGCGAGGGATCCAGTGCAGGTGAAGCGCGGACAGGAGCGCTGCGATGACAAGCGGGAATAGTGTGTAACCGATGATGCACACGCTTTGCGCAAAAGAACTATGGGCACAATAGTCAGCTTACATGCCCCCAGAGAGCAAAGACGATAGACATACATGCTTCCACCGAGTAGTCTGATCTGAAGAGTGACAAGAGCCTCTCCGAGCCATATCATGGCGAATACGCCACTGAATACGGCGTCTTTTTGCTCTGCGCGAGCCGAAAAGCTCAGCAGAAGGCTCAGCAACAGACAGAAGATTAGAGGGCCCCAAAGGTCCCAGTCGCGCAGGCCCGGGCTTAGCGAGCTGCCGAGCAGCGCCTCGGGGTCCATGACGCGGCTTGCCAGGCCCGTCAGCTCTTCGCGCGTACCCGAAAGCCCGGCGCCTCGAATGTTTGAGTATGCGCCGCGGAAGCCGCCCTCGCCGTCAAACATGGTGCCGCCCAGGAGGTAGCGCGGGTACAGCACTTCTCGCAGCTTGGCCCACACGGCCAGCAGGTCGCGGCGCAACGTTTCCCAAACGGTCTCGTCGATGGTGTTTTGTGAGGCGCTTCGATCTTCGCCGGGGATGCGTGCAGTCAGGTAGCTCTCGTCGAGCGGCCGTGATGAGGAGCCAATGTTGCCGGTCAGTGGCGCGCGGGAGCTGGAAGGCGCCAGGGGGTCATCAAAGTCGTTGAGGTCGGCTGTGGCCGGTGTTAGTTTTTAAAAGCAATGCGCGCCGCATGTAGAGGTGGCACTCGGGCTAGGCATACCATCATCAGGATCGATCAGGTCGTCGTCGTCGACGGTTGGGTTCGTGTAATGTGCCTTGGTAGTGGACATGGCGGCGAGTAGGCAGCCTGCGATGCGCGATAAAGCTGGTGTCAAACCTCGGACCGTAGCTACCAAGAATCCAAATCAAAGCAGTCGGGATCCCCGATCTTTCTAGTCTTGCGATGCAATTGCTGGTAAAACGGGGTGATCGGGACAATGCCTCTGGTAGCTGACGTGGTGGTGCTCGTGAAATGGCCAGCTTCCACGTTGCAGATGGTCCAAGCTCCACAACGCTCTAGCGCCAATGCGCCCCAAGGAGAAAGATCCAGAGGTGCCTGGCCAAGGTACCTACGTACCTCGCCTCCTCCACAGCAGCCCGCGTGCAAACCGTGTTACACGCATTTGGCATCCAACAAAGTCGCAGTCTTGATCAGCGAAATTCATGCAAACAGTCCTCTTTTCCGATAAAGCATTCAACTATTACAATAAGGGCTTTGAATTATTTGGGCCTTTTTCTTTTTTTCGAGTTCTCCCCGCTCATCAAAAGCAGGACAGAGTTTGAGACCTAGGACAGGCCTATTCTGGTGGTGCAGCGTCGGAAGTGATCTTGCGCCAGCCACGATATCTCGCATCGAGTCTGGCGACCCTTCTGTCTTTATAATCCACGACTTCCGACGACTGCATCTGACATCCACTCCGTCTAGAAATAATTGAGCGGCCACCACTTCCACTTGGGCGATGGCACGTTGATCAGATTGAGAGGCGTCTCACAACCTTCCTCCCCCATCCCGCTTTGAGGAGTGAGGCCATAGACGGCCGACGCTCGTCACAATGACAGCGGCGAATGAGGACCCTGCGTTTCATCTACCAAAGTTGCGCAGCTCTTTCGGCTTCGAGGTCCGTACTGTGCCGGCGCCACACCCAAAGTTTGACACTTGCTGACATGCGTACAGAATGATACCCGATTCTTGAACAATGGCGATGATGTTCCCGGTTGGTTGAGAATAGTTCCCTACGAAACAAGTTCCACCAACTAAAATTTTGACAGAGTTTTTTGATGTCAAATTCTGTCCGTATCAACCGCTAGACTGCGATCCGGTGTTTGCAGCCGTCAGCAAAAAACATGCAAGTAGCAAACATGAACAAGCAAGGCTCAATACTCGGACTGACCGTATCCAGGTTGTTGTATGCAAACTCTCTTCTGATAATGGAGATTCAAATCCTTGCTCGATTTTATCCGTAATAAGAGATGATGACGTACGTGGCACCTGTACAGATGTATGCGGCTCACTAACGCAGTTGCCTCTAGGAGGATGCATCGGGCTGCTGCTGTACCTGGACAAGAGATCCTACGACCGGAGCGCCGTATATTTGCATAGGAGGCGGAGATTCAAAGGTGAAGATATACGATGTGAGAACTTGCACATTAGTAAACGTGAGTGATGCTTGCTCAAGGAATCCATCTACGCACACCTGACTAACCTGCTCTCCGACAGTGTTTTGCTGGGCATGGAGGTGTATGTATCCCTCTCGTGGGAACTCTGGAGAGAGCTAATCACATCTAGGACGTCAATGATCTTGCAACTTCGCCTATAGACTCATCAGTCATTGCTTCGGCATCCAACGACACGAGCATTCGAATATGGAGTCTTGAAGAAAAGTTCAAAGCGCAACCCTGTCTGTGTATCCTCGCCGGAGAGGGACATTCTTGGAATTTACTAAGTCTGGTAAGCGGCTATGAGCGAGTCAATACCACGCTGCTTAGTTCTATGCTCATATATTGCAGGCATTCCACGCCACTGGACGATATCTTGTCTCTGGCGGCCATGATCAAGTCATCAATCTTGTAATACTCAGTCATATCTACTACCGTCTCACAGTACACTAACCATCTCAACAGTGGACAATGCCCGACCTCCCGACGGAGCCCGTCGTCACGCCGCTCCAGGTACATTACCCGCACTTTTCCACATCAGCCGTTCACAGCGGCATTGTAGATTGGTGAGTTGTGCAGCATCTCACCCTGAGCATCAAATACTCACGCAACACTCTTTAGCGTCTCGTTTTGCGGCGACTGCATCCTGTCCCGCGCATGCCATGACAACGTCATCGTGCTCTGGCGCATCGAAGGCTTCTCGTCCGAGGGCCCGCCGCCGCCGCAGAGCGATGCGCCGACAGCGCAGGCGGTGGTGCCGACGAGCCTGGATGACCAGTCACGGCTCACGCGGTCCTATTTCGTGCCAGCCACGACGCCCGAGTGCCCGTCGCAGTACACGCGGCTGCTCGAGTTTCACACGCCCAACTGCGGACCGCAGTTCTTTATGCGCTTCGGCCTGCACCACGTGCCCGGCCAGAATCCCGTGCTGGCCTTTTGCAACGCCGGCGGTAACATTCTCTTCTGGGACCTGCACCGCCTCAGCGTCTACCACGACGTCATGCTCGCGCTGCACGACCCTCGGCGCGACCGCACCCAACCCCGCGCGCCGCTGCCCACCTGGCTCAAGGCCATTATTCCCCGGCAGCGCGCCGACATGTTTGGTCGCATAAAGGGAGTCAAGGAGATGCGCGCGGCGGCGGCGCCGAACGGCGCGCGACAATCTTCGGCGTCGTCGTCGCGCGGCGGCGGCGGCGGTGCCCCGGCATCGGTGAGCAGTGCGGGAGGTGCGGAGGAAACGAAGCCCGAATTTAGCGCGGAGACGCTCGAGTCCTGGGCGTCCAAGTACAGCATGGAAGATCCGCACGAGCCTGTCAAGGCACACCGGACCGAGTCGTCGACGGCGACCTTTGTCGGACGCCAGGCGGCGTGGAGTCCGGGTGGTGAGTGGTGCGTGGTGGTGGGCAGCTCCAATACGACGCTGGTGCTGCAACGGTGGGCGAATTAAAGCAAGTGAAGCGGGAAGAAGGAAGAGGCCAAAAGAAAAGTTGACCCGACGACGAGAACATGGGACAAAGGGAAATGGGTCATGAAAATTCATCTATCTCTTTAGTAGTATATGTATTATTTTCAGAGTGCCCAATTGCCTCCCGGAATTTCAACGCCTGTGATGGTTTAAAACGAAAGAAAGAAAAAATTGAAGAAATAAAGGAAACCTCGCGCATGACGGATTGCTGTGTCGTAAGAATTCTACATGTTGATAACTTGAAAGTCATTGCCAGAAAACGAGCGCTTAATCGACAGTCAGGGGCGTTTGGCCAAGCTTTTCAGCCTCGCCTGCGGCGTGGAATCCATCTAGAGTGACGGTCACGGCACCAGCTTGCACCAACTAAGAAAACTCATTGTTAGGCACGGGTCTGAGTAAAGTGAGAGGGATGTGGTGGTATGGGCAAAAAAACACTCACTGCACGGGACAAATCTTCAATCAAGTCGTTGACGTCCTCGATGCCTACGCACAAGCGAATAATATCCTCTGGCATCTGGCGGTCGGCTCTCGTCTTGGCGTCGATGCTGGCGTGGCTCATCTGGCAGGGCATGCTGATGAGGCTGTTGACGCAGCCGAAGCTGACGCTGATGGCCCAGAGACGGGCGGCCTCGACGATGCGCTGGGAGACGGCCGGATCGCCCGTCTCAAAGGCGAGGACGGCGCCGGCACCGCGCGCGGTGGACCAGTGCAGGTCGTACTGGGGGTGGGAGCGGAGGCCCGGGTAGCGGACGCGGAAGCCGCGCTGCTCGAGGAACTCGGCAATGGCCTGGGCGTTGGCCTGCTGCTTGTCCATGCGGATGGCGAGGGTCTTGACGCCGCGCATGAGGAGGAAGGAGTCGTTGGGGGAGAGGCCGCAGCCGGTCGAGTTTATGGTGAAGAAGAGCTTGTCGGCGACGGCCGGGTCGTTGCAGGCAATGACGCCGGCCATGATGTCGTGGTGGCCGGACAGGTACTTTGTGCCCGACTCGTAGACGATGTCGGCGCCGAGGTCGAGCGGGTTGCAGAGCATGGGCGAGAGCATGGTGTTGTCGACGACGACGAGGGCTTTGGGGTTGGCGTCGTGGGCGCGGGCGGCAATGGAGGGGATGTCGACGATTTTGATGAGCGGGTTGGTCGGGGTCTCGAGGAGGACCATGGCGGTTCGGGGGGAGATTTGCGCGGCGACGGCGTCGACCTTTGTGGTGTCGACGTGGCGGACGACGATGCCCGAGTTGGAGGCGAGGTAGGTGAGCAGGCGGTGGGTGCCGCCGTAGAGGTCGTCGCCGGTAATGACCTCGTCGCCGGGGCGGAGCACGCGGGTGATGACGTCGAGAGCGCCCATGCCCGAGGAGACGGCGAGGGCGCGGTGGGCGCCCATGATTTTGGCGAGGTGGCGCTCGAGGTGCGTGCGCGTCGGGTTGCCGGAGCGGGTGTAGTCGTACTCTTGCTGGCCGCCGGCGGCCGACGTCTGCTTAAAGGTGGCCGACTGGTAGATGGGGGTGCTCGAGGCGCCGTACTGGTCCTTGCCCTCGGTGTAGACGAGCTCGGTGGCGAGCGCGTACCGGCGGCGGCCGTTGCGCGGGCTCGAGGGCGCGGGCGACGGCGGCAGGCTGAGGCTGTCAACGACGTTGATCTTGCTGGCGGCACCGCCGGTGGTGGGAGCCGGAGGCGGGTTGGAGGACATGGTAGCGGCGGGGTGAGGGGACGACGTGTGTGTTTGAGGGAGCAATTGGGCGTCCAGCGCGGGGCCAATGGCAATGAAGGAGAGGCCAGCAGGTGCGGGCGAGTTGATAGGTTTAAAGGAAGATGATGTAGAAATAGGTATGCCAAGAGGAAAAAAGAGATGGAAAAAAAGAGATGATGAGTTTTTGGTAAGGGAAATGGGAAAAGAAAAAAATGGTTGAAATGGTGGTGTAGAGTCGAGCTCGGAAGCCAGTCAGTCACACAGGGAATCCACAGCGTCCTTGGTGAGTGGTCAGCGGCGCGGAAGCTGGTGCACAAGGCAAGGTTGCTGGCACGCAATTCGGCTGCGTGGACTGGCAAACATTGCGACAAGTGTCACCGCCTGCCGAAGAGCGGAGCTCGGGCTTTAGAACCAACTTGATCTCGACCAAACAAAAGCAACTAAATAATTCAGTCCCTTGCAGTTTTTCCCTGCGTCGCGACAAAGTCCTGCCGTCTGCACCTTGCACACGGGGCCTGCCTGTGGGGAAAGCCCCGAATGACGTGATCGGGGTTCGGTTTCTGAGCTCCGGCTTCGCAAAACGGGGGGGAAGGTCAATCAATGGTGGGTTGGATTCGTGACTTGCCCAGCGGGCCAGCGTTGGCACCTTGTCGACCTAAGTGGTGCCGCCAGTTATTATTGGTTTATTTTCACTTGCAGAGAGAGCAGCTGTCTGTTGCGGCGACGGCCCGATGATCCGAGCTCGTCTTGCAAATACCCAATACAATGCGCTGGGAGCAGCAAGACGAAGCATACCTAGTAAATCACAGCCAAGGAACTACATCTGAATCGGAAATAATCTATTCTCCATCCAATCATCCCGCCCACCCTCATCTCTCCCGTCTGCATCCACCAGCCAACCACATCTATCCAGGCTGGCAAAGTAGACACTTTTGCCTCAATCTGCGAATAAATTCGTTTGGAAAAAATCTCGTTACCGCCTGAAATATCTCCAAAAAAAAAGAAAAGCTCCATTTTTTCTGCCGCGTCCTTCCCCTACGCCTACCCTCGCCACCGTCATCTCTTTTCGGGTCGTCGCGCGCCTCGGACATACGAGCCTCAAAGAGTGCCTAATTAGGAAATCACCAACTCCTACCCGTGACAACACGTCTTTGTGATTCATGTGCTACGACGCTGGTACAGCTCTGATTACGCGTCTTGCTTCTCTGATGGAAATGAAAAATGTCCCACTGATGTATATAAACTCGGAATCCTTCCTCTTCTTCACACTTAACTGACACACCTCTCCATCTCATTTACCCTCCACTTACACAGCCAAGCAAGCACCCAAAGACATCACCACAGAGCCCAATACCCCTTCATCATGCCCATTGCACAGTACGCCGTCGCCGGAGCGGCCGTCGCTCTGGCCACACTCGTCGTCATTGCCTACCGCGACTACACCGCCTACTGCGCCCTCGGCGACCACGGCTTGCCCGGCAACTTCAAAGGCTGGTGTATCCAGCTCAAGTTCACCCGCAACAGCCGCAAGGACACCACCGTCCCCGCGCCCTACGACCTCGCCGCCGAGGCCGCCCTCCTCGGCCCCCACGCCGACAAGTCCTTCCTTCCGCCCAGCCGCCTCCCCCTACCGCCCCGCGACGGCCCCCGGCCCTCGATCCCCGGCTTCACCGCGCCACAGCGCCAAGTCACCGACACGGCCTCGGCCGCCATGAAGGCGCGCATGTATGCCCACCTCGAGGCCCTGACCAAGGCCAATGCCACGCTGCTGCAGTACGACTTGTCGAACCTCGAGGGCCCCGTGCCGGCGCTGCAGCTGCACAAGCACCAGGACCGGCCGGAGCACCTGAGGAAGACGCGCGGCGAGCTTGCGCATATCCACCCCGTCGACGGAAGCACCCATCTTGTCTTGTCGCTGCCCGACTCGCGCCGCATCATTGAGACGTGCTGGGGCCAGAGACACCGGCTCAGTGGCACAATGCTGGGCTGGGGCTACACTCTGGTGTATGCACCCCGGAACGAACACGAATTTGAGGTGTGGAAGGACGTTGTGGCGGCCGCTGCCAAGTACTGTTGCGCGGATCTTGGTGAGATTGAGCTTGTCTAGCTGGGGAAAGAATGAGTGACCTGTACTATACCTTGACCGCCTTGCCGGTTTGCGGGCTCGGAGTAATGACACGGGCTGTCTTAACAACGTGCCATTGATGTTGCCTTTGTATCAACCGCATGAATAAGCGTCGTCGTGTTATCTAGGTGTTGACGTTGACTTATACGAGAAGAGTAATTGCAGATTAAAAACAGCCGAGTGCATTATTTTCATCGCTGATTCGACGCTGTGTAGATTATGTATGCCTTGGTTTGCGAAAAAAAAGTTTCTAACGAGGCCTATAACTGTGAAGAGAAGACAGGGGTTTCGTAGTCGAATAAAGGCCCCTAATACTCTAAGCTACATTTATATGCATGCAAGCCCCAGAGGGCATGTTCTGAGCCTCTTGCTGCGCCCTCCAGTCCTGCTCCAGAATCGACATGTGCACAACATCAAACCACCGTCCCGCCATGTAAATGGCCTCGCGCTGGCGACCGTCCTCCACAAACCCAACCTTTTTGTAAACATGCAATGCCTTTGTGTTAAGACTACTTGCCTGCAGAAACAGACTATGCATGTTGCCGTAGGCAAACGTCCAGTCGACCAGCCACCGCAGCGCCTCGGTACCGTAGCCCTGGTCCTGCCACGCGACCCCGACCGACATGCCCAGGCCCGCGCGGCGGTGATGCGCGAGCGACGCGGGCCCCGTTGCTAGACACATCATGCCAATGGGCACGCCGCGCAACGCCTTGGTGTGCTCTGCACGTCGATAGTCCCCGGCCAGCTCATCCCAGTTATCCGGCTTCAGGCAGATGATGACGCTGAGCAGGTTATTTTTCCACTGGGTGAGCGACTCGCAGTAGCTCGTCTTGGACAGAGGGCCAAAGCTCTGGATGCTGTCGAGGCCGCGGATCGCCGGGTCCATGGCCATCTGGTGGTACAGAAACTTTTTGGTGTCTTCGTCGGCACTGTCAAAGGCCTCGTAGATGAGGCGCTTCGACTCAAAGACGGAGCGAAAGTTGAGATCCATCTCGTTCAGCTGTGTGTGGCGAGCTTATCGGTGCAGTATAGCTGGTGTAGCGAAATGGTGACTTTGGTGGTCTAGCTACACCCAAAGGAAGAAGAGAAGAGTCGGGATAAACGCCGCTGTGTCTTTCAGGGGATAAACTCATAGATGGTGGGATCGAACAAGGTAAAAGAATGAACTGGCCTCACGGGCTGCATATGGCTCCTAGGAAAGGGCCAATTACGTTGGCTGGCACGCAGCCTGGTTGGTTGAGGCTCGCAGCCTGGTTGCACGAGATTCGTCAGCGCAGCCGGGAGGCGTTTCCGCGCTGAGCCCCGGCCCTGGCCGATGAGTCACTTGATTGGCACGGGGAAAGCTTTCGTTTTTTTTTAAATATATTGCCCCACGTTGTCATATGTGGCCACTCGGGCATGGGGTATCGGCCATTACCAACAACGCTGTAACATATGGCCCAGACTCGCATGCCAATCGGCAAGGTCAAGTCCCCGCAACCCCGATATGGCACAAGAGCTCATGAATTTTGTACTTTGTTGTCTCTCATACGAGACAGCTCTAAACGAAGAAAAACAGTATAAAACCGTGTTTCCTTGGCTACTGTGCGGCCCGGTAGGTGTAGAGACGGTTTGGCACAGGGATCCGGCACATTGCGGCAAATACAACCAGATGGTATTGTTGGACGAGCGCAGTTTCTTCTGGCGTAAATCATAATGCGGCAATTATTCTGAGATGATGATGGATTCCGGAATCATTCAACAACGCCCATCCTAGGCTGATCCTCGTGCAACACGCGCACACCAAGTGAAATTAGCTCTGTACATTCTGTTTCTCTGTACATCAAGCCTCGCGGATAGGTAAGGCGGTATAAATCTCAGACGCAATCGGAAATGCCTCGTCAATGTCGTCTGACTCGGCCAGCGCCCTAGAAACCTCGTCCAAGTTACCACCGCTCTGTAATATGATTTGCAGCGTTCGCCTCGCCACTTCAATGTCCTGTCGTCGCTGCTCATTGACATGATGCAGCTCCTCCATCGCGGCCGTCTTGTCAAACGGCACCGCCAAGTCGGCCATGAATAGCGAAGCCGCGGCGCGCAGCCGGAGCATCTCGTGACTCTTGTTGTACGGCATCTCTCGCATGATTGCGTCCATGCGTGCCACCACGGCCTTGATGGCGCCTAGAGTGTGCAGTCTGACCTTGTCCTTGGCGTTCGACGCTGCTTCTTCTCCCCGCCGAGGCCTGGAGGCGTGAAAGCTCTCGTCCTCGAGCAGCGTTTCTAACCAAGGATCGGGCCCGTCATCGGCCAGGCTCTCGTCGGCGAGGGAATCGTCTGCGCGCCCCTCTGCACCGGAAATACCGGCCGTGTGCTCCGAGTAAATGTTGTAAATCTCGGCGCTATACAGACTGATGCTAAAGTGTAGCGCCGAGATCTTCTTGGGCGCCCTGTGGTCATATGGGTACTGCTGGATCAGCATCTCAAGGTAATTTCTCAGCTTGTTCATGTTGGCCGCTGAACCCCAGCGCATGACACCAGCCCCACGGTGATGTTCGCCATCCGACAAATCGTTGTGGCTTTTCCTGGATTCATTGCGCTGCTCCTCGCCTTCACGCATAATGACCTCTGCGCCGAGCGCCCAGAGATGGTCGTGGCGAATGTCCAATGGGCGCGAGTACGGCCGCAGCTGCAGCGCCAGCCCGAAAGCGCGCGCTGCCTTGGTCACGTTGCCTTGACTGAGGAATTGATGTATTGATCTGGTCAGGACGGCTAGATGCCGTCGGTGCGCATCTGGCGCTCTCTTTGGCTTCGACTTTCCATTGCCATCCTCATCGGTGCCATCCTCGAGCCCCGTCTCATAATCGGGTCCCGATACCGGATCAGCTGGCTTGTGACTGAATCCACGATGCGGAAAATATTTAATGTCCTGTGTTGGGTCTTCATCGGCGTCTGATAGGCCTGCGACGGCAAACTGTGCAAGCTTTGCAGGCGGATAGCTGTGAGGATTAATGGCCTGCGCTGAAGGCGGAGGAACATGGACATTGCCGAGGGAGTCATTTCGCTTTCTTTTCCCTGACATTGTGTTGGATCATTACGTGCATGTGGATGCGCCTTGGGCGACGTTTGGAAGCGGTTTGGTGCTGTTCAGGTCAGGGTCGTGTACGTGAATGCATGGCTAGTTGCACGTGCCACACAATCACCACTTTGTGGCTAACAGTGGGGTGTTTTAGATCCACGAGAACACGACAAAAACAAAGACCTCACTAATGAGATATAATTTCAAAAGATTTTCACGAAAAACCAAGATCTGCAAATAAATGTTTTATTTAAGTCTTGATCGGTTCGAAAAACAATCCCGCAGTACCAAACCCGATGGCTTCAAGACCAAGTATCGCGAGTTACTTGGATCCAATCGTTGGGAGGTGGAAACTGGCAAACAGGGCAAGATAGATCGTGTGACTAGGGGTGATAACTCAAAACACGTTCAAGATTTAGCTCTTGATTGTTATACCTGAATTTCTTTTTCTAAAAAACAAGGCTTACGGAAGCCTGCCAGGCTTGATCTCGCGAGTATCGAACTAAAGAGTTCTTGTTGGAGTAAACCGACACTACTGCAGGAGAGGAGTGACGGCTCAACTCTATAGGCATCGTTCTCGCTTCGTAAGAATTCGTCCTAGAGTCAGCAGGGATAGTTGTTTGACGGTCGAGAAGCGGGGCTGGCTTGAGACTGCGAGTCGTGTTGAAAGACCACCTCAGGCCAATGTGATTGCTGCCATATGATGTACGAAGTGAAGCCACGCACATGAAAGGGAAAAGTATTACGAAATAACAGAGTAGGCATCGTTGATTTAGTTCGTCCATCTTGCTAGCTATGCAAGCGTAGAGACGCAGCAGTTAAATGTTGTGAGCACGTGACTCAACAAGGAATATACTGCCATCAGACTTTCAAAGTCTTGTTTTCTTATGTACACTTGGATTTAATCTTCTTTCTCTTGGGCGGGGGCGTATTTGCCAAAGCGCCACCTTCTTTGGTTCTCATCCAGCCACCAACGGCTGACAATGGCTGCTTCTTCCAGCCAGTCCGCAACTTCTGTGCCTAATTGCGCTTGAGCACGGTTGCGAAGGGTATCAAATGATAGAGAGAAAATGCCACTCGAATTGGAGCTGGCATCGACAAAGTGCCAATCTTGGCCAGAGGTTATGGGAAAAGTCAACCGCCAGTTGGGGTTCCTGCCGTCCCGGGCTGCCAGTGTGGCTCCACCGGGATTGGTGACACTAAACTGCCAATCGCCGTGACCATTTTCAGCAGCAGCATGCAAAGGACGAAGGAGAGACTGTCCCTCGTAGTTTTTGACAAGGTCACTGGCGGCGCGCTTCGACTCTTTCGACAACGAGTCGGACTCAATCAAGAGATCCAGCACAGTGGGGAGGATTTGCATAGTAGATACGACATCGTCGACCGCCACCTTGGGTAAATTGGGGTGGGAGAAGACAATCGGGACGTGAAAGCTGGCCGTTTCGTCATTGTGATAGGTTGCAATGCCGTCCTCGGCTACGGGCATGCCGTGGTCTCCAGAAAAGACGACCAGCGTCTCATTCGCAACGCCTTGTTCCTCGAGAATGCCAAGCAATTTGGTCAGCCAGCGATCGCTGTAGCCTACAGCGTTGATGTAGTTGGAGAGGTCCTCGAGATCCTTATTCTCGCTCATGTGCACGTACTTCTCCTCGGCGGGGATTCCAAATGCATGGTGGGTCGTGCTGGTTAAATGAGTCAAGAAGACTCTTTCGTTATTTTCTTTGGCGACCTGGAAGGCGTCCACAATGTAGTCCTCGAGGGCTACTTCGGGAATACTGAAGTAGTTGACGTCGCTCAGAGTTGACTTGCCAAATTTGGCAGATTCGCTTTGAAGGTATTCTTTAGTGATGACATTGTCAGACTGGTATCCAAGGATGGGAAAGAGAGCCCCCTGGTTGTCAAAAGAGTCGGTTGCAGCTTGAAAATAGTACGACTTCCAGGGGTATGGCTGAAACTCTTTACTGCCTTTTCTGCTCTCGGTGTGATTGATAGCATTGAAGGCGTGGAGCACATGCGTTAGGCAAGGTTGGTAGAAATGCGATTTGGCCTCGACATTGAAATCGGCAGCGACAGGACCAATGCCGCACAATGTGGCGATAACACTCTTGAGCGTATATGTGCTGGCGGTGAAAGCATTATTTGCGCTGATGCCGCCTCTGCAAGTGCGATTCGGGTGTTCGAAGCCATCATTGTAGTCGCAGGTAAGCGAATTAGCCAGTGGTGTTAGGGTGGCCAATCTCTCTTTGACTTCACTAGAGAGCGTTTTATTAGAAGCTGAATCGACCAACTTTCTCCAAATTTTCCCTCCTTGCTTAACGGGGAAGACGTCCTTTCGGATAGACTCCATCTTGACGACGATGACGTGGCGAATGTCCACATCGGCAAGCTTTCCGCGCAAATCGGAGAGGGTCTCGTCCTGCATGTTGTGCACCTTGAGAGGGTCGGCCTCAGCACTGTAGTGGTCGGCGCCATCATGATACCAGTCTTCGAAGCCCTTGAGAGGCGGCCCTTTGGGCAGCCAAGAGAGAGGAATGGGGTCGGACAGAGCGGTCTTGCCTTCAAGTATATCGCTTATGCTGTTGGGGCCGCTATTGTGGCTGGTGATGGCTGCAGGGCCGCCAGAGCCAGAGAGATCAACGATGGGCTGTAAAGGAAGAGTCCAGGACATGAGAGTGTAGGCTGAATCGTGAGGGCGCAACATGGTGGTGATGATGGTAGCGACAGCAACGGCGCCACAGACAATGTAGCCGCCAATGGCTGACTTGGAGGGCGCAGGCAGCTGAGTTTCGAAATGCAGTCCCTGCTCAGCGCTGTCATCGTCTCTGTATCCCAGAAGTCCTTGATCGTCGGACGGGTTGAGTGTGTCGTCTTCGTACTTGTTGGAAGGCCCTTGAATGAGGCTCTGGTATTTGCCTTTGGCGAAGCAGCGGCGAAAGGGCCAAAGCAGAGCATCGGAAGTCATATCCGCGATGACAATCCAAAACTGTTGGGTGGCAGCAGCGAGGACAGTCATGGCAGCAGAAACAAAGGCAAGTGAGGCCAGGCCGGTAGGCAAGACAGCCCACCAAGCAGGATCGAGGACAATACCGGCATTGTTCCAGTCGGGCTCCGTGTATATCGTCATGTAGCAGGCCAGGGTGCCGCAGCTGAGAACGAGGACAGCCATGCTGAAAGCGGAGCCTAGAATGAAAAAAAAGGGCATGCGACTCTCGAGAAGCATGCGAATAAATAGTATGAAGACGACATCTTGGAAAAAAAAGGAGGCGCCCCAGCGAAGCAAATCTTCAGTGGACAGAGCCTGGCGATGAGCATAAATGTGGAGGAGTTTTGCGCTGAGTACAGAAACGGCAGCAAGTGGGAGCATGAGTTTGCGAGTAAAGATCTTCGATGGTCGAGGGATAGATATGCGTCGAGGACGCAGCCATGCAAGTGATTGAAGAACCATGGCGGCGAAACGAGCGAGCTTGTAGCCGTTTTTTTGCGCGCGTGTGAGAGCTGTGGACAAACGGCGATGGCTGCAGGAGTTGTAGGCCGTCGGGTGCGGGCGCCGAGAGTGAGGGGAGTTGTGACGGCGCGGGCAGCAGTATCAGCGTCGCACAGTCGAACCCATTGGAGAAAGGCACCGTCACGGAGCTCAAGTAGGAAGAAGGGGAGGGGGAGGAAGAAAAGGAGGGGAGGTCGATGATGATGATGATGATGATGATGATGATGATGATGATGATAGAAAGGAGGATGTCGATGGGGAGGTGGTGGAGGAGGTTGATGATGTCGACGTCGATAATGGGGAGCACAATGATGAGCACAAAGTGAACAAATAATTAAGAGAGACAAAAATGGCGAAGCATAGAAAGAAAACGGAACAACGACGGGCAAGAATACAAAAAGGTGAGAAAGGAGGCGAAGCAAAAGGGAGAGGGTGCGTGGAGAGGTTGATTTGCAGGAGACAAACACAAGGAGAAAGTTGACTGCGGTAGGGAAAGTGGACCTGAAGGAATAAGCATTTTGTCGGCAGCCCAGTTGCCCAGTGTAGTTAGTATGGCGCACGCAGGGCTCTTGGCAGCGGCAACGTTTCTTGCTGGCAGGGTATCTTGGCGCAATCTCGGTGGCGTGTCAGACTAGTTGCGCTTTGAATAGCAACTGTGGTCGCGTGCCCAAAGCATGAAAAGAAGCTTCGGGAGGGTGGTTAGCGTCGAATCCCCCTCGCACTTCTATCTGGATTCTGGCAGCAGCAGCCCTACATCGTGGGGGGGGGGAAGCCAAGCCATTGTGAGTCTGGTCTAGGGCTGGCCTGATCCCACTGAGCACAGGGCATGCCATGGAAACCTGGGCGAGGCTCGTCTGTAGTTTTTTCCTCTAGAATACTCGGCGAGGAGCCAATAGCCATACCGAAAGTTACGACAGTTGAATGTCGAGCTCATGCCCTACATAGATCTGAGAGACTGTTCTTCTGGAACATGCCCAGGCCAACCATCACTCAATTGTCGTGCCCTGGTGCTCTTAAAATATTACCTGCCGCCTCGACTCAGCGTCAATGACCTGCAAGCCACTGCAGGACCCCAAAGGGACCTGTAATTTCAAAAAGCCATGACTGAAAATGCCAATTGTCGAGCATGCCGAGCAGGCAAAGAATTAATAGGCGCGAGTGAGTGGGTGATGCAAATGCAGTAGTGTCCTGTCACAATCGGGTTGCCAAGTCATCCATGAATACATTCCGGCTTTCCGGGATCCTGTTTCTGATGCGTTGCATTGCGGCCCATCGCCAAGCAAAGCAGTCCTTCAACGCGGGCGTGATCCCACGCCCATCACTAAGGGTCCTACTGCACCAGCGGCCTTACTCAGTACTAAGTTGGTGCGCGACAGAATGCCATGCGAGAGCGATTCTGCAGTGAGAACCGGGCAAAGGCTCTTTCGTGATGATTTGATGCTTCGCTTGGGATGAGGACAACAGGTGTGCCGCATCGCGGATGTAACCCTGACTCGTCTCTGCTTCAAGAGCAGGCTAACCAAGTATATTTAAGGAGCACCGGGAGGGGTCAGCTCGGATGAGGCCGAGAATGTTGGCACAGCTGACGACAGGGAACTGCCGATACTTAACATGGCGGGTGGCGCACTTTGTACGACACTGGTGCAACCGCTCAATAATTGCTTACGCGGCCACATAAAGGGTGTGCGGAGCATGCGTGACAGAGTACGGATACTAATCGATGGGAAATTCATATTCATGTATGAATCGTTCTACAATTTTGAAAGTCGTTTTCTTCGTTGCTCAATTTCAGATGATTCTGGTCTGGTTCACCAGAGCGCAGCCTTGCGGGAATACAATACTTGTCTCGCTCCCGCGAATTCGCCTCTTCTCGCATTACCAAGTTTCTCTTCGACAAAGAAAATCACCAGCTGCAGACACACCTTGTTTTGTTTGGACTGTGCTAGATAGATCATGGGCCAATTTCTTAATTTCTCGCGAGAGGCACAAACCACCAGTGCTTGCAGATTCTTGCATGGGCTCGATAATGAGTAGGTAAATAGCGCCCCCCATCCGTCAGCGTTTCGCACTTTACACCCCTGCCTCTCAGACGAGCACGTGATGCTGGTCACTTGAGACTAACAACCAGCGAAATATCATCATTCTCGTTCTCATTCTCGAGCCTCTGAGTTTAGTGGAGGCAAAGAAAAGAATACTCTACGAATAAATCGATAATGGAAGTCATTTGCATATTTTAATTTTGAACATGCGTAACTGCATTCCTTTGGGCGTGTGGCTGGCTGGCTGCGTGCGGCTGGGGCTTGACCTTACGAACAGACTAGCTGATCGGGGGGCACCCCTGCGAGGGACTGCATAACGCCTTATCCATTATAGCCTAGCTTTCCACTTTTGCTAAGCCTACTTGGGTCGTCTGAGAGGTAGGGGTGTTCGTCCGACACTTCTTATGGTCGCTCACACACGATCAAAGCAAGTGTTCGTGTTGTAACTTGATACTTCTGCAAGCCTGCATCAAGTGCAGCCTTGGATCCGCTGACTCTCTACCGATACATTTGCATGCTTCACTTTATGAGTAGGCGCCCTGGTATATCTGGCTAGAAAATACAATTTACAGAAGACCTTGTCTAATAATAGGTTATCCTCTGGAAAATTCAAAAATGTGATGATGCCATCTTTCATGCTTTGATTCAGACATATTGGGCTAGTTTTAATAGTTAGAGCCTTGCTAACAAGTATCATGTCTATGCTCCTGCCGTACCGCAAACGAGAGCCGCACCGGCCCAACACGGCCCTAGTCAATAACTAGAAAGAACGCTCGTAGCGCACCGCCGCCGACCATGACGCGGCCAGGGCGCAGCCCAGAGACGGGCTTCCCCTAAGATGCACCTATCCACGATGACCACTTTTTATCCCTTCTTGTCCTGTCTCTTCCTACTCATAACGAGGGACCACATCAGCTTCTATTCCCCTGAAAGCTTATTGAAATGTCATCTATTTATGCATAAGAGGATATTATCGATACGAGAGCATTTGTTCCTGTTATTAGCACCACCCTCGAGAATGACACACAAATTATCCGTAAGGTTATACGACAGTAGACTCATAAGACATGACTTCCTCGACTCGGTAAATGCCGGATCGTGAAGAAGAAGCCCTATGTACGAATAGAATTTGCTATGAAACGCGCCGCCATGACCCGAGTTCCGACGCCGGGGCGAATAACTCTATTTTATAAGATGGTGAATTTTTTCGGGAGGGAAAGAAAGGGAGAGTGGCCTTGAGAGCGCCAGCCGTACTGCCACTGTCGGGGCCGGTGGTCTCCTCGGCTCAACATTACTAGTTACGAATTTCCCCCGTGGTGCAGGGGATAGTAATGGGGCATTGTGGGGCGATAAGTGTTCAAGCCCCAAGCATCAGACATTACTCATTATTTACTGTCCGGTTATTATATCACTCAGCCGGCCGACTTGTCGTCAACTTGTTCATGTCGCGTTCATATGAGAGTTTAAGCAGCCTCTAAATGTTCGTCGTCTGGAACTAGAAAAAAAAGAAGGAGTCAAAAAAAGTTACTGGGATGTCACCGTTCCTCGAAGTGGAAATAACTGTTCCCGCCGCTTTTGGCGCCTGGTTGTGGCAAAGCGGCGATCAGTTATTTCCACTGTGTGACAGCCTTTCCCCTGATGCCCTGTTATATTGCGCCGCCTCCACCGCCCCCATGTTAGGAAGCAGGCGCCAATCGAAAAACGGACGCACCCAAAAGAGGGGGGGACTAGAAAAACTGTCGCGCATTATACTGATCACACCAAAGAGGCTAGTAGATATTTCTCGAGTATGCCAGATAAATCCTTACTTGCCCCAGAGTATGGAGGTTTTCAATACATTAGAATACGTTCTGAGGATGACACTTTGGAGCTGCCCTCATCATTTTTTGTCCCCCATATGCCCCCCTTTTTAGTGCCGCATCCACCGTCCCACTAGTGCTACCGATCAAAATAGGACACCAGCCAAACAGGGGTGGGCATGACAAAACAATTCTCAAATGAACTAGCCGACCTCCACACAGAAGGATGCCATTGGTTGTATCCTAGTCCCTCGTGCATCTCCCTCTTGCTGCTTTAACATCCTCACTCTGCGAGGCTTGCTGTGCAGTAAATGCAATAGGTACACGCCAGACACGTCCTTGAAGAACCTTGGTGATATTCTCACGCTGTGCTTGCTTTGTTGGTCGGCGCTCGTTATTGCTCTTGGCTGAGCGTTCACAAACTGTAAATAGCTGCATCGACCAGCACGTTTCAATACATAGCGGGCCCGTTGCATGTACAATTAGCATATTTTCGCGGCCGACAATGTCATGACTATCAAAGATGTGCACAAGATACTCATAGTGCAAATGGGTCGGACGCATGATCCGAACAATCACCATTATCAGATACGTAAAAGTTTTGAGTTGGGTTCGCGAGCAGCTCTGCACACAGTGAAGATGCGGGAATTTTTGGGTTTACGAAAGCTCCGAACCGCGTTTCATCATGTGGCTATCAAGAGGGCGGACGAGCCTTGGTTTCCAATCACATCGATTTCAAACATCTTTGATAAAACTACGCGCCAAATGATTCATTCGGTATCGATGCACGAATGAGGATGATCCTGTCGCGTACCGGCGCAAGACCGCCCCTGTTCGCGCTGGAACGGCTGGCCTAACGCAAGCGCATTGTGACGCAGCATTTACACGGGCGTGGCTATATCGAACCCGAGGGCTTGCGAAGCGCGCAGGCTAATACGAATGGCTCGTATCCCAAGAATAGACAAGTACGTAACAACTCAAAGAAGCGGATTTGTTTTGCCAGTTTGGAAGACACTATGGCCATACTAGTAAGCACCCGCAGCGGCTCTACGCTTCCCAAACATGCTGCTAGCAGGTTAGCAGGTTAGTTGAGGGCCGCATTTTGCTGCTGCGGACAGGCGCTGCTGTCTCATCCAGTGTCAAGGAGATGGCAAATTTAGATCTATCGAAACAGCGTTTTGCAAGAAGGATGGCTCCTCACATGGTTGCTGCCACGCATAGACAAGAGGCTTTCGGCCATTTTGTCGCAACCTGAAGATTCACATATGATCAAAGGACCTGCTTCTAGTAGAGTATGCGCCACAACTTTCCATTCGATCCATTCCATCGAGGTCTCGCATCAAGACTTCCGACAATGGCCATTTTACAGGCATCTACTCGATCTCTAGTGGCGCCTTCAGAGGGATATCATCGGACATGTGGCTCATTTGACGACTCCATCCAAAAAAGCAGTCAGTGATGTCATGGCGGATCTACTGAGCTTTGCACTTGAGTCTTGATCATGAAACTAATGATGTCAAGTTCTGCGGTACAGCTGTATGGAGGAGCTGTTTCAACGCATCGAGCCATACATGGCTGGTTAGGTTGCGTAGTGACTTCTGAATGAATAGGTTTTCTACTGATGAGTCGCAGTATCATCAGGGCTAGAATCAGAGGCAAGACAATATCGAGCATTCGCAATGTTTCGTAGAGAGACGCACCTGGTGCGGATCTGCATGGGATTCGTCGGCATTCGTATTTTTTCCATGATCGACTGGCTAGGATACCTCCACCTCCTAGTTAACAAGTCTAACGCAGTGCTGTCACAGAAAATGACTAGCGAGGGTCATCGGAGGCCTTTTGCTTCCACCAAAAAAAACTCTTCATCAATGCAAAGAACGGCTGAGCTGTCAAGTAGCGCTGCACACTAGACGTCTTCAGCACATCGAGGATGATCCCGAGCCACTGTAACCGCAGACATGCGGCATCTCAGCTGATTCCTACCTCACACTGTCTACGCACTTGTCTTTGTTCTTGAAACATGCAGTGCCTTTCATCGAGCGTCTCGGTGTGATGGCTTTTGTACAGGCAACGCTACGTTGCAAAATTGAAGGGACTCCCCGGTGGTCTACGCGACGTAGAGCCAACCATCTTCACGAGGCTGTAGGCAGCCATGGCCAACTGATTGACTCTGCCTCGCCTTGCAGGTACAGCTGAGCATTACTGTGCTGGATCAGACTTTGGGCTTCTCGGACTAGAGAAGCCTCATCCGATCATAATCTGCAGTGCCGAAATGCGAAACCTCTGAGCGCGTCCAGCACTGTTTCACAGGTAGACTTTTTCTTGACATTGATTGTGTTGGAGCTGGGAATCGCAAGTTTCACCAATTTTCGGCCGCGGGCTGCGCGGATTCCTGTTGTGCCCACATCTTTTTTGGCTCGCGCTCATCCTCTCAGGGCCCAGGGAAGGGGGGGTGCTGTGGGCCCATGCCTAACGACACACCTATGGCCTTTTTGTCCAATAGCATCATGGCAAACGCGTCGCAACTTTTGGCGAGTTTGACAGATTGCGCTCCCACTTTGTTGCTGCGCAGCGAAATCTGACGAGTTGTCATCAACGAATGGGCGGTGCAACCCAATTGTGTACCAGCCCGTCCCGAAATCTCCCCCTGTTCTGACGCCCTCTGGTGGCCCTCGAACATTTATACGAATAATTAATGGCCGGATCCGATGCGACCGCCCGGCACTCGCCTGAACCTGAGGAGGCGCATGAGCTAGAAGCTGGTCTTTTGGAGAAGAAGACGGAGCTGCCGCTTGCGCAACCCCGGTTTTCGACACAAGTCACACTCATCACCGAGAAACTTCATCCGGCATTCTATATCGCGTGAGTGGCATCAAAGCTCCCAAAGAGGCGGCTGCCCCGGCTAATCTGTCACTAGGTTCTGGATAGCAACCAGCTCAGGCGTCATTCTGTTCAATAAATGGGTTCTTGCTGCTGCAAATTTTCGTGAGTCCAGATCAAGTTTGTATGCTGTTCGTTCTAACACCATTATAGGCTTCCGTCAGTTACATCTCGGTGCTGCTCATGTGGCCGTGCACAAACTAATACTCTCTGCTAGCACTGTTCTTGACAACATGGCACATGACATTTGCCGCTGCCATGACGCAGCTCATGGCTCGCTATACAACTTTGCTAGATTCGAGACATAGGGTGCCAATGGACTTTGAGATATACAAGCGAGCGATTCTGCCCATTGTTATTTTATTCAGTCTGAGCCTGATCGGAGGCAATCTAGCCTATCTCTACCTTAGCGTCTCTTTCATCCAGATGCTCAAGGTATGGCCGCTGATTAGCTTGATGGAATTCCTACTGACTCTTATAGGCATCCAACGCGGTGGTGACACTTTTGGCTACCTGGGCATTCAAGATTGTGCCACCCAACTACAAGGTGCTCGGTAACGTGTCTCTCATTGTGCTGGGAGTCGTCATTGCTTCCTTTGGCGAGATTCAGTTTCATGCACTGGGATTTCTATGTAGGCAACAGTCACTCAACTGTGAATGAGACCCGCATGGAGCCATGTCTAACACCAAGTCTACAGTCCAAGTCTGCGGTATTATATTCGAGGCTCTGCGCCTCGTCATGGTCCAGAGACTACTCAGCTCGCCCGAGTTCAAGATGAGCCCCATGGTCTCTCTGTACTACTACGCTCCAGCTTGTGCGGCCATCAACGGTGCCCTGATGGCTGTTGTCGAAGTCCCGCGCATGAGACTGGCCGACTTTTCCAGTGTCGGCATTCCATTGTTTATTATCAATGCCTGCGTCGCATTTTTACTAAACGTCTCGACGGTTCTCTTGGTACGTTGCCTCCACAACCACACCATACATTCAGCTCCCTAACTCTGCCAAGATTGGCAAAACTTCTGCCGTTGTCTTGACCATGTCTGGCATCCTCAAGGACATTCTGTTGGTGGCCTCGTCGATACTGCTCTTTGGAGACCCGGTCACTGGCCAGCAATTCGTTGGATACTCGATTGCACTCGGCGGTCTGATCTACTACAAGCTCGGCAGTGAGACGCTGCAGGCGATTGCCAAAGAAGCGACCTTGAAGGTTAACGATATCCGGCAAAACCACCCTGCAAGGCTCAGATACGTCCTTTTCACTGCTTCTTTATTTATTTTCGGCCTGCTGTGGGTATCTCTGCGCACGAATGCGCCATGACGAGCTGGACTCTTCAATTGCATACTTGTCCACGTCGGCGCGTCGGCTAGACTCTTTTTCGAAGTGTATACTTTGCATTATTTCCATGACTGTCGGCGTTGAGCATATAGATTTAGCAATTCTTGAATTCATATACATTGGGAAGACACTGTTGCGTACAAGGTAGCACTCTGGGCGAAGTACTTTTTCGTTGCCAATGACATGTTTTCCGTAGATTATATCGGAAGCCTCCATAGAGCGCGTTGTGGGCATGTGCTTTTATCAAAGTAGGAATTAAATTGATCTTTGGATATTGCTTTAAATACACTCCATCTCTATTTTGTAGTATGTTATAAAATTGAACTCGAGGTAGTACCCTGAATACACTCCATCTCTATATTTTGTGCGGAATGCAACCTCGACCACTATGCTGGTGGCTTGGCGGAGGATAAGAGTATCTTGCATATACTGTTATGATATCTGCCTGAAAGACATTAAAATGCAGGCAGACCGATGGCAGTATCCCAGTCAATATTGTCATACTTGGTCTCGATACGGTCCTTGCATGTGTCAAAGACAACGTCCCACAGACGGGTTTGCTTGCCGTAGTTGCCACTCTTCTTCCAGCCCTTTCGGTGGTGGAGGTCATGGTCTTCAATGACAAGCTCAGAGTTGAAGATTTTGAGGATCCAAGTGAAGGTGCTCGGAGGATTGGCAAGCAGGCGCAAGCCACTATGCCCAGCAAGCTCGGCAAACACGACGTACTGGTGGCAGAACCACCATTCATAAAAGCTCATGGGGAATCCCATGAGCTTCATAGTGACCCAGGTCATGATGGGGATACCCGCAATATCGAAAATCTCCTGCTCAGTGTCGGCGTAGAGGGTGAGCAGCGGGTTCGGATGCTTGGTCAAGTGATGCGTGCGGTGGTACTTCCAGAGAAAGGATACATCGTGCATGAGACGGTGGTACCAGTAGAACCAGAAATCGAGAATGATGCTGTAGAAGCCGATTTCAAAAGGCAGCCACGCCCAGTTAATGTCTTGCGGCGCGACGGCGGCGCGGTAGCTCAGCAGCACGGTAAAGACGGGCCGCGAGATGGATGTGTAGATTAAGGAGAGAAAGACTTTAATGACGCCGACGTCGGGGATGCCGTCGCGGTCGTGCTCGTCGCCGTCGAGAAAGCCGACTTGCTGGCCCATGGTGCGCATGCTCTTGAGCTGGCGGATCGCGTTGAATTTGAAGGCGGCCGAGTAGAGGACCAGTGTGGCGAGAGGACTGAGGTTATGCCCCGTGTACATGTAGTAGATTTGCTGTATGGCGACGGGGACGGCGGCGTGGGTGAGGATCCAGCGGTGCATGACGAGCTCGGGGACGTAGGGCATCTTGTCGGATTTATCGTGGATGGGGACGGGCGTTTCGAGATCGACGAGGTGGAGGTTGAAGAGCTCGTAGAACCAGTGCGCAAAAGTCCACTGGCTGCGGTCGGCGGTTCGCCATGTCGACTTCATCGAGTCGTTGGGATTGCGCTCGACGGTCGCCATGGTGAAGGAAGAGGCGTGTAACAAGTAAGGTTTGTATACTTTTCTTCCTCTTCTTTATGATTTGCCCTCTTTATGGGGTGTCCTCTTTATGATTATGAGATGTAATTGCCATGTAAAAACATGACAAGATGGCCATTGGGCTGGGTAAAAGGGCTGATTGGGGTTTTATTGTGCATTTCACGGGCCTCTTCCACAACAACCCCTCACACTATTGTACCGGCTGAAGAAGCCATTTCTCCTCTCGGTAAAGGGCCTTGTTCGACGGCGAGTCCGTCACATGGAAAGCTTCACATCTCGCATCATGACTGGTAGACGGTAGTCCACCCCCTTGCAGCGACCCCGCCCACAGCTGGGTGGTGCTGGGTAAGGGCAGGTTTTCGAGGCACAACCCCGCATTCTTACGCGACAACCCTCGGCCTATTCGGAGCAAGTAAGCTTGTGATTGGGGTGGGTTGGTGTGTGAACTCGGCAAGGCTGGCAGGCTGGCCATGCAAAAAAAAAAGTCTAAAGGGATGTGCTAAGAGTGGAGTCGGCGTAAATGCAGCTTTCGCCTCCCGCTTGCACGTCATAGCGCGTGTCAGTTGGGCATTTATTAAGAGATTAAGATAGATTAGTTTGTTCGCAGTTGGCAGGTAGTCTGTAACGGCATCTCCAGTGCCATTGGCGGCGCTCATTGATCTGTTGACTAGCATGGCAGCGTTGTCGCACATGCCCGATAATGTAGGGATGAACGAACCATTACGCAGATCAAAGTGCACTGTTCTGTCAGCTTTCTTTGGGCATAATGCATTGCAATCGTTGCGTTTTCTTCAAAATGCTACTTTACTTTTATAGATGACTTTTTTTTTTTTTTTTTTTTTTTTTCCCCGTATGCAACTCTCTTTTGACAACCCCGCCACCTCGACATGAGGAGCTCGGCGTCAAGCCAAAAACCAACAGGGTAGCTTGACGCTCTTCACCGCCCGCAGGTTGCTGCATCCGCTAGCCGCCTATCTGCGACGAGGCATCGAGTAGCGCAGACCAACCGGTCCGAAACCCTCAAAACATTTAAATCGCATGCCTTCTCTGCCCGTGAATGACCGAATGACCCATTTTATTAATAAGGCGACTGCGTTGCTGGTTTCCTAACCTCTTTTTCTGTGGGTGCATTTCTGGACATGTTGTGCCTCTCGACCCAAATTTGTGACGAGTGGCGAATTCGCCCTGTCTATACTCAATGTTTACTGCTTCGTCTTGACTTGGCGAACCGAGATGACAACATAAACTTAGTAAATACGAGCCGAGTTGCGATGAGGTCGTGACAGGTGGCGGAAGATTAACGTACAAGACTTATCAGATGTTGCAACATTTGCCGGCGGGATGGCCGCTTCCTAGCGTCGGTGATTGATAACCAATTCCCCGACCCCCACCTCCCCCTTTGAAGCCCTGACTTCAACTTGTTTGTTGATGATCCTATATTTGTGCATCAATTACGGTTGCAATGGCCGTCTAGCATTCCAAAATGGCAGACAAGGACGGCTTCGCCCTCCCCGCTTCGGAGCGCGACACGCACAATGCTCTCAGCGACAACTCGACTGCGGTCAAGGAACCTTCAATTGCCGAGTCGGTATGGGTTTCTTCTTCCATGTCCAAGGCCAGAGAGATGCTCTTTGTTGCCATTGTCTGCATGGCCCAATTCTGTACTCGTACGTGTTGCGCCTTCTTACCATCTTACCATCTTACCATCCTACCATCCTACCATCCTACCATCTTACTATCCTTACACTTGGTCGATGTCACTAATTTACGTGTTCGTACAGAGGCTGCCTACATGGGGACCTTGGTTCTCTTGCGAAAAATCGGTCTTAGCTTTGGTGTTGCAGACCCTGCCCAGCTGGCGTGGCTCGTTGCCGGCTACTCCTTGACCGTCGGCACTTTCATCCTCATCTCTGGCCGACTCGGCGACATTTTTGGCTACAAAACCATGCTCATTGTCGGCTTCGCCTGGTTCTCGCTCTGGTCGCTCGTATCCGGCCTGAGCGTCTACTCCGACTTTACCCTCGCCGTCTTCTCGCGCGTCCTGCAAGGAATAGGCCCCGCGCTGTGCCTGCCCAACGCCCTGGCCATTCTGGGCTCGGCGTATCCGCCGGGGAGCCACCGCAAAGCAATGGTGTTTGCGTGTTTTGGCGCGGTAGCGCCGATTGGGGGTGTGTGCGGCGGCGTTTTCGGGTCGCTGTTGGCCATGGCCTGGTGGCCGTGGGCGCTCTGGGCCATGGCCATCTGGCTCGCCGTGTTGGCCGTGGCCGCGTACTTTATCATCCCGAAGCCGCCTCAGCGAAAGGAGGAGCCTCGCTCGTGGCGCGCGTGGATTGTGGCTCTGGATGCGCCTGCGGCTTTCGTTGGCGTTACAGCGCTGATCCTCTTCAACTTTGCGTGGACGCAGGCACCCATCAGCGGTTGGCGTACCCCGACAGTCATTGTGCCGCTTATCCTTGGCTTACTGCTCTTTGCGGGGTTTGCATACATGGAGCTCAAGATGAGCGAGCACCCTCTTCTGCCGTTTGATGCGTTCAAGCCTGACATTTGCTTTGTTCTCGCTGCACTCGTCTGCGGCTGGGCCACCTTTGGCATCTGGACTCTGTACCTCGTCCAAATTTTGGAAGATGTTCGCCGTCTATCGCCAGTCCTTACATCAGTGTACTTTGCGCCCGTTATTTTTGCCGGCGCAGTCGCTGCTTTCATCACTGGCAAACTTTTGGGCCCGCTGCAGGTCCGCCCGGCGTTGGTCATGATGATGGCGTTGACGGCATTTACCATTGGCATCATATTGACCTCATTCTCCCCTGTTCATCAGATATATTGGGGCCAGATTTTTGTTTCTATGCTTGTAATGCCCTTTGGCATGGATATGAGCTTCCCCGCCGCGACATTGACACTGTCTAATGCAGTCGCGAAACAACACCAAGGAATCGGGGCTAGTCTGGTCAATACTGTTGTCAACTACGGCATCGCACTAGGAGTCGGTATTGCGGGAACTGTCGAAGTCAACGTACGAGGGCCGTCCGACTCATCAGAGGATCGCTTGAATGGTTTTCGCTCAGGCTTATATACAGGAATTGGTTTAGCTGGAGTGGGCATGGCAACATGTGTGGTATTCTTGTTCAAACGGCATAATGCGCACCAAGATGCACAAGCTGTCAACCTTTGTAGTCACTAGCGTCGCATTTGCACCGAGCACCTTTTACATAGAGATTGGGATATCATAGACTTTAGACAAAAAGGCGGATTGTAAATAAGAGGAAATGTAAATAAGAGTGCAAATGTTGGAGAATCATATGCACTGCGTAAAATTGTCCCAATTATCAACATAAGATATGTCGCAAGTATATTAGACCATGTACAAGACTGATTATGCGACTAATCATGCTATATAAGAAAATAAGTTTAGCAGTATCGTGCCACAGTATAGTTACCAAGTCTGTTGCAGCTACCACTTAAGCAGACAAAAGAACAACAATGAATATACTATTCATTTGTGCCAACAAATGAATATGTGTTCAAAGCTTTGACCCAATACAGTCCTTTGTCACAGCTCGGTTCTGCGTGGGAACCGAGGAAGAAATGTAATCGAGCGTAAACAGGCACCTTAGTTAGAATAGATAGCCATGCCAATCCATCCTGATCTAACTCCCAGAGAGGTCAGATCAAGGTACTGAAACAGGCTAGGCGCGCCGCTCCCCGACCCTTTCAGATCGAACACAGAGACGGCCGCGCTGCCCTGGAGAACATAAAGGCTTGAGCGATCCACCGCGGAATCGAAGGAGCCGGTAGATTGACTATCGCCAGGGATAACAAACTTGGTCTTGCCGGACATGGGATCAAGGGCGGTGATGTTTGGCGATGCGCCGTCAGACAAATAGACGGTGTCGAATTCCGGAGCAAAAACGGACCAACATGTAGCGCCTTGGCCAGGTATAGTGATCTGGTTAGAGACCGTGACGGAGAGATTCCGCGCGATAGAAATGTACGAGGCACCGTATGCCGGGTCTGTCACGACGGCAGCCGAGTCCGAGAGGAAGGATAGGGAGAAATCAAGCATTAAGCCTGGCGGGCGCGAGATGACGGGTTGCGAGTTGATCTGGCCATTTTGGACTTGGTAGGCATATATGTGTCCCCGGCTAGTGGGACCACCATCGCCCTTGACGGTGACAAACAGGGCCGTCTGTGAAGGGTTGAAGACGACATTAGACACCGTATTTGGAACACCAATCGGGGGTGACGTCTGATTGACAGGCAGCGGCATGTAGTCACCGAAAGGTTCGAGATGCTGGTCAAGAGTTTTGAAGCATTGGACACCTGCTTTTCTTCCCGTGTTTGCGACGCACGCGATATTGTTCTTGTCGGAAACCGCCACCGAGTTGGGAAACTCGCCCCCGGTGTGAACGGGCTCGCCCATTAGCTTCAGACTAGCAGGGTCCGCGTCTGGTATTTCAAACCTGGCCAGCGTATTGGAACCGGCATTCACCGTGAAGAGGTGTTTACCACTGACCACAACAGATCCCTGGGAGAATAGGGGGTCTGGGCTTGGGTTAGTCCGAGGCTCTTTGAGGGGGTGTTTGATCAAACGTACCGACACTGACTGACCCATTCATATTCTGGCCAATTGACCCGCGCCCACCAGTTGGGGTGCGCACAGCTCTACTCTTATCTAAAGAACCGTCCTGCAGGATCGGCAACGAGATGATGGAAGTGTTGGCTGGGTTGCTGTCAAGGAAGTAAAGTGCCCGCTTAGAAGAACCAGGTTTGGGTTTGGGGATTTGACCGCCACAAGAAGACGGACGGTCAAAGCTCTTGTCGTCGTTGTTGCCCTTGACGTCGTTGTTGCCCTTGACGTCGTTGTTGCCTTTGACGTCGTTGTTGCCGTTGACGTCCTTCGGGACACAATGAGCGTCCTTGGTGCATGCGTACATAGTTTTGCTATACTTGTCGATAATGTAGGTCTCGGTAACGGCAGTGGCTACGACACTGGAGCCTTGGACCTTGACCTTGCTAAGAACACCGCTGTCGCAGATGAGCTCTACGCCTGACGTGACTAGGTTGTACTCGACAGCATAGCCGAGGACATATTGATCCTGAATCTTGGTGAAGACGAGGCTGTGCTGATCTTGCCCACATTTCTCGAAGCGAAAGCTGCCGTCTAGGTCCAGGTCGTACACCAGGCGCCAGTAGAAGCCGGTAGTGCGGCCCGGCAGGTTGGTGATGTCGCACCGTCCACCGCGGATCTCGAGGGTGAAGGATGGTGAGAGGGTAAAGAACTCTTTCTCTGTAAAAGTAGGGAGCCGAGTTGGTTGGGGTCCAATTGGCACGGTACTTGATGTACGGTTGAGCTTGGCCAAAGTGAAGTTGGACGGGAGAGTTGCTGGACTAGCCACAGCCAGCCCAACTAGGACGGCCAAGCTTGTAAAAAACTTCATTCTAAACGAAAGGTAGGAAGGAAAAAAAAAAAAAAAAAAAAATACTTTGTGATGACTTGAATTAGAACTCTTTGTTTATGCTGGAACTATTCTTATGGCGCGGCGAAGACTAGGCATTATATACGTATAAACACTTTGTCGATGACGATAAACTACAACTTGGTGATTTCTGTGATTCCAAAACTGATTCCAAAAGATTTCCAGACTTTCCAATTGGGCATGAAGTTGCAGTAGGACCTATGCCGTATTCCGCCTGGTGTCCCATTTTTCCCTGGCAGGGATCAGGACTAGTCTTGTCGCCAACCATGGGAGATCAGCAGAAAACGCTGCCCTGCGCGTTGGCCACACGAGCGACCCTGGAAATGATGTATGCAGGCTGCATTGAGTTCATCTGATTCCATTATGCTCTGTCAACGCAGCGTCGCTGAGCTCGACGTGGCTACGGATTATAAGTTGTGGGTTTGCGCAGCAACAGAGGGCAGAATACGTACCTACGCGGGAGGGGGGTGTTTTCTAACATGGCCCCTACAGCGTCTCCCGTTTACAATGTCTCCATACTGTCTAGTAACACTATCGAGTTACTTGAATATGTCAGAATAATTTTATTATTAAATGCCTACGCGTAATAGCTCTGTTAAAAAACACCCCTCGCGCGCGTAGGTAAACTGTTGCTTGTACTGCCGGGCTAGCCCCTGACCAAGGCCCACTTATTAGTCACGACGATCGCCACTAGCGGTGGTAGCGATAGCTTACAACAATAATAAAAAGAATAAGATAATCATAACTATACTATTAGTTTAAACTAACAAATGAATACGTATTTAGCGCCTTGACCTAACAGGGTCTATATTACCAATATATATATGCACAGCCATAGGCAGGCTTTAGGCAGCATGTCCTAAATCGTCTAAACCAGATACATCGTAATGATTCCATTGCCCTAGTGTTGAGTTTAGGAAGAGTCGCTGCTGGTGCTCAAGGTGTGACTCACTGGTGGATGTGGCCTATGATCTCCTTCTGAAACCCGCCCAAAATCAGCATAATCACGCTTATCACTTTTGGCTGAGCTTCACCTCGGGCCTCTGCCTTTACTTTGAAAGTCGAGCGCCCTAGAGTCTTCTGCCCTATACGTTATCGCAATTCATCCATCATCTTGGCATCCTCTTTTTGCATTTCTCTGAGCGTTCTGCGACCCTTGACGAGCACGCTACTTGGGCCTCGCTCCGGCTTCATTGCTCAACCCGTCCCAAGTATCATTGACATCATCCAGGCAGATACCCAGTTTCATCATGGAGACAAGAATAAGATCCAACTCACAATCGAAATGCTATGCGTCGTCGCACGACACAGCGCTATGCATCATCCCTCCCCGATGCCATTGGCCAGCCATCAACCAGCTGCGAAGACTCAACGACAAGGCCTACGCCAAGTGGCCACCGCACATCAACCTTGTCTATCCCTTTGTGCATCCCAGTGCTGTCCAAGACGCTGTCACGACTCTTCTTCAGCTCGACTTTTTGTCTAGTCTACTTCCACGGCGGGTCTGTCTCTCAGATGCGGGCGTCTTTGTGCACGACAAGCACAGGACGCTGTATTTAAAACCAAATGCCGCAACAGCGACCGACTTGCATAGGCTTGTGAACAAGGTCCGCTTGTCACTAGGCTGGTCGGCACAGATGGAGTACCAGCCTCATCTGACTGTTGGCCAGAGCGAGGAGGCATGCTCAAGTACACACGAATTCCTGACGCATAAAGCATGCCTGCTGACACCATTGTCCTGGGATGCGCCACAACTTGCCATTTTGGTCCGCGATACCAGTCGCGACGCCGCGGATGGGCTTCGGCGGATGAAATCCTGGAAATGTCTTGATGTTGAATCAAGAGACTTGGTCGAGCTTGCGCTTCCTCGAGACGAACTCGTGTTTGTCGATGACAAGCATGGCCACTCTCAGACCTCTAGAGCATATGCGCAGCCTGCGTATCAGTGGCACCCGGGCGATGGGATATGGAAGGTTTTTGATGCTTCATCGCTGAAGCCTAGCTCAAACGTCCTGACTTCTCTTATTGTTGCTACTTATAATGTTCACGCCGAGGTCTATTGGCCGCCCGACACGTCGAGGACTTCGGCTCTGATTACCAATCTTTTATCTCGACGTGCCGAGGCCGATGTACTCGTCCTAGAAGAAGTGTCTGACCACTTTCTTCCCGACCTTCTCAGGGACGAACAAGTTTGCGCCAAGTACCCTTACTGTACTCATGGCCCGCCCGACCAGCCTGGGATTGGCCCTCTCCCCAGTCTCCTCAATGTTGTGATTTTGAGCAAGTTTGCGCTGTCATGGGAATACCTCCCGCTCCTCCACCGACACAAAGGGTCTGCGGTCGCGACGTTTCCGACCGTCTCGTTTTTCGATCCCCTGTCCGAGGCCAATACCAAGCCGCTTGTCGTTGTCGGCTGTCACTTGAGCCAGGGCCTGACGGATGACGCCCTCTCATCTAGAAAGGACCAAGTTTCAAGTTTGCAGCAGCATCTCCATCAAAAGTACAACAGAAACCCGTGCATAATTGCCGGCGACTTCAACGTGACAACCTCCTCCTACACGATTGACATGGCGCAACGAGGTGGCGCTCTCTCTATAAATGGTAGACAGCGGCTAAACGAAACCCACAATGTGCTATCCGACATTGGGTTCGACGATGTCTGGTTAGCTACTAAACTTTCAGCCGGTGAATCGTCCGAGGTGGCACTAGCCAACGAGGCCATCATGAATCTTTTCGAGGGAGAGCAAGGTGCCACTTTCAACCCGCTCGAGAACAAGTTGGCTGAAAAGCTCGTCGGTGGTGGAGCAGTCGACAAGCGACCTCAACGCCACGATCGCATTCTGTGTAGTTTGCAGCTCCCTCTACGACCTGCTGCTTTCAACATGTTTGGCAAAGATGTCATGACGCAGATTGCTGATCAAAGCTGGGTTCACGCTAGTGACCACTGGGGTATCCGTTGTCTCTTTGCGGAGAAGAAGACACGTACTGATGTTTCCATGGGCAGCATCTTGGATCGTGTAAAGGCCATCGAGCTGACCAAAGCCGCGGATTCATTGGGCGGGTTTGAAGACCTCAAGCAGACATTGCTCGCCCGTGGATATCTGCCGACCAAAAGTGAACAAGGGACAAGAAAACAAGCAATTACACTTTTGGAAAATGTCTTGTTGGGCATTGACCAAGCAAAGCCAGAGCAACAAGGTCGCGGACATGTTGGCTTGATCCTCGTTCCGGTGGGCTCATACGGTCTTGGTGTGTGGACGAGCTCCGACAATGTCGACTGCCTCTGCATTGGGACGATGAGCTCCAAGACCTTTTTCCGCATGGCCCTTCAGCGCCTGAGAAAGTCGTCTGATGGGGGAATTTGCTTATTGAGAAAAGTCGCGGATAGCACTGGCACTATGTTCAAGCTCCAGATACTTGGCATCAAGTTTAACCTCCAGTACTGCGCCGCCACCTCCATAGTAGAAAAGTAAGAACTTGTTCTGCAAAAAAGTGCTACATATTCTCTGACTATTGACAGATACCCTCGAGTTATAAATTTCCCCTCCGACCATCCCGAATTCGCTCTCCCGGTCCAGACCTTGGCCAAGCTAAAGCCTGCCAGGGACATGCACTACCTTTTGCGTTCCATCCCTGACCTGGCCAAATTCAGAGTTGCTTTCCTTCTCATCAAGGCTTGGGCCAGCTCGCGCGGCATCTACGGCGCCCGGTTCGGTCTCTTGGGCGGCATCCACATTACTGTTTTGCTCGTCCCCATCTGCAAGCAGCTCGCAACCATTTCAACGGCTGTGTCGACAGCGGACATTCTCACAACATTTTTTAGCCATTATGCCGATTTTGAATGGGAAACGCATGTCGTATTAGATCCGTTCTATCATATAGAGCTACGCTATCACCGAACGTCGAGGGAGCCTTTCTGTCTTTTGGGTTGGCATGCGCCAGCTCTCAATACCGCCATGACTGCTTCAATGCCTACTGTCAAGTCAATCGCCGCTGAATTCTCCAAAGCAAGTTCTCTTTTATCCCAACAAGGTGCAACTTGGGGTACTATTCTTGGCCCGGTCAATACAGCAGCCTCCGGGGTGCGCGATTTCTTTCAGGACTTCAAGAGCTATGTCAAGATTGATGCCCGATTTTGGGGACCGTCTCCTTCGAGCGGCCGCAAGTTTCTGAGCTGCTTGGAGTCGCGCTGCGTTGCGTTTCTAGCTGGTCAGTCGAGACTATCCTCCAGTGTTTCGGCAATACATTGTCTTGACTAATTTCATTTGATAGATATGACTAGGAAAGCACCAGCCCTCCTGCCCCGACTATGGCCTGGGCGATTCATTGACTGCCCCAAGATCGACACGGTAACAGGCTCGGAGTATCAGGGATTTTATCTCATCGGCCTAGCGTGGAACAGCGATGAAGGTGACCGCGCCAAAAACGACGCCAAAGCCACCAAATTGGTCCTCGACGGCCTTTTGAACGACCTCGAAACTCGAATGCGCAATGATGCCAAGTATTACGACGCCGCTTCTTGCTGGATGACCGCCAGCGTGGTCAATGCTGGCGATATTGCCTCGGCGGCTCTCGATCCAGGTTATCTCGATGATGTCGACGCAGCATTTGATGATCTTGACGATGATGATGTCGATAGCAGTTCTGACGAGGCAGATGAGGACGAAGAACCAGCTCTCAATAGCGCCGACGACAAAGCAGGTTCGTCGCGCGCCAAATCACGCCGTGCCGCCACTCGCCATGTAAAGCTCAATGTGCCCACGTCCGTCAAGCCCGAGGACATGGGTAGGTTCCGCCCGGCGTCCGATGTCCTTAACCGGCTGCGCTGGGACCGTGCCCTAGACGCTGCTGACTTCATCGTTGGTTTCGAGGATCGCTTCGCGGGGCCTCAGGAAAAGGCGCTTGCGCAGTGGAAGACGGAGCAGACGGACGAGGAGTTTATTCCGCAGCACCGCATCCTCTACTTCAAACGGCGCGGCGACGACCGCGTTGTCTGGGAGCGCAAGACGCGCATTGATTGTATATTCGGCAGTGGTGTGGTAGCCGCAGACAGCGCAATGGATAAAGCTGCGTAGAGGCGTAACAAAAACGCAGGAAAGAAGAACATCGGCAGCAAATCGACTGTGCTTTCTTGGTTATCTTCATTAAGATTCAAGTCTCCTCGATAGCCAGTAGCAATGAGCCTCATCTTTCCATCCAACTATATCGTACAGCACGTCTTGCAAAGACCTATTGTTATGTGCTGAGGCTGACGAATACGGCTGCAATAGAGGTTTTATCATGCTTAACATATTTGCCCTTGCCCTTGTCAATCTCATGGTAGCGGTCCCAGAAGCGATCATACAGCGGTTGCAGCTTCTGACGAATATCTTGGCCAAACATGGCGCGCACCTCGCGCTCCATGGTATAGGCCCTGTGCTTAGTCACCATGTCGTCAAAGGCGTTATTGAACTGCTGAAACTTTTCTTTGATCTTGTCCTTGTCCTTGCTGCTAAGGGCCTTGACGACCGTGGCCGAGTCGATGGGGCCGCCCGACTGCGGGCGAGCGCGCTGCGAGGTGTGAATAGTGTCGAAGAGGTAGACAGACAGGTCTTTGCACACGTCCGTGTAGGCGAGCGTCGCCTTTTTACGCCACGGGTCGAGCACTTCGAGGCGAGGTTGCAGAAGCGGTGCCAGGTCGGAGGTCACAATGGAGCGCTGGATGATGACTACGCTGTTGGCGAGGAAGACGCCCTGTGTAGACTTGTTCCGGATCAGGAGACGCATCTTCGAATCCAGTGACGTGAGGAGCGCCTCTATCATATCAAGGCAGTAATGTGTGAATATTTGTTGGCCGTCAGCAGTGACATCGAATGATGCGAGGCTGGGGATGGCGTCCGCACCACGCGCGGAAGCGCCATTCTTCCAGCCGCCGTCGCCAAGTGAAAACATAATGCTGGCTACAGGACGGAGAAACTCCATCATAGCTTGTAGACGCTGCATAGTCTCTGATACGATAGGAAGAGGCGCACCATCGTTTGGTAATGTTTGAACGGCACCAATCTTGCGTTTTGTATCCTCGAGAAGTTCTGCCAGTGAGGACTTGGCTGTTTCTCTCACGGGCTTGAGAGCGGCCGCAAGTTGTGTCTTGAGTTCGCCGGTTCTGGTCTCCAGGTTTCCAGACAGCTTTGAAAGAATCTCTGTGACTTCATAGGCGAGGTAGCAATCAGTTGCTAGGTGTTGTTTGATGTGAGCGTTGAGTTCACGCAAAGTTCTGGCTAGCTCGGCGAGAGGGGCTTGGCATGCAGCCTGGAACACAGGCCCCCAATCTTCGCGGGCAAATATGCTGCAGACGTTTTCATACTCTGCGGCGAACATGCCTTCCATTGCCAGTGCATATGTTCCGATGCCGTTAGTGCCGGATCTGTAGATGGCTCCAGGGTTCTTCTTTTTCGCTGTATTTACGCTGGCGGCTGCCAGGTTAACCAGAGACGCTGACAAGTATGGCCCACGGATTTCGCCATAAATCTTCGCAATCGGTGATTCGAATCCGGCTGCCCTTTGGTTACTTTCAAGGTGTGAATATATGAGGCCGAGCCGCGTGATGGTCTCCTGAGGTAGGACGGGGAACTCCTTTTCCTTGGTAATAAAATGCAATGGCTCGAGTGATCGCGGTGTTTCGTTCCGAAGCAGCTTGTCGAAGAATGCTTCTAGTTGCGTATTTCCGTTCTTGATGAGACGCGTCAAATCAGCCATCGTATTTTGGTTTGCCCGCAAATTGGACGCTTGCATGTCGGTATGCGACCTCTGTATACGCTTCAACGATCCCAGATAGGCAGACAGACCAGCCTTTTCGGGGCCAGCCCGAATAATCTGCTCTTCATCATCTTTGCTGTCTGCTGGTTTTCGTAGGCGATCGATTGCGGATATGACGGAGTCGACATCTTATAGAGTCAGCGACTAGTAGGGTGAGGTTCTCGAGAAAGCTTACTTGATCCCAGAATCTGCAATCGCCGAGTCTCGCCACTTAATGGTCCAGCCACCTCGCGCACGCTTTGGCCCGTAGCCTCAAGTCTGCCGAGGCATACTTGGATCTTTTTGGTGAGCTGGGCTGTTTTGTCCAGACGTGAATTAAGGACATCAACTTCGGCCCGTGCCTCTTCGTCGACGGCGTTGAGCGACACGTTTGAAGCCAGACCGACAGCCATAGTTTCGTATTTTGATGCGCTTCGCAATCTTACATGCAACGATGACCGGACACGCAATTTGCGCTGCAATCGCAACAATGATAGCTCTCTATTGGGTGGCAAGTTTTGGTCACATCAAACACCAGGAGAGTCAGATGGCTGTTGAGCTTCCAGCTGGAGGTGGGGCGCGCTGGCCATCGCCGTTGGTCTTCAATGCTTAGTAACCTCACCGGCCCAATTCAATACCCAGCTTGCCGCCCTGCAACCACTTTACGCGTGGTGTCGCGTCTCAACGCGTTTTCGCGTGTCCACCAGGCCCTTACCACACACCTCACCCTCCATCCCACATTGTCCCTCTTCGCCAGTCCACTCTGCTGTTGACAAAGCTGTTCCTCTCAGTATATTCACCCACCATGGATCAGTTTATGCTTCAAGATGAGGGCGTTATTGACCGCATTCGCCAGGCGGAGGAGTTTCTGGATCCCAGTAAGCTACCACTAATCCGCGCCCAACGGGCTACAATGATACTAAATGCAATTCTCAGGCGATCCTCATGCGCGAAGTTACAGATCAGACATTATTCTCATGCTGCAGAAGAATCAGCGGCGCTTGACTGTCAACCTCGACCACGTCCGAGATCACAACGAGAACCTCGCCAAAGGCATCCTCGAGCAACCCTTCGACTACACCCTGGCCTTCAATCATGCATTGAAGCAGATTATTGGTGCATTGCAACCATCCCAGGCCCGGCCCGACCAGCAAGCCGCTGATACCGTCTACTATTGCGCTTGGGCGGGCAGCTTTGGCCTGAATGCTTGCAACCCCCGCACACTCTCGTCTCAAAACCTCAACTGCATGGTCTCGCTTGAAGGAATCGTCACGCGATGCTCCTTGATCCGACCCAAAGTCGTCCGCAGTGTTCACTGGAATGAGAAGAAGCAAAAATTCCACTTTCGGGAGTATCAAGACCAGACTATGACGAATGGCGTTACAACGTCAAGCGTCTATCCTCGCGAAGACGATGATGGAAACCCACTGGTCACTGAATATGGCTTTTGTACCTATCGTGATCACCAAACCATTTCCATCCAGGAAATGCCCGAGCGTGCTCCTGCTGGTCAGCTACCTCGTGGTGTTGACGTGATTTTGGACGATGACCTCGTGGACAAGGTGAAGCCCGGTGACAGAGTTCAGCTTGTTGGAATTTTCAGAACGCTGGGTAACCGCAATACCAATCACAATAGCGCCTTGTTCAAAGCCGTCATTCTTGCCAACAACGTTGTGTTGCTCGCTTCCAAGTCTGGTGGTGGCGTCGCTCAGGCCACGATTACCGATACGGATATTCGAAACATCAATAAAATTGCCAAAAAAAAGAACCTTCTTGAGCTTCTGTCACAGTCTTTGGCTCCCAGTATATACGGGCATGATCACATCAAGAAGGCAATCCTCTTGATGCTTCTCGGTGGTATGGAGAAGAATCTCGAAAACGGTACTCACTTGAGAGGTGATATCAATATTCTCATGGTCGGCGACCCGTCTACAGCCAAATCGCAACTCTTGCGTTTCGTTCTGAATACCGCCCCTCTTGCTATCGCTACCACCGGCCGTGGCTCGTCCGGTGTTGGTTTGACCGCTGCCGTCACATCAGACAAGGAGACAGGCGAACGTCGTTTGGAAGCGGGTGCAATGGTCATGGCTGACCGTGGTGTCGTCTGTATTGACGAGTTTGATAAGATGTCGGACAATGATCGTGTTGCCATTCACGAAGTCATGGAACAGCAAACAGTTACGATTGCGAAAGCCGGTATTCACACCTCTCTGAATGCTCGATGCTCCGTCGTTGCTGCTGCCAACCCTATCTACGGCCAGTACGACCCCCACAAGGATCCTCACAAGAACATTGCCCTGCCCGACTCACTACTCTCCCGTTTCGACTTGCTGTTCGTCGTAACCGACGATATCGAGGATACGCGTGATCGTCAGATTTCGGAGCATGTCCTTCGTATGCACAGGTATCGTCAACCTGGAACAGAAGAGGGAGCACCCGTTCGAGAGCAGGCTTCTCAATTCCTTGGCGTGTCTGCCGATACACAGGCTGGGACGCAGCGTCCAACCGAGGTTTTTGAGAAGTTTGATGCTATGCTACACGCTGGTGTTACACACACTTCAGGTCGTGGCTCCAACAAGAAGCCTGAAATTCTGAGCATTCCTTTCATGAAGAAGTATATTCAGTACGCCAAGACTCGTATCAAGCCGATCTTGACTCAGGAGGCATCCGACCGCATTTCGGAGATTTATGTTGGTCTCCGAAACGACGGAATGGAGGGTAACCAGCGCCGTACCTCACCTCTGACTGTGCGTACGCTTGAGACTATCATTCGTTTGGCTACTGCGCATGCCAAGTCTCGTCTATCAAACCGAGTGGAAGAACGAGATGCCGCTGCTGCCGAGGCTATCTTGCGTTTTGCCCTTTTCAAGGAAGTTGTTGTAGTGTCGCGAAAGAAACGCAGAAGAACCGCTACTGTCGACTTTGCTTCTTCGAGCGAGGACGATTCCGACGACGATGACGATGACGGTGGTGACGATGACGGTGGTGCTGCTGACGGTGCCGCTAGACCGACCCCGAGTACTACACGCACAACACGTTCGCGCGGTGCGGCGTCCAGTGCGAACGTTGAGCACGGTAGCAATGGTGTTCATGACGAGGAGGAAGAGGGGGGTGAAGGGGCAGAGGACGAAGCTGAATCCTTGGCTACACGACGTTCAGGAAGAACCACTCGATCGACCAATGCTGCGTCAGAGTCACAGACGTCGTTCGGTTCTTCGATGCCTGCCTCTCAACTGCCCAGCCAAACACAGGAAGATCAAGATCTGGCTAGTGGTGCTGCCTCTCTTGCTATCGATGATAGCCCAATTGCTGCTCCTCGTCTAGCTGCATTCAGGACGGCTCTTGGTCAGCTTCTCAACACCCCGCTGTTTGAGGACGATTCGGCTGGTCTCGAGGCTGTCATTGGAGCTGTCAACCAAAAGATTGGAAATCGTAGCGGTGGTTCTTTTGACCGCGAAGAAGCTGTCAAGGCCCTCAAGAAGCTTGAGGAAGCCAACCACATCATGTGAGTTTATATCATTCCTATGTTCTACGAATGTGAGCTAATTATTTCACAAAGGTTTGCGGATGGTGAGCTTGTCTACAAGATTTAAGGATGCAATTTATGTTTACTTGCTGCTTTCTGAATGATGATTATATGGCGTCAGGTGCATTCAACTCGATTGCAGTATTTTAATGAACCGGGTCCCACGTTAGATGAACGCTAAAGACGTATTAAATGAAAAGCTTTTCAAATGGATGCCGACTATGATGAGTCAAACAACTTTTATCAGCCGATAGGCTTCCAGTTATGACTGGGTTTCCAACACTGGGATTCGAGGACGAAAATCGTAAATATTGCTATTTTGATATGGCGTCGTCACAGGCGCTCTTGAAACTCACGCAATCGGGCGAGTGGGTTCTCGCCGTTCCAGGTTTCTTCGCCGTCATCGACTTTACGCAAGGTTGGGGGCCCGACCTGCTCAATGGCGAAACTTGCAGCGACAGTACCCCACACAGCTGCCGTTTCAATGTCTTCATCGCGAGCAAGTGCTACAGACAGGCCTCCGAGAAATGTGTTGCCGCCACCTGTCGGGTCAACCACGTTGGTAGCGTCCTGGTGATAGGTTGGGATCCATTTTTGGACACCGGGATCGACTTCAATTTCCTCCGAGTCAATGACGCCGTCGTCGCCTTGCAGCAGCCCCGCAAGAAGCGACTCCATGTCGGTATCGGGCTGCAGCGAGCCGTGGATGAGCGCCTTGCGGCGGGCCGACTTGGCGCCCTGGGGCCTCTTGCGCTTGCGGCCGCCGTTCTTGGCGACGTAGCAGCCCTTTTCGCCGGCGCGCACGACGAGCGCGTACGACTGCAGCGGCATGCTGGCTAGCAGCTGCTCGCAGGCCTGCTCGACGGCGTCGGGGGAGATGGCGCCCGTCTCCGGGTCGAGGCCGTCGCCGCCGAGAAAGGCGGCGAGCTCGGCGTGGTTGGGGCTGCAGACGTCGACGAGGGGCAGGCAGTTTGTGCAGTTGAGAAGCTCATTCGGGTGGCAGAGGTCCGGGACGGGCTCCCAGATGAAGATGGGCTTGGTGTAAGCGTCGTGCGGCGCGGCGGCGGCGCGGCGACGGGCGGTGATGTCGCGAACTAGCTCCTGGCAGCGCAATGGCGAACAGATGAGGTGAAACGACTTGGACTGCAGCAGTGCCGAGTCGAGGTCCGCGCCGGTGAGGCGCCGCTTGGGCGTCGTGTACTTGAAAGCGCGCTTTTGGTCCGCGCCGGCGTCGTAGCCGTTCCACCCGCGCGTCGTTAGGCGGTCCGCGTCGTGCCGGTACACTGCGTGCGTGTCCCACGTGTCGATGAGCTCGGCCAGCGCGGGCGGGAAATCGGAACCCTTGTCAACGACCCATCCGACGGTCTTGGATAGCGGTGATGGCGACAGGAGACGAGCGCCCAGCGCCGAGTATGTGCCTGCGCCGCCGAGAATGTCCTTGGCTGGAGGTGTAGGTGGGAGGAAGTCAATGTCATCTATGAGTGAGCGTGAGCAGGCAATTCGTCCAGGGAATAGCCGTAGAAAAACGAGGATTGCAAAAGTGTACCAATAATGAACATGCCGAGCGTGACAAAGTCTATGGGTGTATTTTGGAGCTCTGTGTCGCCGCCGTCGGTGGCATTTGAGTGCGGTGCCATGTTGGCCCCGGCGTTGGATGGTGTCACGTCGTCTGCAGCGGCGCGATGCTGTGTGGCTCGGGCGATGCAGCGGCGCCGTTCAATCGAGCCAAGTTGCAGATGGCAGCCCGCATCAACGCCTAACTTTGAGATGAGCTTGTTCAGGCTTCTATGTAGACGTGAAGGTTGGGTGCAACAGAGCGGCGGTGAACGACGGAGGGCAAGTCAGGACTGCAGAAAAAGCCATGGTGCATTGGCTGTGGGCGCGCCCACCGTGTCGGCTGTTAGCAAACCGCATTGCATCCGCGCTGCAGAGTCACTACATTTTCTGGTCAATCTTCTTGATATTTAGTAGATATCTCAAAGGTTTTTCCAGGCATACTTTGCCTAGGGAAATTGAAACGCGCGAAAGTAGGTAGCCGTCCGATTGTACGACGTTCGCCGTGTCTGTGGATGATAGGCTGGGCCGGTCAGGCAGCCACTACGATACCAGGGGCTTAGTGCCATCAAATAAGTACACACCGATATAAAAAGTTAGCTATAGGTGCTCTTTTTATATTTTTTAAAAGCTATGATATATTAAGTGCTTATTCTTAAGAACTCTATAAATATACTAAATAGATAATTACTTAAAGCTTACGGATGTCGCTTTCAAAAGTCATGTCTAACTAGGGCACGGGCCACCCCTAGGATATAGGGGGCCCTGCCTACCTAATTTACTAGGCAACCTCCCCTTTTTTCCTTCTTATTACCCCTCTTTTAATAATAAGAATAGTTTACTAAATAGATATTATAATATAAGCCCTTATAGTTACTCTTAAAACGCCTTATAATAGTAAAACCTCTATTAAGGTTACTAGCCTAGCTAGAATATTAAGCTACTAAGTTAACTAAATTTATATTTATATAATTAAGTATAGCTTTAACTTAAATCTTTAACCTATTATTATTAAAGATATCTTTCTTAAAGATACCTTATAAAGTAGTTAGCTAAGTAAATAAACTATAAAAACTAAGGAGATTATTTTAAATAAGATTAAGCTTAATAGGTATAGTAAAGAAAAAACCTATAATATTCTTACTAATAAGTTAACTAATACTAATATCCTTATTTTAAGGTTAATTATATAATATATTCTAAGGAAAGTAAGCTTCTAAAAGATAAAGCTAATAAAAAAGCCTAGTCTAATATAGAAAATAAGAACTAAGAGGCTCTAGTAGTACTAGGAATAAGAAGATTAGAGCCTTAAGGACTAGAAGAAGGTAATCTAGTTTAATAAGACCTCTATTATTCTTTTCTATTACTAGGGAAGATATTACTTTTAGTAATAATTATTAGAGGCCTTTCTTTATAGTTATATTTATAAGTATTAAAAGGACTTTTCTAAATTTATATTCTAAGGCTATTTTTCTTATAATAAGAAAAGCCCTTATTATTATTAGTAACTAGAAATAGCTTAAGATTACTACCTTATTAAGAAGATAATAAAGAAATTAAATATTAAACTAAAGTCTCTTATAAAAGAAAAATAAGAATTAAATATATAAATAGGCTAACTAGACTTTTATAATAAGCCTAAAAGGTAATCTTAATAGTACTAAAATCAATATATAAAAAAGCTCTTTTATAATATTAAAAGAGGTATTAATTAGTATATATATTAAATAAAGGTTTTAATA
>JAPFUP010000088.1:0-111722 GCA_030780425.1 Beauveria varroae | reverse complement strand
AAGTAGGTGCAATCATGTAACAACAGTCTGTTGATAGCTCGATAGCACGTCTTAAAGCCTACTCTAGGGCGCAGTAAAAGACGTTAATTTACACACACACACACACGTAACACGTCAAGATCCAATCATCATTTAATGGATGGCAGGGAGAAGGCAGGGAGGTTCAGAATGATAGTGTTCCGTACCACAGAGACAATTTCCTGTCAAAACTCCTCACAAAGCCTCTCCCTTGAAGTCGTTGGTACGCGGACCGCGACTTATAACATTTGGGCTTCGCTTTTGGGCTTCGCTTGCCGGGCCAAGACGAGGCTCGCACCATCAGCCCAACTATCCTAGTATCGATTGATGGTTGGCGAACGAGGTCAAGGCGACCGTTTCTGATTTAGCGCCAGTATCTTATTATGACCATGTCATTGAAATGAGCAGAAAACACCGCATTTGCTTGTCTTATTAGTCTATATTTTCTCTGAATAATGACAGCTATTGACATGCTCTCTTCTTATTCGGCCCCCGTTCGGTATCTTGCCCTAGGATCATCGGACTTCGCATTAATACAGTCCCAAAACGGCACTTGCCGTCTCCCTTGTCGTTTTTTTCTTGTTCACGAACTCGAGGATCCATTCTTTTACAGATGAAAAGAGAGATATCAGGCCGCCACCAAACGCATTATCGCCATGGGGCCGGCCGGTAATATTGTGCAGGGATATAGCTTTGTTAACCCCCCCCAGCGGTCCTTTAGCTTACCAGATATTAACCTGCATCACAAAAAAGCTGCACTGTGTCGCAGCGACTTGGCTCCTCGGGCGCTGCACGTTACTTGCGCAGACCATGCACACAACACGGCAGTTACCCGAGCAGGCAGAGAGAGAGAGAGCTGCGAGACAAGCGTCGACGAGAGACCTACGTGGCTGACCTCGAGCGGCGAGCCATCCATTACTGCTCCTTACCGCCAAGTATTTACAATGACCTCTCCATCTCGAGACAAATCAACACACAAGCATGCTGTATCTTACCAACAACATTATCAAATATCGTACCAGTAACCGCAGTCAAGCAGTGCAACCTGGCCATTGCGACGTCACCAAGAGCGCAAGAACCCTGTCACCTTTCTACCAAAGCAGCGGCTGGTCGATTTTACATTGTCGTCATCCATGTCTCTAGTGTTTTTTTTGCTTCTCTTTTCTCTCTTTTTTTTTTTTCCCCTTTCACGTCACGCGTTCAGAGCACGGTGCAGGGTTGTCCTCGTTGGGCGTCGGCAAGCAGCATCGGATCCAAGCCATGTTGGACCAGGGGTGGCTGGCCGCCCATGGCTTTTTTTTTCTCTGCCCGCCTTTCCGCTAACCTAGGCGAAGAGGGGGGGCAAGAAACAAAAAGAACAACTCATCAAAATCTGTGCCGTCATGTGGGTGGCTTGCCATTGATACTCGAGCGTGGGAACGTGCAGGCGGCAGCCCGCATCACTCGACAAGGCTCAAGAACGGCAAAAGTTCTGGCATGTCAAATGTGCTGAACAGAAAAGAAAAAAAAGGCATAGAATGCTGTGATTCGATGATTTGTGCAATTACGCTGGTGCGCCCGTCAGCCGCCGCCCGCACCTTGTTGGGACTGCAACAATTGACACCATGTTGCTGCTGCGAGTTTTGTGCCGTGTCGTGCCGTGTGTACCGACATTGGCTTTACGAACAAGTGCTTGGCCTCGAGACGATGGCTGGTTAGGATCCGTGCTACCATGACAACACGCATCATGATTACCGCCATGTCTGATCCTTCGCCTTTGACCGCACCATCGTCCTACACGGTCCTTAAGGTAATTCCTGGAATGGTGTGCGGTGAGAACTCGCTGATGCACAGGTGATGTGTAACCTGCGGGTTCGAATATCGAATTGAAGCCGCACTTCACACACATGTACTCTGTACTAAACAGTACATCGACTTGTAAACGTTCTCGGCGCCCAAAAATTTAGCCGTGAGCACAACGGCATGGTAGACGCGCCAAGCCGCGCACTCTTTGTAGAGGCTTGCCTCATGTTGTACACCAGCTGTGATGAGGCTTGTACGGCTTATTGTTGGTAAATCAACATGATCATTCATGACTGGCATGGTGCTGGTCGTACACACAGCTAATGGGAGCCACCGTGTCTCCTTGTATTATCAGTCAAGAGAAGGTCTGGCTTACTTGCTGATGAATGCGCAGAAAGCGAGACATGCGAACAAATTCACGAGGCTGGGAGATCTGACCACTTTCTGAATATCCGTTATTACGCGCCAGATGCAGTCAGGCCCTGGTAAATACAAATTGGCACCTTGCAAAGGCTGCAGCGGTGAATGGCGGAGCGAACTCCGCGCATCATATTTCCCTTGATCAAATTATCCCGCGCACATCACGGTAATGGAACGATAATAATCAAGTTTGTCTGCTTGTCACACACCCCCTTTTATGAATGGGATTTAATAAATTGTAAGAGAGAACATATCGAGCCGTCGCCAACGGAACTTTCCATATCAGCTCATCTACGCCCAGAGGCTGAACCCCTCTTTCGCGTCTTAGGAGAAATGCCAGAGCATTTGGTGGAAATTGCGTCTGCCCACGATCTTTTCGATTATTTGCCCATCGAAAGCTGAGTATCCGTCCTCTTTGGTGATCAAGAGTCTTGCTGCTTTTCCTTGCTCTTGCTCGTGGGTCTCATCAAGCGGCAGATATTTGTTTTTAGGCAGCAATTTAATAGTGAAATCTTGTACTATAATAACTACTTATAAGCTCTGCGTACCTCCAGCTGGTCCATCGCAGCTCAGCCAAGGCCGCCGCTATGGCGCGAGTCTACTGTGGGTTTGGACAACGAGTCCCGGGGGCCCGGTGGCCAGCAAGCTAGCAAGCCTCATCCTCTTTTCTCCCTCTTTTTCTCCCTCGATCTCGACTTTATTAACGGATCAACAAGCCAGATTGGCTGAAAGGGGGCAAGAGGAGCGAACTGGCGGGGGAGCAACAATCCTCATCAATAACCTTGCGAAGCGAGGGCCAACGGCGCTTGGCTGGCACAGTATCCGTACAATCGCCAGGCGGTTCGAAGCAGGTCATTCTCAATCGATCCCAAGTCGCTCCCAGCCATTGGCCGTATCGACTTGCGCCATGTTCATGTATTGTTTTTATTACAAGAAAAAAATTTCGACGTCATGCTACGCCGGGGGTGCCTTTAGCCAAAAGAGAAAAACTCGGATCTCGACCGAAGACAATGACCGATCTCACACAGTAAACACCGAGGTGCATTTTGACGCGTACGATTATGACTCGTGCTGATTATTTTGTATGTTTAACAACGAAACAAAGGCCCGAAGTAATTCCAGCAACCCCTTGCGGCTGCCATATTCGGAAGTTCGTGTCGTAGTAGCTAGCATGTCCGTCGGAAAACCGGTTCAAGGTTTTTAATGTGATGCTACGCACCAGGGCAGTGCAAGCATGAAGCGTGAGCGTACCGTAAAATGACGACGGAATGCTCATTGTTCCATCTCAGCAATTCCCAAAAGGTTAATGCATCCCACTGCTCCCAGACACCATCACACGCGCACATATCCACAAGGCACATGGCCAGACACACCCACCTGTCGACACCACACACACGCGCTGGCTCACAGGCGCGTACAGAAATAAAATGCCACAAGAGGCGAGATCTGGTGCAACGGGGCAGATGGAGCATTCGGCACCGGCGGGCTCTTTGGAACACTCTCCACTCTCAGGCTCCTCTTCCGGCTGGTGGCCCGCATGCTGTCAGGAACCACGCTACACTGCCAACTGCTGGTCAAAGGCGTTGATTGATATGTATACCGAGCATGGCATTATCAGATGCCGGGCTGGAATGAGCATCAGCTGGGGTAACAACTGCCGGAAGTGTAGAGCACAGCCAGCCAGACTTGGCCTGTCTGAACCAGGGGGGTTGACGTTTGTAGCTAATTTATCAAGTAATGATGAGCAAAGTAAGCCACCAGATTGCGGTAGGCTATTCACGGGCTCCGAGGAGGCGCGGCAAGATCAGAGCCAGTATTCCGACAGTTGTGCGAAAAATAACGCTTTCCTGTCACCAAATAGGACCAAGAGAGCCCAGGATCTGCCTGACAATTCCGATTATGGTGCTTATGCACTGTAGCGGAGCAAAATACCCAATCCTGGTACGAGCAGTTGTAGCGCATGGTGATTGGGAGACTGCGAGTTGGCCAAGCTCGAAGCTAAAAGGCGCGTAAGCCCCATGTGGGAGCAGGCATTGATGCTTCTTGGCTGAGAATGAGAAGCCAATTCGACGACTGCCAAAGAGAGCATTAATATGAGCAAGCGCAATCATCTGACAAGTGACGTAAATATACTGCTTGCAACTTTCGTCTCAAACAACTCGGTATCCCGCATTGGGTAGCTCCGGTGAATTTGAAGTTGCACAAAAAGACAAGACAAGACGGTGACACTAACTAGCGTCCGTGAACCAAGGCATGTTGGCCGAGAGGCTGGGCTTGTTATATAATTATCCGTCGAGATGGTCCAGGCCCCTTGCACGAAGACGGCAATAGAAGCTTCAGAATGCGAGGGGAGTATTCGGTACAAGACGTGGCAAACCCCAAAGTATTAGGGAATAAACAACGCCAAACATCCCGTGGACAGCACTAATAATTGCCGGAACCTCAAAGCTTTGCAGCCGAGGCAAGCAAGGGCCATCAACCTTCGCGTCGCGCATACGATGACTTCCTTGACTACCAACAGAACCTCTCGAGGGCTGGAGAACAAGGACGCGCCATGCGCTCAGCCGCTATCCGTACACAACAAAATACCGGCGGCCACACACCACCACCGCCGCCACCGTTTTGCTGCAGGGCGCATTTCATGCTCAATTTTCTACTGGACCACTCTCCGATGGTCGGGCCGGCATGTCGCTCATGAACGCTGGCTGGCTGGCTGGGCTCGGCCAACTTGTAAAGGGTGTGAACAGCGCAGTTTGCAGGGGGGGTTGGTCATTGTGTCGTTGTCGAGGACGCGCGCAGCACGCCACTGGCCGTTCAACCCAAGAAGCTGAGCAACGCTGTTTTGTATTCGTACAGTGACCATTTTAGATAGAACTGTGTATTGTCGATATCTGTAGAAGCCTCCAGAAGACATATTCTGCTAGCGATACGTGACGACGAGCGGCTCTTGTCTCTTTTCGTCGCAACAGGTGAAAACGGACGAGAGTTACCCATTATGTCCTAGCGGTCGGTGCGAGTTTTGCATACACGCCTCTCTGGCCTGCCATTAGTCAGTAGATAGCGCGGTGCAAATGCCAATCATGGCAGTGCTATGAGTCTTTGAATAATGTACGTTTCAAGTTTCTTCACTACCCAAACTACCGTACGAGCTCTCTCGTGTTTCTTGAACAATAGGCAGCTAGACTCTTGGGGGCGAGTAAACGTTTGCCGTGCGTGCGCGCTGCGAACGCTTTTTCGTTGCGAGTAAATGATGGCCATTGACTCGCGTTACGAAATGCCGGCGGCGTTGCAGACCCTAGGTGGCGCACGCCAGGGCGCAGTACTTCTGTGTTTGCCGCAGCGCTAGTACCTGTACTTGCTCTTCCCAAAGACACGGCCATCCGCGACACGAGGGCGCTTCGCTTCGCTTGTCAGTGTCAAGGGAAAGCCTTTGAGTTCCGCCGACGGAGACTGATGAAGCCGAGGAGCGTGCTTTGAGCCTGGTCTCAAGTCAGTTCACCGCCGTGTCATACCAACTAAAATCAAAAGTCAGATAGCAGCAACGAGAATAGACCAATTCTAGCGGTGAGTTTCGTGACACAAGAGTCAGGACTGTGTGGTTGGCGCCAAACCAGTCCAGTCCTCGGGGAAAACTCGGTGGTCAGCGCGCACCCCAGCTTTCTGACGAGACATGGTGGGCCAAAAGTCGAAGGTACAAGTTACTGCTTCTGGACAAGGTACCAATTATCATATGATATGATGCACATCTTCCTCCCCAGCGGCGCTAGGGCTTCACACCACTCGGTGATTGTGTGTGGGTGGGTGTCGAGGTGTGTATGCTATGCTCTTGGCTCTCATCGTCTGTTTCTCATACATCATCTTATTGAGTGCAATGTGCGAAAAATACGTAGCGTAATGGCTTTTCGTTGTACGCCCACAATCGGGGCTAATGGGTTGACACTGTGATAGACGGCCAAGTATCACCGCTGCATACGAAGAGAGCCTCTGTCTGAACTGAGGCATCGTCGACCTTTCTCGGCAGTTTGGTCGCGCAATTTGGTCGCCTTTTTATTCCTACCCCGGTTCTGACCCAGTCCCATTCAGTCTCGCGCATGTGCAATTCAGGTGTGACATGGTCGAGACATGGCCGAGAGTTTATCCAGATGGTGAAGTAGAGAAGGGAGAAGGAAAAACTTGTTCCGAATTGCCAACCTCGAATTGTGTATGCGTGTACGTCCGTCCGTCCGTGTGTGCGCGCGCGCACGCTTTCTCCCGCCGGGGTAAAACGCTCTCTTTTCAGCTCTGGCTGCCTCCTTTCCTCTCCCGGCCATTGCCGAATTGAAAAATTGCCGATTCCGGAGCAGAACACGCCCTTTGTGCAAGGTCCGGTCCAAATTCTCCTCGTGCCTTCTTTCTTGATGCTTTCCCATCGTCCCTCAAATGGCCGCACCCATTTTGCAGCCAAAGCGCCCCCCCTCCTTCGACCTGATGTTGACTGTGGATTCCCTCGTCCAGCAGAGCCGCACAGCATTTAATGCTGGTGAGGCGCACGAAATGGACCCGGACATCCAGTGCATCGGGTAGTGGATAGCGAGGGCCACCTTGGGGCCACCTCGAATCTGGTTGTCTCGCGCGCGGGACCTGGAAACCTGGGCCTTGGAGGGGGGGATCCCTCTGCCTAGATGTGGTGGTTTTTGGGGGCTCCAGCGGGCTCCCTGGATCGCCTGTACCAGCCCATCACTAGCACAACAGATGGAGATGACAGACCGTGTGAGATTGAGATGGCTGGTTGTTGATGGTGCCAGGTGCCAGGTGGTGGGAAGTGGTGTGCCCCTGTACCCACTCCACTCAGCAATTCACTCATAATACCCAGAAATCAAGTAGACAGGCACGACAGGCAATGAGTCTTCAGCGGCGTGTCCCATCCCCACTATTGATTTACTGAACCGCTCATTGATGGAAAAGGTAATGTGAGATTGAGCCGTGAGACGAAACTCTTTGTGCTAGTCATAGCAACGAGCATTAATGATTTCGTTACTTCGTAATTTGCAGAAGTATGGCGCTTGACTTGTTTCAAACTCACCAGCTTATCCTTGAAACTACTTTCAGCTATAGGGAGATTCGACGCAAATTCCAGCCACGGCTGAGTTTCAACTACGTGCGCGATGCGCAGCGTCGAATTACTCCTTCGGCGATTCGGTTTATTACCAGCATACTGGTACGGATACTGACTGGTAGCTGTGATGGGCCCCCTCGCTGCTGCTTCTTCGGGACCCTCCCCTCCTAGTGCTGATGAAGACGATCCACCCACACACACGCACTTTTGCCCCCAGCATACGGAGTACTGGGACTGGCAACCGGGTTCCAGTAGTTGCCGGCAAATGGACCTCGAAAATGTGACCATGGTGGGGTTTTTCGAGGCTCTCTTTCTTGGGTACCCGGCATGCTGGTCTTGTAATCTGAATAAGAGCAAAAGCGCGCCGATATTGCCTTTGACGACGTGGCTGGCATTTCGCATATGAATGTTTGGGAACAGACTCCGAAACCTGACGGTTTTGAGCAATATGCCCGCTCAAATATTATCTTTTTCCCTGCTCAGGTGATGTTCGAATTTTTATCCCCTGTAAGTCTGTCTGACAGGGGGTAAGGGGGTAGGGAGTTGGCGCCACTAGCAATAGTCTTTTTGTATCCATCCGACGAGATGACATCGTCTTCATGGAATTGAAATTGCACAGGGCATCTGTATATCCAGACTGACGTACCGCAGCCGTTTGAGCTTTTCAAACGTGTCCTGGCTCCTGGTTACTCAGTAGTGACTGACCCCATGCCTCAATGAGAGCATTCCGCGTGGACTCTCACGCAGGGAGTTGCAGGGATGGGATCGATAACGGGCTTCGAATTCATTAGCCACAAGGCGGCCTTTGCTCCGGCCTCTGCGGCGCTATTCATTCCATTTAACACTGCACAATGTACGTACTGGTCGTCTGTCACTTTTTCTTTTTATTACAGGGAGGGTGGCCCTTGGCATTGGGCAGGTGTACATAGCCCACGAGTAAGACGAGCTGCAGACAGACACATCAAGGTCATCCTCCACGACGCGTCTCGGGAACTCGACAACACTGGCAAAAACCGGTGCGATTGAGATCAAACATTGGGGCATCCTCGTTGTCAGTCGCGGTTTTCCATCTCCTAGCTTGGCCAATGCTCGATGTCTTGCTCCGCCCCTCTCCGCCGTCTTTTTGACAACGTGCTGGTGGTGGATCAAGTTTTTAGCGGCATGCTAACGCCAGTGCTGGATACGGTAGGTGAGATCTTGCGTCTTGACACGCCTTCTTTGTATGGCGCGCTGTGCTGTGGTCAGCGAGGGTGCCGTCTCTGATGCCGGGGTAGGCCCTGTCGTGGCACCCTGGTCTGGGCTGGCAATAAGCGATCTGTCACAACCAGGCATTTAGGCTGCAGCGAGCGCCAACGCTTGATATCAATGTTCCAGCTGGCAGGGAGCACATCATCCGCTAATGTAGGCGTACTCGGAGGGAAAGAGCGAGTGAGGCAAGCAAGGCAAAAGGCAAGGCAACAAACAATAGGCTGGCGGTGCCGGGCTCTCGGCGATACTGTTTACCAGGTGGCCTGACATGGATGAGGTAATGGACTACTTGCCGCCACTTTGCCGGTCGGTTATTTACTCGCTCGTAATTTCGTATTTATCTGTCTTGGTGTGCCTGGCCATGTGTCTGCGAGTAAGTATGAGTTGAATCGGCAGTCTTCGTCGCGGTTGCAGTCTAGCTGTTGTTCTTTAAACATTTCCTTCAGAGTGACCAACGTGGTACAGAGAGGGGCATAAGGCTCATGTTTTCTTTGCCAAGTCTCCTCTTTCGCCTCACGCAGAGCGAAGCTGAGATGAATGGATTGGGGGGGGGGGGGAGAGGAGCCCCCCAAAAAGCTGGGAGTGGGAAGCCGTCCTTCCGACGAAGGGCGAGGCAAACAGGCTCCCCGCTGAATAAAGATTCCAACCAGCAAAAGTCCACCACACATCCACGGCTTGCTGCGATGGGAGTAAGCGAGCTGGGTGATGGATGGGTAGCTCGAGTCGCAGCCACCCACTTGCCACCCACCGCCGAACCAGCTATGCGGAACATCGTCCATGGTCATTGCTCGGGCGCGCAGGGAAGACAGGCAACAGGGAACTACTGACAACTTGAAAGGTTACTAACAACCTGTCACCTCTTCTCCCCACCACACCTTTTATTTCTTGGCTACTATTTATGTGCTGTGGTACGACTCCCCCGCGAGTGTAATTCGGGAGGTGGAAATATAATGACGTTTAATCTTGTAAAATGAAAAGCTATAATCATTTATGATCTTTTCTGATTTCGCTCGTCTCTTGCCGCTTGCCCACCCCCAAGGATCTTTTGTCGGGTTCGCCTGTCGTCTATTCTGTTGCCGTAAGCCGAACAAATGGCGTGCGAGCCCACCACTCCGACCACCCGGAACGCTGTCCCCAGCACCGGCGGGCTCCGCCTGACTGCGATGGATGCTCACTGCTGGCGCACTGTAGAAACGGCCCCTGCACGGAAACCCCACCAACCTTCAACATCTTATATGTTAATATTTTATGTTGGTTTTACAGTTGGACAAGAAGGATGAATCTGGCGGCACAAGGCACCCCCTGCTGCGGCCTCTATTGCATGTCCTGTGCCATGGCGGGCGGTCCAGCAGCCCTGTTTGCGTGACGTGACAGTTCTCTGTGACTGACTTGGCATCTACTTTCTAATTCGATTGCTAACTAATAATTGCACACTGTCACTTTCCCCCCCTCTCTGTAAGGCTTCTCCTATCGCTTGATTGACTGATTTCAATTGCCAGTCGGTCTCGTCGTCTCTTTGCTATGCATCGCCGTTTGAGCCAGCATAGCTGCTACGAGGTCTCATGCACACCGCATTTCTGGCCAACTCATACCTAAAATTTCAATCTGCGCAACAATGTGCACTGGCTTTGTCGGCCGATCCGAATGCTCTCCTTCACCTTGCTCGCCCTCGGCCGGGGGTGCGCGCGCTCCAGAGGACACCAGGCGGACGATGAGCGACGCGAGTAAGTGGCCTGTCCCCGAAAAAAAGTCGTGTTTCCGCGGGGCGGCCTGATCTGGCAGGTGGACGCTCGTCCATGTCCCAGCTTTTTGCCAGCTGCCAGCCAACCAGCTCAGACCGCGCCTATCTTAGCATGGGGTTTACCTTTGCATGTACAGTGCCAGTACGTTTGGCTTGTGCAATTTTTGCGACGGGCAGGCAAAAACTAGTCAGGGATGCTAATTTCTATTTTTATTTCTTTCTATTTCAAAAAATGAGCTCTTTTTAGTGTAGCCGCATTACTTGCAGGCGACTGAGTTAGTTAGTGCATTCACTGTAATGAATCTGAATAGAAAAGATGAATCATGCAACTCGACATGATCAGATCATGATTAGAAATTGAGATGGTGGCAAAAAATAAAACAGCTCAAGTTGGAATCATGCCGCTACTGCAAGTGAGGCATAGGGCGATGGTGGTGAGCTTGGCGTTGCGATGTATGCAGACAATGCCGAAAAAAAGCGATGCGTTCTCGTGACCAGTTTTATAGGCTCAGGTGAGACGCCATGTACAATTATTACCTGAATTGTATTCCGGTTCGGAAAAAACGGAACATCAGAGCATTTGTTCAGGGCGACGAGTCGACGACTTGTACTTGTACGTACTGGTAGATGGGCTCATTGATTAACAAAGTTAGCCTCGTAATAGCGCAAACCTGATAAGGATGTTGCGCGGGTACTTGTATGTTTTTTGGTGCAGCCAGTGTGTTGCCTAAGAGGCATCGTATTTGCAGGGCCAGCAGTGGACTTGGCCTCTGGGACATGCATGGCGCTCTTGTTTACCAGGCATTGACGAGCTATTTTCTAATTGAGCAGGCGCTCTTTTTTTTTGTTTCATTTTCTTCTTCGATGATTCTCGGTGAATTGTTCTCGTACATTATCGCTCCCTCGCTTTAATGTAACCATGTATCAATGCGCTGCAAGCTCTGTTGCCTCTTGTCGCAATGACCGGCGTTTGCCCTGCCCTCCCCTGCAACACTCGACAGCTCGTCGGTCCTCCAAATCTGTGCGGCCGTGCCTGGCACAGGCTCCCGCTTCGTAGAACCAGCCAATTTCGAAACCACAAACATTTGCAATTCGCATTTTGCATTCCCTCGTCATGGCGAAACTCAGATTCCGGGTCGGCGTGGTTGGTTCCAGTATATCCTTCCAAGCGTGCCAGCCCAGCCGCGCGACTCGCTGCCTGGGGGGAGGGGGCGGGCCCAGTAAATTCTTGGTGCGGGCGGCGATGGCGATAGCGGTGGTTGGGTGTAATAATACGTGTTGTGTGTTATTATAATTTTTTTCTTATCCCTTCTCGTTATTCAATTCTTTGATAATAATGAAGCTAGCCTAGTCGTACGTGGAGGGTGCCATAGAGTGCCCCAAGTGAGCTAGGCCGAGGCGGTGGTGGTCGCCGTCGTTGCTCTCGGCATCACCATAACCCTATTCTGCTTGCAGCACGAGCAACCAAGAAGAAGGGGAAAAAAAGGAAAAAACAAAAAAAAATCGTACAGGTTGGGGTGTGGATCCATCACTCGCCACGGACTACAAGCCACGCCTGCGCGCAAACACGCTATAGAGACTCGGTGGGAGAGAAATCCAACGGTTCCGGTGAGCTACAGTGGACAGGAGCGCTGAAGGTGGAAATTTGCTGCGCTGCCCTTGCTAAAACGACATGATTCACGCACTGAAAACAGCTGCAAACATGTGCCCAAGGTGCTAAACGACACCTGCCCAGACCCGAGTCACTGTCGCCACAGCACCCTAATCAGTGCCAACCACCACCTCAAACTCGCTAAACCAGAGGCAGCAAAATTCACCACCCTCACTAATTATTGCCACCATCATCTGCCATCATACTTCCAGACACAATTTCCCACCCTACTATTCGTGTGCTCTGCCAACCCTTACCACTCGCACCCGGCCACCGCGCGATTGCCACCCCCCCTTTCCCTCACCCCTCCCCCTTCTTCCCATTGCCCTCTTCTCATTTTTTTTTAAATTCTTTTTTCCACTGCTGCCGGCTACTCGTCGCTCTCTGCCCAGGTACAGTAGCCGCCTCCCCCCCCTCCTCCCAAGTCCAAGGGCAACCGGGAAAAAGCCCAGAGTACATAAACCGACGGGGCCCATTTTCTCCACTCTGAACCCTCCAAAAACACAACCTCGTAGGTGCCTCCAACGAGCCTCATCCACTTCTTCTGGAACGCCGCCGCTTTTTTTTCTCTTACCATCACCGCGTGGAGATCCAAATCAACCAACGTCAAGATCCTCTTCTTGGGCCTTTTTGCCTTCATCGTCGACTTTGAGCTTGCCTCGTCAGGTCATCGATCGTCCCGTTGCTCCCTTGCAAACGACTGACTACCCGTCAAAACACAATCGCGACTTTTTTCCGCGTCGTCGACGTCCGCCCGCTTCGCCGTCGCGCACTTCTGCCTTTCGCCCTCGACTACCGTTTCCCCAAAAAAACAACTCCCAGAGATCTTTCGCGACGCGTTTTTGCGCGCAAGAGCATGGATAACTCTCCCTATCCCACCAATGGTATAAACGGAACCTCGAACCCTCACAGTTACCCGTCGCCGGCCTCTTTCTCGCCTCATCACGGTCAGCCAGGTTCTCCTCTGCCTCAGACGCTGCCACCGCTGCAGCCTTCCACCACGAGCATGCAGCCCCTCTACGGTAGCAACCCGCACACCCCGCGCACTGGTACGCCTAACACGCCAAACTCTGCGCATAACCTGCCTCCCAGCTACCCTCAAAGCACCCAGGCCGGTGCTAGAAGCGGCATGTACTCGATGGCTCAGAATCCCTACCCGCCGCACACCGGCTACGGCACTTCTCAGCCCATGATGCCCGGCGCCACCACTGCTCCTTCGCACCCGCACCCGCAGCCCATTGCTCCCGCGCCTGCTGGTGGTCGCGGACCTCCTGTCCTGCGTCCCATGCCTCCCGGTGGTCTCATGGGCCAGAACGGCGTCGGCTCGCCCTACGGGCCCGGTCCCCTCATGCCCAACAACGGTGTCATGGGCGACGCGGAGCAGCCCACTCATGTGGTAGGCTCGCAGGGTCGCAGAGGTATCCTGCCCAGCGCCCCGGGCCGCCCTGCTGCTCCCGCCGCCGGTACCACGGCTGCCAAGAATACGGTCATTCCCGTCAAGGATGCCGATGGCAAGTTCCCTTGCCCTCACTGCACCAAGACCTATCTGCACGCCAAGCACTTGAAGCGCCATCTTCTCCGCCGTAAGTCTCTTAATGCCAATGTTCTCTTGACCTCTACGCGTTGCCATACTAACTCGCTTGCGTAGACACTGGTGACCGTCCCTACATGTGTGTTCTTTGCCGCGACACCTTTTCTCGCAGTGATATCCTGAAGCGCCACTTTCAAAAGTGCTCCATCCGCCGTGGCAACCCCACCGGAGCTTCCCACCTTTCCCACCCCCAGGCGCACGTCAAAAAGAACAACCAGGCGCAAAAGGCTGCTGGTATGCCCGACGGTGACATGAACCAGATGAACGGCATGCCCGGTGACGGCATGGTTCACCCCTTTGGCATGGTTCCCGTTCAGGATGGCATGAATGGTATGCCCGGCGACCAGCATCAGCACCAGCACCAGCTCTCTCGCTCCTCCAGCATGGGACGCATGGACAACCCCGCTAATGGCGATCGTCGTGGCATGGCTCCTCCTGTCATGGGTGGCTCTCAGCCTTATGGAGGCGATGTCAACCCCATGAACGGACAGAACATGCACGGCTACAATGTCCCTCCCGGCCAGAGTGGTATGCCCATGTATGGTGCCTCGAACCAGCAGCCTCAATCCAGCCTTGACTGGGCTCAGATGTTCCCTCCTAATGCTGGTGGTCAAAACCGCTCTTGAGCGTATGCAGCCACGGGCATAATTTGCTGCGACAGGCCTCTCGGCTTCGGCTCTATTGGGCTTGAGCCACGGGCTCAAGTCTGCGCATAGTCTCCCGATGCGACAACTGCTGCCGCGGTTGTCCGGCATATACGACTCGGCGCGAAACCGACGTAACGAAGCAAACAAACAAAAGGAGCAAACGAAAAAAAATATTCAAATCCAAATTTGCACTGCGCAGATACGTCGCTTGGGGAATATTACGTTTCAAACAAGGCTCAGTGGAGGAAGATGCATTCGGTGGCGTTGCGAACTGCTTTTTCTGGTTTCTGATTTTTCTGGTATTACGTGCTACTGATTTCCAGTCTTTCGAGAATCATGGTTGGGCTTCTTTTCTACACTCCCCGGACGGAACCCATGGGCAAGTCGCAAACTCGCGTGCTACGCTTGATACCTCTGCCTCATGATGTCTTTGATGAGGCAATTCTGGTGGATGTTTGGTACTACAACGCATTTCTCTACGGATAGACGGGGTGGGTGTTGACAATTTTATTAGACTTGTTTTTTTTTTCCGCGTTTTGATCACGATAGAGACGGGGAAGGGGGCTCATGTGACCGCAAAAGGTACCCGGTAATCTGTCGCGACTGTCGTGACTTGGGCGGTTCATTGATACTTTGCTTTTTTTCTCTCTCTCTGCTTACTTGTGGCTTTCCTTGTTTGAGGACCCTAGGTGTGGTATCTGAATGAAAAAAATTGCGAGGGGGACAAGGACAACTGGGTGCGAACCGGGGCGGAGGGGAACTTTGTTCAAGTACTTGGCTTATATTGCACAAAAAGCTTTGGTTTGAGTGGTAAGAATGCTAGTTTATTATTAGCTATTCAATACACCCCAGTAAACAAAAAATGATGCGCGAATCTTGCTGCACACGTGATTCCACGAGACTTTAATGATAGAATGGTGGCACAGACAACAAAGGCAGCGTGAGGCAACACCACTTGTTAGGATATGAAGCATCGTCACTTCTCCTCCCTCTCCACCGTGACAATGTGCGGCGTCATCTGCCGCAGCTCCTCCTTATCCTGCTCTGTCGGCTTGAAGCCGAACCGCTCCTCGGCGCGGTCCGAGAGGTAGAGCCCAGCCGTGCCCCAGACGAGGACGGCCACGCCAACGCCGAGCCTGGCGTTGGGCGAGAGGTTCTTGTAAGCCCTGAAAGGAGAGAGTCAGTACCGAAAACACGGCGCCTCCAGAATTGGGCGGGCAACAATACGCACTTGAACATGGCGGATGCAAAACGGTGACGAACGGCTTGCAGTTGCTTGTTGTGACTCTGAACTGAATAATGAGATTCAGGAACGCCGCGTCAAAATCTACAGCATGGCCGCGTGACGCTGGTGGGCGCGTATTATGCGAGCTCTTGCGAGGGACAACGGGGCGGATGGGAGTTGTGGAAGAGGCTCGTCGCTACGAGTTGCCCCCCCCCCCTCCGCGGCTGGTCAGAATTTCAAGCCTATCTGGGCGCTTACTCTCGGTGCCAGTGCTGCTAACGGCTCTCTATGCAGACGCCCCGCAAACACTGTTAGTGCGAGCGCTGTCCTCTTGCATTTCGGCTTGCTCCACCCGCTCCCCGCGCGCGACGCTTCGGCTGGCGACGCAGCCCACGCGTAGCCGCCATTACGAACGAGACAATAACCGCCATACGTACCACATTATCGTGAGTATACTTGTAATTTGTCTCGGTCGAGTTTTTGGGTTGCACGTATTTCGGAAGAAAAACGGCTTCAGGCATCCCCAAGTTTGCCAGCAGCGCGGGACCTGCTGAACCATTTACACGCGCAAACGCCGCAGCTCTACTCTGCCGGCTTTTCCCGCTTCTGTGATTCGGTCTGCTACTTTCTTCTTTTCTATTTTTTTTTTGCTTTCTCGTCGATGTTATCGAGAAAACAATGGACGATGACTTGTACGCCGCAGATGTGCCGCAGTTGAGCCCGTTTAGCCGGCTGCCGCACGAGCTACTCCTCTACGTCGCGCGGCAGCTGTCTGTGGCCGACCTCGGCGCGTTGCGGCTCGCCAGCCAGCATATATCAAGCATTCTGCAGGTGCTGCTGGCGCGCAAGGAATTTGTGGGCGTGCCGTGGCGGGACAATGCGGCGCGGCTGGATGCGCTGTCGCGGCGGCCCGAGTGCGCGGCGCAGATTCAGCGGGTGCGCATATGCTCTCGCGCCGTATACGAGGACGAGGAGCAGTTGGCGTGGGGTAGCGGCGATAGCTGGGAATCGACGAGCTTGAAAGCCGCGTGGTGGCCGACGATTGCGGTGGCGCGGCGCCTCGCGGCGCATCCCGAGGAGAAGCGCTTCGTGCCGCTTAGAGCGGACCTGCTGTGCGAGGCACTCTGCCGGCTACCCAAGCTGGAGGAGCTGGCGTTCACGTGGGAGCGCTTTCCGTTCCTATCGCGCGCGGACTTGGGACTCGACGTCGAGCTCCTGAACGGCGACGGCGCCGGCGGCGACGATGATACGGATAGTGAGCTCAGACGGCAGCTCACTTACACGACAGGTGCATGGCAGGTAGAGATGCTCGTGGACCTCGCGACGGACATGCAGCCGTTGCGGGCTCTAAAATTGGCCCCGTTCGCGCTCGATGCCATGAATCAGGCCAGCTATCTCCCTCTCATCGCCAACCTCTTCAACTCGCTCGTACGCCTCGACTTACAGCTGACGACGGACGCCCAGCACGGGGATCCCAGCATCCTTAGCAAGCTCGAGGACGTGCTCGAGGGCGCGTGGGTGTTGCGCGAGCTACGCCTCGACCTTGACGACCGCGGCAATTCTGCCAAGGATACAACGCATCACTACCGCCGCCACCACCACCATGACGACTTCCTCCCCAAGACGTACCTCGCCAACCTTCAGTCACTGACCCTTGTGCGCGCCCACATGGCTAGCTTGCGAGATCTGGCTTCTTTCCTGCAACGCCACGCGCGGACGCTGCGTAGTCTGGAGCTGTGCGATGTGCGCGGGGGCCGGCCAGGCACCGACGGGGCCGCGGCGTCGTGGGAGGACGTCTTTCGCACGGTGCGGGGGGGCTTGCTCAAGCTGGGGCGCGCGAGGCTACGGGGAACCTTTGCGGATCATGCGCGGGAGATTGACTTTTGGGTAGATGAAGAGGAAGAGGATGAAGAAGAAGTAGAGGGGAAAGAGAAGGAAGGGAATGGATCAAGGCATGGGGAAGGGGGGAATGGAGAGGGAACCTCGCACGCACCGGAGATGATGTCCGGCGTGGATCCGGAGCCTTTGGAGAGGTATCTGATGCGGCTGGGCGAGTTCCCGAGGCTCGATTGGAGAAATGTGCGTGTTTGAGCGAGTTGATGTCGATGAAAATGGTGGTATAGCCAATTCAGGGTTGAGTAGGATTGCTGGCATTGCAGGTGCATGCCCAATTTTTTTGGGTGTCATTCTTGAAGTCTTAGCATTCAATATACCAGATTACGCAGTACATTGTGTCTTTGAACGGCACATTTTAGCCCTAATGTATACTAGTTCTTGGATTGGTATTGTCTTGTTTTCATCACAGCGTTGATTTCTCAATGCGCAACTGCCTGTTGTGGTCATGATACGATGCGTAGGACGGAGGTCCTTGGTCGCATTACGTCTTCCCGGACGGACATGTGCCGCAAGAGGCAAACACTGTTTGGACGCTACTGAAGGGTATCTCGAGTGACATGGACATGCTTCTATTATCGCAATACAGCCTCACACCAAGAAACCTTGGAGAGCAGTTGTATTCATTTTTTACGCTGCTGATTAGGCGGTAGTCTGCGCTATCAAAGTGCTGTACTTGTCTACGCCACCGCACCATATGGTGCAAGTATTCATCTCGCTTACATGTGCTCAGCCACCAGCCGCACGATTCACAAATGTCTGCAAAAGCAAATCTCAGGTTTGGTTTCATGCAGACAATGGAAGAGAAGCACTGCAGAAAATTTGCCCGCTTCGGACGCTACACTGACGTGACTGACTACTTGTGTCCGCAGTACCATGTCGCCAAGGCCAGTTACTTACGAAATAGGCCCCAATTCCCGGCCGCCAAAAAGACTGGGATTCGCAATTTAAAACACGTTGTATATTGGAGACAAGAAGAGCGGCTGTGTATGCAAGCACTTTGAATGATCAACCCTTTTTTAGCAAACATATAAACGGACAGGGGTATAGTGGGATCCCCGAAGGAAAAAAAGCAACGAAGAGGAGACACGCGACATGGCATTTATTCACCAGGGAAGGTTGAGAGGCTTGACAGGCGGTGGGGTGAACATGGAAAATTGGCCAGCTATAAGGAGGAAGCATCGAAATGAATGATGGTTCGAGAGTGTAGGTCGCCCTTGGAGGCGGCCAGGCGGGGACTGTGTAGGAAGCAAGGGATGTGGAGGGAGATGACTTGCCGTCTAGCACGGTAATCAGTTGATGCATCTGGATAGGGCATGGCAAACGGTCGCTGAGAAGCCAATGGGTTGAAAACATCTTCATCCACATATTTTTGGATTATACTGTCGAGTAAAGAAGAATCGACACTTCTTATCGCAGGCTGTGAATCAAAGTGTCGCAAGGCACAACTGGGAGCCGCGCCTATCGGATGAGAAGAGGAAACCACATATTTCTCGCCGAGCAAAGACCCTTGGAAGAAGATTGCAGGTAAGGAAGAAAGCATGATTACTCCGTACTAGGCCAGCAAGTCTTGCAACGCCATGTCAATCGTGTCAGGATTCGGGAAGATCCATGGCTAGCGGCTTGATAGCCTTGGGAGCTTCAAGGATTTGGCGCGGGGACTGAATTCACCAGAGCGAGATGAATGAGCCAGCAAAAGGTAGAAGCGCAACTTGGTAATGTTATGTTGGGTGTTGGTCAAAGACGAACCTGTCAATCAAAAGAACTAATGGTGACGACAGGTTGTCCTGTTCTGTGTTGAACTCTTTCCGCATGCTCGTGGGAGTGATGACCGGGCACGACCCCGAAATTAATCGAGTCGATTTTTTTTTGAATTAGCCCGTGGTCCCGAGATGCATTGTCGATCTGGGCGTGCAAGCGTGAGATAACAGCAAGTACAGGATCATTGCAGGGGGGCACGGACCCTCAGCGCGCAGCAGTTAGGCATCACGGTAGGACGAGGTGCCGCAACAAGGAGGAGCCACGGCGCCAAGGGGAGATGAAAGGGACTTGAAATAACGTTCTGTTTGCAGATGAATGGGCGATATCGATCTGTGCAGACGTGAGGAGAAGTCTTGATCAGCTGTGATGGATGGATGTGACAGCTGATGATCGACGTCGTGGGTTAAGATGAACTGCGGAACAGCAAATACCACGACTGGGGTTGAATGGTTTCTTTTGCTCGTGTGAATTTGCTTTTTGGTCGGTACCGGCTGGGTCGCAAAAGGCCGCAGAAGAGACTGTTTCAGCTGGTTCAGCGCATAGATTTCTTCTGGGTTTTCTTCAGACTATCCGTATGCTCTCACGTGTTTCCCCTCTTGCTCCCTCTCGGCGTCATTATGCAATGTGTACGGAGTACTGGCGCACGTTGCCTTGCGATTGGAATGCAGCCGGCGTGACACGAGGGGAACCCGGGGACCAAGTCGGGGAGCGCGGGCCTGAGGATATGATGTCGCTGAAATGATGGCTACCAAAAGTCGTAGATGTGCTGTAATGTAATTCTTTGACTGGCTCATACGACCGAGGCAAGGGACGTTTTCACTTTTTCACCCCCCACTCTCAGAGAGAGCACGTTGGGATGTTCTTGAGCGGGACGCGAACGGACGTTGGGACCGCCCTGCCAGGCACCGAGGGACTGCTATTCGTCAAGGACAGTGGGCGTGAGGAATGCAAAAGTAGATTGGATGGTCCTGGAAGAGGGCAGAGGAAGAAAAAGACGTCGAAACAGGCCACAGAGGATAATCGCGCCGCGTCAGAGCCAGCAAGGTTGCTGTATGAGATAAATCTGCATGAGAAATGTTGAAGTTTTTGGTTGGCGCATTCCAGCTACTACACGCGTTACTTGGCATTCCTCTTTTCATTGAACCCCAGAGCAAGGGTGGGCAAACTGTTCGATGAGACCAGCATTGTTAATCCTTTTGCGTTGATAATGGGAGGGGCAGGTGTGGCGGTATAGTTTTGCGGTGGGAGGGGCAAACTCTATTCGTATGTTGAAATTTGTTCCGTTTTGGGTTGATGTCGAAAGTACGGATAGATCAAAAGAGACTCATTTTGATAAGAAGCAGGGAAAAGCCTAGGAATTGGAAAGGGGAAAAGACTCGAATAATGTTTATTTATATATTCGACCTCTGTATTAATTATCCGTGCTGTACGGTTGAGCTGGGTACAACTGGGTCGATACGATGGCCCACGTTACTTTAATAATAGAAGCAGCACGGGCTGTGTTATAAGTACGGGCTGGGATGACGACAGATTACATGGAATGCCAGGAAACGCGGTGCGTTTAAAAGGCGAGACGGGTAGAGATGACAACGAGACGTGCTGGTATGGAGAGGACGAGCGCATGCGCGAGAATGTGGGCGAGCCAGGAAAGCGCGAAGATGGAGGGCGGTATCGAAATTGTTCGGCGCTGTAGTAGGAGTTGCAGCTGTGGGATGGCGAAGAGGAAGATGATGCGTGTACGGAGTAGAAAGGGAATTGATTACGGGCGAGCAAACAATTGATGACCATGGCACACGCGCGCAGATGGTGATGCGTGCACCTTTGAAGCCCAGCAGATTCGGTACTGTACCTAGTGAGGGGAGGCTACAGTGGGCTGTCTGGCCTGCCTTGGGGGGCCTACAGTGAGGGATAGCCGGTAATGTACGTCGGGAAGCCGAAGCATCGTTTGTAACAGCAAACAGCTTGGTACTGGAGAATGATGGAAAAATCAATCAAGTATTGTACAGACAATACAAACCTTGTGTGTATTTTTTTTTTCTTTTTCCTTTCTTCTTTCCAAAACCAAGGGCCCCAAGTTCCCTTTTTGTGCCACCTACCTACCTAGGTGCTTGTTTTTGCTTTTTCGTGTGATATCACTGGTCTGAACCTTGGGCTCGCTGGTGCTTTTCGCCCACTCCACCACACCGAATCAAAATCATCAACCTCTTCCCGCTGGCCTGGAACGATCCCCTGCCAGTCTCTGAGTCTCCAGACACCAGACTGCCGTTCAAGTTTTTTTTTATAAAATAAACTGGAGACATTGCGACTGCGTTTACCCACCAAAGGGGAGCCACTCTCTGTACAGCTCGTTATTGTCCGTGTTGCGTGTTGGTGACCTTGTTAGTGACCTGCTCCTGCGACCCGACCTACCGTAGTAGCGGCCTGCCTCCTCACAATGTGCCAGCCAGGCCCGCGCTCTTGAATGACATTTGCACCCATTCTTTGCTTCACGCCCACCTCTTTTCACCTCTTCCCTCCCAAGAACCCCCCCAAAACTGCTTCTCAGTTCTTCCACGCTCCCTTTACCTTACCTCCCTCCCTTCCCTCCAACGAACCGGTCTCTACCTCTTTAACATATCCTGCCGTCGCCTCTTCTGTTCATGCGCCAAGGGGGCGTGTGAACGGTTTAGCACTCAACCAATAGGTACTGACGACTCGCTCTAAAATACTCTCGAAGCCTTCTATTCCTTCTCGCCCGCGGCATTGCAGCCCGACCAAGCACCGCACCTCCATCCTTAATCATCCAGTTCTCTCTCTCGTCATCGATACCATTTCGTCCATTCGTTTTCCTAGACACTCGTCATTCAAGTCACTCGCTCCAACATCAGGGCTGGCCCATCATCTTTGTTTGCGCCTTCTCTCAGCCCCGGTGCTCCGGTCTGGCTGACGGTATAGAGAGCCCCCCTCCTGCGCTGCCGCCATGCAGCGCGTCTCCTCCTTTCTGCCCTCGTGGGATAAGAGGACGTCGTCTGGCGGCGCAAAGATCAATAGCGGCCTCTTTGGCTGGGGTGCTAGGTCCGTCTCGGGGCCTGCGGCGCCATCCAAACTCTCGCCCACCATCAACACGGCCAAGGCAAACAACGCTCGCATCAAGCGAGAGGCTTTCTGGCCCGCCACTCTCGACCAGGAATGCGACAAGGCTGCTCGAATACTGAAATCTTTTTGCGGTGCGTCACCTCGGCAAAACGCCATGGGCCTTCACCAGAACAATTCTCAAATGCTAACACTAATGTCTAGTCGACGGCTACCTGCACCCTGTCGATACTGATGTCCGCGAACCACCCTCCGATCCCTCGCAGCCACCTCCTTCTCCCGCTCAAACCATTCAAAAAATCCCTAAACGAGTAATCCAAAATGCCGCCGGTATTGCCGTCTTCACTTGCATGCGGAGTGGCCTGTGGATGACCGGATCTGGCGGGTCCGGCATCCTCATTGCGCGCAAGTCAGATGGCACCTGGTCTCCGCCCTCTGGAATCATGCTTCACACTCCCACTCTCAGCTTCATTATTGGCGTCGACATCTACGACTGCGTACTTGTTGTCAGCAACTTGGCTGCCCTCGAAACTATAACCAGGTCTCGTGTTACCCTCGGCGAAGATGTCAGCCTCATCAACGGCCCCTCTGTACCTCTTGACTCCCAGGAGAAGCGCATTAGCTGGAAAGATCTCGACAACACTGTTTTGGCGTACATGAAAGCTCGCGGTCAGCATCAGTCCGTCAACTTGAACGGCTGCATTCTCACCGAGAGAGTAAACGAAAATGTGCGATTCTACAACTCCGAAGTCACCCAGATGGACGTTCTCGCGGGCAATGTCTCGCGCCACGTCGAAGAGACGAAACCACTATTTGAAGTGATTAAAATGGCCGAGGGCAGAACCGACTTTGACGCCGCTATCATCCAAGAAACTACCGTGCAACCTGCACCGGGCGATGCTGTGTTAGAAACACCGACGTCGACCAACCCGGCCTCTCCTCGATTTGGCGTCCCTAAATCGGACGATCCCGATCCATTCGGCATCCTAGCCCTCGAAATGGCTGGTTTCGAGATTCGTGAAGCGGGTAGCCGCCTGCGCCCGGCAAGTAGCCAGGTCGACTTTGGCAACAGCCCAATGAGCCCGGTTGTCTCAAAGTTCAGCCGCCAAAGCATTGAATCCATGGCTCGCAGCAACCGTGGCTCCTACATGTCTAATCGCACTACCAAGAGCCAACTCACCGACCCCGCCACTCAAAATGAGACCCGATCCGACAGCCCTAGCCCTCGCGACAGCGACGAAGGAAGCGAACGGCCATTCATTGACAGGGAAGCTGTCGACTATACAACTGTTGACATGTCCTCGCTTAGACACATTAGTGAGGAGCATGCCAAGACTCCCGTCATTGCTGAGGAGCCTGAGGAGATGTCCACTACCGAGGAAGATGCCAAGTCTGCCAGATATTCCAACTCAGGAGCCTCTTCGCCCCAAGCTGACCAGGACGATTTCGATGACGATGACAACGACGATGATGACGAGGAGCCCGTAATCTTTGAAGTTGCCGCCGTTCAGCCTGCCCGAACCCAGGCTGTTGCCTCGCGCATGATTCAGGCCAGAGGCAACGTCGTGACCATAGCCAAGCGTATACCTCCTCCTCTACCGCGCAGAAGCCCGGCCCGCGTCTCCCGACACATGAAGAACGAAGGCGCTAGCGACACTCTGAGTGTCAAAAGCCCTCTTCGCCAGGCATTCAGCGAAGCTGACCTGCGTGAAGAAGCTGCCACTGGCTCTATCGATGGTGTCACGGACGACGTCAAGTCTACCGGCGACATTAATGAATCCAGAATGAGCCGCGTTTCGGATATAGGCCAAATCCTGGACAGCAACCGTGTCTCGACCACCTCTGTCAAGTCTGAAACTCACAAGGTCTTGCCTTCTTCTGACACTCCTGCTGATAAGGTTGCTGTCGATGACACGAAGCTCAATGCTGTCTCGCCCGAAGTCGATGAGGTACCAGTTTGTGACACCTCTGACGATGCTTTCGTCGACGCCGTCGCCGCTGCACCCCTTGACACGAACAAGCGCATCTCTCTAGCCGAGTCTGACCTTGCTCAAGAGGAGACCCCTGCCAGCTCTGCACCCAAAGTCCAAGACCCCCAGGTGGTCGACTCTCACAAGGGAAGGACCCACACTGTCATCCAGACGCATCCAACTGTCAGCGTGACAGATGATAGTGACGCAGCCATGGACGGTGATGATGAAGAAATCTCTGACTGTTCCGACTCTGAGCTTATGGATGCCGAATTCTCCATCATGGAGCCTACTACTATTCGGACCATGCGCCTTTCTCAAATCTCAGCCAACAGCAACTCACAGCCTCAGAAGCTCGAATTGCGCAACTCGCGCGAGATAACCACTACTGAGAAATGTGCTCTTCAATCACGCGAGTCATACGCTGATGACGATTTCAGCGCCGCCATGATGGCCTTTGATAACCTTGCTCAAATCGACGACAGCGATAGCCACCCCAGCACCCCTCAACACGAGCACACTGATGCTTCCGAATCTGCCTCTTTTAAGAAGAAGCACAGCTCCTCTATCTACACGGGCGCTACCGATGACCGCTGGAGCTACGACGGTTCTTCGCCAACCACACCTACTTCCGATCGTCCCAGCTCCATGTCTGGCGACGTGACTGATGAAGGCACTCCCAAGAAGAGCAAGAGAAAGACTAAGGAGCTGGAGCCTGTCGACCATATAGAGCCACTAGAACCCGTCGACAGCCACAACGGGAACACCACACCCACTGCCGTTACTGCCGCATAAAGTGGCGGCTTTTTAATCAGGATCAGTCTGAGTGACTGATCCGCAACCTCTGCTTTCCACGGAGCTGTATTACTATGATGTGATTGAGTATGACGAACGAAGGACGACAGGAGCTGCAGCAAACAGCAAAGGATTCGGCATAATTTTTTATCAGGGCGTTTCTGGGGACCCATGTTTCCATTTTCATGTTTATACTTTGGCGTTGTTCCATCTGTTGTTGGCAGCATCTTCCATCCTCATTCACCACAGGAGGTGATGGCGCATTCTGAATGTGCCTGGTCACATATTGCTTGGTTTTTCCACTATTCTGCTCTTCCTGACGGGAGTTGCGTTTTACAATTATAATGATCTAGTTGACGTATATTAGGGCTTGTTGGGTTGTTTATTTTTCTGCTGCGGCTTTCAGATCTTGCCATGGAAAAGCTGAAAAGGTTATTTGTTTGCTGGGATGGGAAATATCATGCTGTCTACGACTACATACTCTTACCACTACGTATTTAGACTTCACTGTAATTAGTGATGATAATGAATAGTTCTCTAATACCTCAATGAAAAGAATGTAGGTAAAATGGCATGTTTTCAACGAGAAGCTGGGACAGCCCGTCAAAATGGAATCACGTGATACGACACAACTGATGCGCCACAAGTTCCCCTGCAGCCACAGCCACTCTTGGCCAAAGCTCGCTCCTACTCTAGCCTCGCGATTGCCTAGTGGACTTGCTTTCTCGCGACGCAGCAAGCGCGGCAGCCTCAAATTCGCAAGACAAACAGCGACCGTTGAGTCTCCGACTGGCCACCCTTCGCCGAGTGCCTGAGGCCAAATTTTTCATCACTTTTACAGGGGGACGAGTTCTGCTCTAGCTTTGGATTCGCACCATGTCGAGCTCCGGGAAATGGCGCGAGGAGCAGATCCTGATCATCTGCCCTGGCAGCCAGACGACCCTTGCGCAGCTTGGATGCAGCGAGCTGACGCTGCCGGCACACCGCATCCCGACGCGCATGTTCAAGGATGGCGATCAATGGCGTCCGTACCACACGTACAGCCGCACAAAGGTTGTCAATGGCGTCAAAGAGGAGGAATGGGTCGAGGATGTCGACTCCAGCGAGGGCGCCGTGCATCCCATTCGCGGTAAGACGTCATGTGTCGCGCGCGGCTCAATTGGAGACGTCGGCTGCTGTCAAACGACCGCTAATATACATTGATACAGCTGGCCATATTGTGCACATGGATGCCTTCCTTGCCTTCCTCGACCACGTCCATGGCCTGCTCACTACGACATATCACAATACTCCCATCTTGCTGATGGCGTCGCCGCAATGGACACGACCCGACGCCGAGACTATTGCACGGTACATCTTCGAGAAGACGAGAACGCCCGCCCTCTGCATAATTCATAGCGGCATTGCCACCCAATACGGACTTAAATGGCCTAACATGACGGTCATTGACATTGGTTATCAAAAGGTTGACGTTACTGCCATTCACGACGGCCGTGTCGTCAACCACGTCGACGTTGGGGCCTCTGTAGCAGATGACCAGCTTTCTGGAGGTGACGTATTCACGCAAAGACTCAAGACACTGCTGGCATCCAAGAACTTCACATACGACATGGCTGAGCAATTGAAAAAGAGTACAATTTGCGAAGTCTTACCATATGTCGCAACGGCAGACAAGCTCTATGAGCTTCCCATCGCGAGCTCGTCTGGCGCGCCCCCCAGTGCTCCTCAGGCTACTAAGCCTCTCGCCCCAGTTGCTGATCCCGAGGCTTCCAAGCCCGACGCTGCTGCAAACGAAGAGGAAGGTGGCGACGACAACAAAGCTGAAGATGATGGCATCTTGGATGTGGCTGCTATTGTTACGAGTGGTCAAACAAAAGAGTTCCTCGCGCGCAAAGAAAAGGAAAAGGCCAAACCAGGAAGGAAGCCGAAGGCGCAACAAGAGGAAGCGCTCGCTAGACCTACGCGTCTTCCGAACAGCAAGAGAACTCACAACACGTTTTTTTACGAAGAGATTATACAGGAACTGGTCGTACCTGAGCCTGAGCAGTCCTTGAAGGAGGCGACCAAAGAGAATGGGCCTGCTGGTGCTGAGCAGAAGCCTGCCGAGGGCACCGCAACAACAGACCCCGCGGCGCCTGCTTTTACCACAGCAGAGACTGGCGCTGCCCCTGACGTCGCTATGGCAGAGGGTGCAGCACCGGTTGAGGTGAAGGAGGAGCCTAAGCCAGAAGAGTCCCAGGTCGTGGCCACAAATGGAAATGCCCCCGAGCCTGGCGAGGACTCGGCGCCCAAGGACTCTAAGAATGACACGCCCACATACAGGCCAAAGCGTGTCAAGAAGGATATCGAAGTCGGTCTAGAGCGGTTCACATTTGCTGATCGCTCAGAGATTGACCGTATAGTCACGGCCATATACCGTACAGTCCAAGGCATCGACGACATGTATATGCGCCCGCCCTGTTGGGACAACATTGTCTTCGTGGGTAATGGTTCGCGCCTACGCGGTCTCAAGGAGAACATTCTGGCCACCCTCAATGCCAGACACATCGTTTCTCCTTCTACGGCGACCATGTTCACCTCTGAGCTGCCCTCCAATATGGCCACCCCCACGGGTACCGGCGCCCAAACTCCCACGAGCTCATTCGGCGGCGCTCCGCACCAGCTGCAATCTGGCGGTGTCAACCCACTGCTCCAAGCTGCCACCACGGCAAGCCTCAACCAGCAGCAAAGTCTGGGCACGCCGCAGGCCGGCTCAGAGGCCGCGGGGCCCGCCAGCCACCATTTCCACAGTCAGACGCCCACGTCAATCAAGCTCGCCGCCATGCCCAACTATCTCAGCGAGTGGACTAAGGCGGGCTTCGAGGAGTCTATGTTTCTCGGCGCGCAGGTTGCTGCTCGAATTGCCTTTTGCCTGCACTCCAACATGGACACGCAGTCTGTCGAGGCGCAACGCATGATGAGCCTAAGCCGCGTCGACTATAAGTAAGTCTTTTGTTTCTTTCTAACATCTTATAAAGCCGATTGACTAATATGAAATCAGCGAACTCGGCCCCAAGGGTATTCGCACACACTCTATGCTCGGCTAGAGTGGAAAGAGGCCCGTCTGGATGGCCGCAAACATTTGTTGGGGAGAAACCAGGTCGGGGATGAAGGGTACATGTTTAATGCAAGATGAATGGTATTGCCTTGCGGGGTGGGAGTTTGAAAAAAAAAGAATCGTTTATGTTTTTGAGTTGTGCGGACTTGTTTGATGACGGGTTCGTTTGCTGACCCTGCGGCAGAGGTTCTTTTTTATATTTTTCGAAGTAGTATTGTAAGAATACAATGCTATGGAAAGATTAATCACGGCGAGTCGCAGAACCAATAGAGATGAAGAATCGAGCTGTGATTGCTGCCAGAGTCAAAATATGAGGAATCTATGCTCCCCAGTAAAGCTATGTAGATACATATACAAGTAACAGAGACAGGTCGTGAGTATATGGCAGCTAAGCCCGCAGAGATGACCAGATTAAACTGATCAAAGACAAGAATCAGGTATTGGCGCAATGCAATTGCTCGCCTTGTTGTATGATAAGCACCTTTTACGCGGTTAAAACAAACTCGCTTTGGTGCTAGCAGTAAATCAAGAAAATGTTTGTCTCATCTGTCCCTTTTCCTCGTCGCTCTTGTCTTTTATATCATTTCAACCTCTATATTTAATATGTGAGGATTGGCGCTTTTAGCCAGTTTCATTTCTGTCGGCGGCCTCGTCGGCTGCCTTGTTCCAATCTGTCTTCCAGAGGTAAATGTACTCGATGATGGAGACAATGATGAGGCCGGCCGTGACGCCGATCCACAGACCCTGGAGCTTCATACCGAGGCCAAAGGCCAGGCCGATGGACAGCGGCAGCGAGACGAGGTAATAGGCGACGAGGTTGATGGGGCCGCCAATGGCTTGCTTGCCGATGCCGCGCAGTAGGCCGTGGGCACCGGAGCCCAGACCATCGAAGACTTGCATGACGGCCACGGCGGGCATGACCTGAGCGACGAGGGCGATGACGCCCTCGTCGTTGGTGAAGAGGAGGGGAAGGTGATATCGAAAGACGACGAAAATGACAAAGTTGAAGACGCTGATGGAGACGGCGAGAAAAAAAGTAACCTTGGCGGTGATCTTGGCAGCGTCGACGAGGCCGGCGCCAATGAGGTTGGCGACGCGGGTCGAAGCGGCAATAGACATGGGAAAGGGAATTTGGTAGGAGATGGTGGTGAGGGTACCGAGAACGCTCTGAGCGGCTAGGTACTCGGACCCGAAGCGGCTGGCAAAGAGCGTCATAAATTCAAAAGCGAGCCATTCGGCCTCGATCATGATCATACCGGGCAGGGCAAGCTTGATCATGACGCCCCAGTTGGACAGGGCGCGGCGGCTGAAGCCGCCCCAGCACTGACGGCCGTCGACGAAGCGGACGTAAAGGAAGAGGAGGATGGGAAGCAAGTTCTCGGTGATGGCGACGGCGATTGGGGCGCCGATGAAGCCGTACTCGAGCTTCCAGACGAGCAGCCAGTTGACAAAGATGTTGAAGGGCGCGGCGACAAGGAGGACGTAGGTGGTGGCGCGGAAGAGGCCCTGCGCCTGGGTGAAGCGTTTGCCGCACTCGAAAAGGATGACGCCGGGTATGCTGGCGATGCACACCTTGAGATATATGGAGGCGAGGCGGGCCGTCTCGGCTTCCGGAACGAGGTGTACGAGGATCTGCTCCGAGAAGCACCAGATCAAAATGACAGGACCGGACAGGGAGAGCAGGAAAAGAGCCATGCGCTGGCATTGTAGACCCACGAGATGCTTGTGGCCGGAACCGTAGGCTTGGGCGCAAAGAGTGTCGAGACTGGTTGCCAGCCCCTGAAAAGGAGCAAGACAGGTAATGGCATTGGACATGTTGGCCACTGCGAGGGGCAGCGTTTATTAGCTTGAGCCGAAAGCTGCGTGTCGAGAAACCCCAGGTAGTAGGTAAGGGCCAAGACTTACAAGAAACTGCGCCGAGCTCTATCTTGCCGATTCGGCCGACGGCGAAGATACTAGCGACATTGATGGAATATTGGAGGGCAAATGTGGTAATGAGGGGGATACTGTAGGTGACTACCGTCTTAGTCTCGCGCTGCCATGTGGTGCGGATGCGGCCGCTGGCCACAGCATCGACCCATTGCTGCTCGACATCCTCGCTGTCGCTGTCGGTGGGCGTGGTATCGCCGGGTTGTCCGTGCAGCAGAGGCGCCGTCTCGCCGTTGATACCGTTGGCGGCGTAGTCCTCGCCGGCGGGCACCTTTGTGCTGAACAGGCGGCGGTACAGACGGGCAACGAGACCCCGGCCGCGGTGCTGGTGCTTGGGAGGCAGGATGTGGTTGTCGCGGAGCAGGCTGCGCTCCGCGTGACGGGACTGCCTGCGCTCCAGAGGCGTCATGGCGGGCTCGTCGGGTGTGCGGTGGTCAAAAATGGGACGGGACGCGCCGTACGCAACGCCCGAGGGGCGGCGGTACATGGTGCTGCCGCCGAGGCTGCCGTAGTGGTGGTGGTCGTGGCCGCCCTCTTCGACGGCGTTCTGGTTATCGTCGTCGTCATCGTCGGAGCACTCGGCAATGTCGCGGGCGACTGCTTCGGCGAGCGGCGAGGAAGCATGAAACGAGGCCGAGAGACCACCGCCGCCGATGCGGTTGGCGGAGCCGCTCGACTTGGGGAGACTCATGACGAGCTTGTCTAGCAGGCAGTCTACGGGGTTGCGGCGAGGTCAATTGGGTCGGGAAAAGGACCGAAGCAATAGCTGTTGGTAGGCGGGTGAGGGCCGTCCAAAACGAAATGGAAAGGGAGCAAAGCCGCTCCGGAACGTCGAGGAAATGTACTGGTTGTAACTAAGTAGGTAGGCAGTAGGTAATAGGTAGTGCAAAAAAGTGTGATGGTTGCGGCAAACGATTGCGGGTACTGGTGGGATGAGTAACAGCGCTGACTAAATGAGAAATCGTTTGTTGGTCTGGACTTGCAATGATTCGAGGAAGGAGAAGAAGAAGAAGGAGAAGAAGAAGAAGGAGAAGAAGCCGAAGAGAAAAAAAAAACCCCTTCTGTCAAGATCAGGATGAATAGGCCGACGGTGGCCGTGCCAAGGGGATTGAAGAAAGAAAATTTTAAACACAAGGTTCAGAGGCGCAGAAAAAGCTTGGAGACATCGGACGAAAAAGTCGGCGTAGAAAATAGGTATTGTGAGCACAGGAAAGAGCCAAGGACAAGATACGACAGTCTACCGTCATTTCTTGATACAAGTACAAAATACTGGTTATACTTGGTACTGTAAGTCCGTATCCGTACTGTTGGTAGTTTGGTAGTCTGCAAGTAACTGATTCATGTCTGAGTCGCTGCATGTAAACAGCGCCACCTTGTCATTTGTTAGCCCACAAGCCCAGTACTAGCTGCATCGGTGTGACAGCCTGTTGCCTAGGGCCTGGCAACTGGCATGCCTGGCACCTGGGCACAGCATCATTCAGCAAGGCTCCAACAGTCATCGGTACCCGCGGATCAGATTCTCTCCTGTTCTTGCTTGCTGCATCGTCATGCCCGTCCGACTCGGCATCACCTCCACCACCCGGCTTGCCAGCCACGCCAGCTTTTTATCCCCATCCATGACTTGACTTGGGATGCTGAGGGTGCATGGCAAAAATGGCTGACTGGTTGCTTGGCTGCTTGGCTGTTTGTGCTTGTATATAACCATCGTCCACACCTTGTTGCATCATTCCCCGCGCTACACTAACCAGCACTGTCCCAACCGATCCTCATTCTCGTGGCTCATCGTTGCCACCCACGGCGTCTCCTCTCTGCTATACCTTCGCAGGGGTAAGCTATATGGCATTCGAAATCCCACTACAGCCCCAGCCTCGCCCAGCTGGCCTTGCGCCTCTCTTGACCCCGGTGTATCCGCTTTGAAGCATCCCTTCATTATCGCGTCGTCTTTAAACAGCGACGGCCATACGAGCACGCCAATCTCCCACGATGCTATTCGAAACTGCCCCGTGGGCTTGGCTGCTTCTCCCCACGCTTGCTTCGACAAGTTTGCCGACGTTACTAATGCCCAGTCTATCGTGTCATTCTTGTTTGTGCGTATATATGTTTTTATATGCGGCGCCGCTTTATCTCTGCCGGCATCACGAAAGTCACCTGCTGTTGGTCAAGTAAATAGAGCGTGAGCACGTGTCTAGCAACATCGACGACAGTCGCTGCTTTTGCTTACCAGTCCTTGAGTCATCGTCTGTCATCCAGTGATGAAAAATTGGCCGTAGATAATTGAGCTGCATCTGCTGTTGTTTACTTTGTATCTTCGTGTGAATCGATCCTCCCGATGCGTACCCGTCCAGCGAGGCCCGTATTTCATCAGCCGTAGGAAAGACAACCTTGAACTGTGGTGATAGCGCTGTGGCTGCTTTGCCCTTCGAGAGTGCCTTGAAAAGAGTCCCGCGCAGCCACCCATCGTTTCCGCCCAGCGTCGCTATGGAAGATACTTGCACAGCCACTTGCGAAACCCCTGGCTCACAAGGTATCTGCTGCAGACATTTGCTCATGCTGTTCCAGCCCCAACATGTGACACCAGGGTCCCCATGCACTTCATGTGTTCCCGGGACACTGGCAATTAGGCTTCCCCTTACCGAAGAAAAATCATATTTCTTCAAGCTCTCTACCAGCGCCTTGCACGTTGGCCGCATCCTGTCGTAGCATCGGAGATAGCTAAGTAAATCAAACTTGAACCGGTGTCCACCGCCTTGTGCCATATCTTCCCAGCATGATAGATCCTCTGGTACGTTATTCAACTTCGAAAGTACTGGTGATGTCCACACCGCATTCGTCATGTTGGTCCAGTCTTTGGCTATCATGTTGGCTGTATGTATAATCACCTGAGCTGTGTCGTCCCGGCGAAAGAGTATCAGCATCTTAGAGTGATGAGTGCCAAACATTTCTGGCATAGGCGCAGCGTGTAAGTTTACATTGGGAAACAGTGCCGCTTGTTCCTATCAGCGATGAGCGTCAGGGTTGCTTAGCAATGAATGTGCGAAGCATTGGTTCACATACAACCAGGCCGATGCGATTTCCGTCTTCCCTCTTCCAGAAGCCATGAACAATATGAACCTTGATATGAGGTCTAATGTCACGGTCGAATGCATCCATTAGAAAGGAAATGTTGTGCAAATAGTTGAAACTCCAGCACTCGCTGATCAACGGGTCGCCCAGTAGGTCGGAAAGAGTGACAGCATCCTTATTGTTCTCTTCATCGAGATCTCGGACCCAGGTAAGATGGAACGGGGAAGGGAATATTCCAGTGCCCTTTTGTTTCTTTGATCTGGGAGGACTGATTGAGCGTGAGAGAGATTTGAGTCCGTCTGAAGTCCTTGCCTCGAGTGGCCGTTTTTTTCGGCCGTCCATGGCATGGAGGACTCTCACAAGAACTTCAGCCCGATACGAATAACAATTGGGCTGAGGGCGACACAAACTTATTGCGTTGAGAGCTTTTCTGCGAAACATGTACAGAAGCGCAAGATGATGTATTTGTCTAGGTAACGTCTGTATAAGTTCCGTTGCGCGCTACCTACTAGCTAAGCCACAAAGGACACATTAATCCGTATTAATGTGGCAACGTGGTCAGTGACCTATCAGCCACACTACCAATCCGCAACGTGGCTAGTGACTCTGTTTCCGGACTGTGACCCACACTTGGCCTCTGAAGTGCTTCAGGCTGTTGCAGGGGCGCCGTTTGCGCCTCCCTGGCCAAAGCCTCTCGCGATCTTCTCTTTCTTATATCCTCCACCACCGTTGCAACTGGCATTGTCGGTTACGTGGACGAGAGGCTCCTTCACCCCCTCCCACATACTATGCGAATTTCAACCGCCGTCTAATACTTAGCCATCCAAAGCCGTCCGCCGCGACGCATACATCGCCCTACAACTTTCAACCAGAAGGGGTTAGCATTGACCAAAGCTACCCCGTGCTGATCCTATCTTGACATTGCTTTCTAGCAATCCCGCCTCGCAGACGATAAGGCTGTGTCGCCGACACACCGATATACAATATTGCAGGGATTTATCTGTTGCTCATCTCGAAATAAAAAGAAATCAGTATACAGTAGCCCAACATGAAGCTGCTCCAGATCGCCCTTTTTACGGCAACTGCCATTGGCGTTGCAGCAGAAACCAAAAGTGAACCGACAAAATTTGGCGGCAAATCTGTTCCTCCTCTGCCCGAATTTTCGCCCTCAACATGGGAGACCGACGTTAACAAGACCAAATTCACCGTTGTTAAGCATTACAGGTAGGCATACTTTACCCCGTGGACTAGCAACCCGTCTGACAGACTCTCCAGTCCCTATTGCCACCACTGCATCGCGTTTGCACCCGTATACCAAACTCTTTACGAGTTTTATTATACCATGAACCCTCTGCCCAAGAGCGACGATGCAGGCGCTGTCGGTGATCTACAGTTCGCTTCACTGAATTGCGTTGCCCACAGCGACTTTTGTTCCGAGCATGAAGTCAACGCATGGCCCCAGACCACACTCTTCAAGGACGGACAGAAGGTGAAGTCTCTCACTGGTCAGCGCACCATTGCCGATATGAGCGAAATGATTGAAAAGGCACTCGAGGAGGACAAACCCGGCTCTCGACCCAAGGATCTTGCGCTGCCCGAGCCTGGCGCAACAGAAGCCCCGGTGCCCGTAAAGAAGACTCCAGCTGTTGCTAAACCCCCCAAGAAGATCCCTGACAATTACAACCTGGACGGTGTCTCTGTGTCCCTGACGGCCGAGTCGTTCCAGAAGCACGTTACTCTTTCGCACGACCCGTGGTTTATCAAGTTCTATGCCCCTTGGTGCTCTCACTGCCAGGCTTTGAAGCCAACCTGGGAGCAGCTTGCAAAATCTATGCGCGGAAAGCTCAACATTGGCGAGGTCAATTGCGATCAGGAAAAGCGCTTGTGCAAGGACGTCCACGCCAAGGCCTACCCTACCATTCTCTTCTTCAAAGGAGGCGAGCGAGTTGAATACCGTGGTCTCCGTGGCATCGGAGATTTCACCAAGTATGCAGACAGTGCCATTGATCTCGCCAGTGGTGTTCCCGATATCGACGCTGAGGGCTTTACGGAGCTTGAGAAAACCGAAGAGGTTATCTTTACCTACTTCTACGATCACGCTGCTACCTCCGAGGACTTTGCCGCCCTCGAGAGAATTCCTCTGAGCCTCATTGGCCATGCTAAGCTGGTCAAGACGAATGATCCTGAGCTTTACAAGCGCTTCAAGATCACCACCTGGCCAAGATTGATCGTCTCTCGTGAGGGACGGCCGACCTATTACACACCTTTCACACCCAATGAAATGCGCGATTACCGTCGTATTCTCGATTGGATGAAATCGGTCTGGCTTCCACTGGTACCTGAGCTTACTGCCACCAACGCTCGCCAGATCATGGAGAACAAGCTTGTCGTGCTAGGAATTCTGGAGAGAAAAGAGGGCGATCCAGAAACTATTCAGAGCTCGCTACGCGAAATGAAGAGCGCTGCCAATGAATGGATGGACCGCCAGATCCAGGAATTCCAGCTTGAGCGCAAGAAGCTTCGAGATGCCAAACAGATGAGAATCGAAGAAGCCGAAGACCGCAACGATGAGCGTGCTCTGCGAAGCGCCAAGTCGATTCGCATCAACATGGATAACTCGAACCGCAAAGAGGTTGCCTTTGCTTGGGTTGACGGCATTTTCTGGCAGCGTTGGCTCCGCACCACCTACGGCATCGACATCAAGGACAAAGATAGCGAGCGCATCATCATCAACGACGAAGCCAGCCGCAAGTACTGGGACACTACCGTTACTGGCAATCACATTCTCGTCAGCCGCACGTCCATCATGGAGACTTTGGACAAGATTGTCTATGGACCCCAAGTCATCAAACCCAAGCTAACTATCTCGTTTATCGAGAAGATTTTCTTTGACATTCGCGTCACCTTCCGAGATCATCCAATTCTGTCCCTCCTTAGTGTTTGCGGTGTTGCCTATGGTGCCTTGACATGGTTCCGCGCTCGCAAGGGTCGCCGTGGCGGCCACTTTCGTCTGGATGATTCCATCAGTGGCATGAGGGAATACAAGGATGGTCTGTTGGGCGGTAGTGCCAACGGAAACACAAAGGCCGACTAATCGTCTTTAAACTTGCCAGCTTTGCACCTCGATGGGCCTTGGTTGTTTTGGACTTTTATTTTTGGTTATCGTCGCGGGCCTGCTGCTTGGGCTTTGTGCACGGAGAAGTTGCGCAGCTGCAAACATGGAGTTTTGGGGGAAGCTTGCTTGTTGTTTCTTTGTACTGCTCTGGTGTGTACTGATGTATAGCTAGTATTTTCTTGTTCGTTCTTTTTTTTCTCTCCTTGTTCATGGTTCTTTCTCTACTTGGCACGAGTTGATATACAAGCACAATACAGCTAAAAACGCGGTAAAAATGACATTATTCTTCTATAGGCATGGTAATTGATATAGGTGTTAGAAGACTTGTCTAGGTGTAAATCTCATCCGTCAAGTTGTTGAGCCCCAGGCTCTTCTTGGCAATGTCATCGACGTCGATCAAAAAGTTGAGCGGCATCTCAACGAGGCTCCCTCGCACGCGCCCAAGCCATTCTCGGAGCTCCTCTGCGCCCCCGGGAAACTCCTTGCGGACAACGTGTCCGTATTCCGCTTTTTTTGGCTGCTCAGACGACTCCTGATCGCCCGTCTTGCTTGGTTGCTCAGTTTTCTTGCCGTCTTTATTTTTATCGTCCAACTCCGAAACGTCTCGATCGACTTGGGCCTCTTCCTGGTCTTGAGCAGTCTCCTCAACCTGCTGCAGCTCTTTGTTCTCTTCTTTGCTGAACTCGACATCGGTGCTGTTGCTCGCATCCTTGTGTCCATCTTGTCTGCCCTCTCGGGTACTGCCTTGGTCTTCTGCGTTCGCTTTTGCGTCGTCTTTCTTGGCATCGTTCTTTTCACTCGCAGTATGCTCTTCCTTTTCAGTGTCTGCAGGTGTCTTGAAGTATTTGGTAAAAAATGCATCGTAGTCTCTCCATGTGCGCACCGTATCGTCGGGCACAGAATGGAATGCCCTTCGGAAAAGTTCCGTATTGGTCTTCGCTGTGCCCCGCCAGAGGTCAACAAAGTCGGGATCCAAGGGATCGCGAACCAGAACGTCAGCGGGGGAGCCCCAATCATAATTATTGGGAGCTTCCGTGATGGGATGCCAGTTTGCATTGGGCTGCTCGGGATCCTGATGCGCGAGCAGACCTAGGTGCTTACGGAAGATTTCGCGACGAAGAGATGAAGCAAATTTGGAGGCTTGGTACGGCTTGCCGTCCATAGTGCTAGAGATTGGCGGGCCATTTTCGATGACAGCAGCGATTTCTGAATCATGAGTACCCAGCTGAGAACGATCATTGAGATTGGCAGAGCCACAGATGACAAGGCGATCGTCAGCTATAAGGAGCTTCGTATGAATGTGAGGTTCTTCGCTGACAAACGAATCCATTTCGGCATCCGCATCTTCGTCCAAGACAAAGTGTGAGAGCTCGTCTCGTTTCTGCATGTAAGCCGCATTCTTTGTCTGGTCCACGACTGTCTGAGATTGCACTTGGTATTCTCGGCAAGAATCCGTAGTTCCACAAGTACCTTCTGCTTCGAGACAGTGGCATGAGCTAACTTGGTCGTTGTTCTTTCTCGCCCCTCCAGACTCAACTCCAGCTTCATTCTCGGCTTCTTCCATTGTGGAAGACGTATTGATGCGGTCAAAGTTTCGCAGGTTGTAAAAGCTGATGTAATCTTGCGGGTCGTCTATGCCGGTTTGGCGTAGCCTCTCCATGATACTATGACCTCCGCGAGAGATGGAGTTATACTGGTATTTCATAATGGCTCGTGTACCCAGTGCATCGTTGGACTTGAGATCGCCAGCAAACGCTGGAACAGCGGGTATGACAACGCACATCTTGAAATGTTCACCATTGAAGTGAGCGCGCTGGATTCTCTGAACGATGGCCGCGCCGATTTTGTTCACGACGGGGTGTTGCTGATCACTAGTCGCAGTAATAAAGAACTAGACGAATTAGAAACGCGACCGAGCTGACAAACTTGCGAACCTCCGAACCAGAGTTTTCTCACCTGATTTTCAATGTACACGAAATGCTGAGCCTTGAGAATTGCATCAACATAAGCATTGGCAATAGAGTGCTCCGTGCGGCGGCCAGAAGACCAGAGAGTGCAGCTGATAGATTAGCAATGGTACATCGACTCTGCCTGAAAGTTGGTCCTACCTGCGTGTGAGCTGGATATTCAGATTCTGCTCTTTAATCGCAGCTCTACTGCGACTGAGACCGCGCAGGCCTTTGGTGAATCGTCTCTTTAGTGTATTGGTGAATCGTCTCCTGAATGAATTGGTGGATCGTCTTCTGCGTGAACCGATTGCAAGAGACACAGTCTTTCCAACCTCCCCAATTGCATCTGGCGTGTCCATGAGCTTGTACTTGCTATCATTCTGTTCACCGTACTTGACTCCGTACACGTAATTCCTAATTTTTGTGAGAAAATTGGAGAGTACTGAGCAATGAGTGCGTACCATCGGTCGACAAAATGATCGACGAGACTGTGAGTGATGCTGCCTGTCATGCAGAGCGCGACGTCAGACCATCCCATTCTCGAATTTTGTGTCCTGTCCACTATGATGAGATTATTAGTCTAGAAATAGAAGTTCAGGGAAGACGGCACATGAGAAGTACACTTGTTCTGGCTCCAGTCATCCACATTGGCAAAGTCAAGAATCCGAGCATTGTTGTAGTCTTGACCAGGAAAAATGATTGCATTCAGGTCTCCGGGGTGCGCGTCAGCAATTGGATGGCTATTTGTATCCCAGCGGCCAAAGCAAAGATCCAGACCACCCATAAAACAAAGGGTTTTGTCGACTATGAGTAGCTTTTCGTGGTGTGCCCAATACAATACTGTATCATCCTTGACACCAAAAATAGCCTTAATGGCAGCGTGCGAGGCCTTGGCAAGGTCAAAGTGGGTAAGATCCTTGAATGCTATCCCGAGCTCGGACTCGATATCATACCCAGTGGGATTATGATCTGGGTGACGGAGGACATGAATATTGGGGTGTAGAGCCTCGAGGGACTTTTCGGAATGCTGTGACGATTTCGATGAGCGGTGTTTAAAGTGCTGAAGTTTGCAATAGAGTAACTCACATTAGAATCTATTGGGAGTACAGTAGGTACTTCTTTGTAAATGATGACATTAATAGTGACACCCCGCTCAGCAGCACCTTTAAGCAAGGCGTCTAAGCGATACTGTTGGTTTTTCGAAGGTGGCCGCCGGAGGTAGAGTTCAGGACTCAGCCACCAATCGAGGATATAAATAGATTTCTGGGCTCCTATGCAGCATCTTTAGTCAAGCACAAAACTCAGATACATGATATGGGCTACCCACGCTCGAGCGCCTGAGAGACTGCGTAAAAGTAGGAGCAGCCGTCAACAAACCATTTCGCATCACCAGTGTTTTCCGGCGCGAAAGAGTGGTAGCGATTGACTGAAAACTCAGGATGCAAGTAATCGCACACATATCCAAGATGGGAGTGGGAATGCTTCTCGCCGGAGAAAAGCGCCTCGATTCCAGCCTCGACCTTTTTGAAAGGTGTATCGTGGTGAGCTTCGGAAGCTTGGGAATTGGGCACTATGCCTGAACGAGCGTTGTTCGAGGTGGCGATGTCGGGAACTGAATGTACACAGCAATGTTTGATATTGTCTTTCGCATAGCAAGAACAGCGTTGAACATTGGAGGCTGCGAACCTGAAGGTTGGTTAGTCACGATGCGCCATCAGCTCGAGACATGTCTGCTAGTTACCGGCGGTGACGCTGAAATTTGCACATGAGCGTGGGATGCAACCTCGCCAGCGAGGCAAGGTATAGGTAGTGGTTGTAAGGCTAGCATATAATGATGAAGTTACTGGGATTCTATTTGAAGGTTGAAATACAAATCAGTGGAGGGTTGACTTGTCTCGGCAGGTGCCTGCCCAAAGGAATAGCGCAAGAGCCAGGCGAGCTCTTTACAAACGCAAAATGCCGGCCCATGTGAAGACTGTTGCTGAAGCAATAAAATATGGAAAAAGTTGCTTCTTGTTTAGCTCACTCATCTTCCTGCAACCCCATTTGCTTGATCCGTCCCTTCGTTGACTTTTTCCTCAGCTGCGCGCACAATCGCACTCGTGCGACAGCAAGACAAGTAGCAAAAACAAATTGCATGTGTTCAAAAACGAGCTTAGAAATCCAATGTATATTTGATCAAGGCAATGAGCTCAATGGACCGAATGAGAGAAGCAAGGAAAATTAGAGTACATCAAGACAATGAGTAAAAAGAACAACAAAGGCAATAAAAATAGCTAAAATGAGATGGAAAGAATAAATGGGAGAGAATGGAAGAGACATGTATGTTGTTACAATCAGCCATTCTGGCAGTTTTTCTTTTTTTCAACTTGGCTGCTTGGATGCTGGCTGCTATTATTAAGGAAAGACGGAAGCGATGCTAGGCTCGACTGGCGATGGTGGCTTCTTGCTCCTTGACCTGCAGTCTCCACTGACCTCATCCACGATTCAAGCAGAAATCCTCCACAACCCATCGACGTGCCAATACGTCCGCACAACGGTGTTTCTACTCGGAACCTCGTATCGTTGCCAGTCTGTAGCAGCAACCAAGCGTCAGTCAACCACATGCGCAGGCGCAAGGCATTCTCTCTCGGAAACGTTGCCTGCCTACACTTCCAACTACCCTGTTTGGTCTGCATGAGAGTATCTCTGCACAGCTTGCATCACTTGCAGCCGCAATACCAGCCTATCCGATAGCCGCACCATGTCAGACTCCGCATCTATCGTCCTTTTTGATGTCAAGAATCATTCCCACGTGACGCCATATCTTGCCGCAATTCACGGATCCTGCATCACTCATGACCGCACAATAGCTACTTTTTTGCCGCCGCTCTCGCACGACAAGCTACTATCATGGTGGAAGAGCCGCATAGCAGAGATTGCGGAGGGAAGTCGGGTGCTGTTTTTGCTGGTAGATGGCCTAGATCCCTCTGGCCACATAAAAGGACCTGAGATCATGGGAGTCGTTATGCTGTATATGCCACCATCGGAAACCGGTCCGTTCCGAGGCAGAGTTCAGAAGCTGCTGGTGCACAAACAATTTCGAGGGCGTGGCGGCGCGAGAATGCTCATGAATGCATTAGAAGCAGAGGCGTTGAGACGGCAGCGGACACTGCTGGTATGTTTGCCTCGGCTTGAGCGCGGACTGGACCTTGCTGACACGTTTCCTCGCAGCTTTTGAACACAGAGACTGGAGGTCCAGCCGAGGCCATCTACAAAAGACTAGGATACACGGAGGTGGGCAAAGTCCCCAATCACGGCATTAGCCCCACGGGAGAGCTGAAGGCTAGCACGTTCTTTTACAAAGATATCTCGGTGCAAGCGCACAGCGACTAAAGCAATGGGTGGCTAAGCCTGATGTCGGGCCGCGCGTTGATAGTCGATATGAGACGACCAACCAAAATACCAAGTTGCTTCTACTTGATTACTACGGCGCACACGTGGGCTCGCGCGTCTTGAGTAGACTCCGTCGCCGCCGCCTCTTTCTGAGCAATATTGTACGGAGCATTATAAAGTTCAAAGGCATCGACCCTTGATAGTTGACGCAAAACCTGCCACTTGCGGCAAATGTATTCCTGTTATCCCGCCCCTCTCACGACTCTCTCTTGTTCTACACAAGGCTGGGCCATAACTACCGGAACATGGACGCCGCCCAATAAAGCCGCCCATTAAGGTGCTAGATTCGGCCAAGCCCAGCCATGTTCGTGCAATCATCAGCATTAACTGCATCAACTAGCGTTAGCGTGTGCGCCTCTCACAGCGCCCCAATCGGCCTACCACAGCGTCGCATTTCCCCAGGTGTTCACCTGCTCCCGGCCTGTACAAGTCGCGCGCCGCCTACATGCGTTAGTGGTTCGGCATTGTTCCGCAGCAGATTGCATAACCTGACCCTCCGAATAAGGAGGAAAAGCAGCTGAAGACGCTCCATATTATCCATCACATTTACTAAATTCTACCAGGACCTTGGCTTCAACCACCATGCATGGCGTCGTCAAAAGTTCTGACCCGCAGTTGGCCGCCTTGCTAACTGATGTAGCTCGACGTACCCCAACACCCCAACTAACACCAAAAGAGAAGGCCGTCAGATAAAGACCTGCCGCTGTCCGCCGGCCGGCTTGGCCATACTTTTCCTTTCTTGTCCCTGATTTCCCCTGATCGGCTTCTTCTTCATACCATTGGCCCTTCAATTCCGGTCGACTAGCGACAATGGTCAAATCCGCCATCCTTTCCGCTGCGACGCTCGTCCCGCTAGCCACCGCCGCTCTGTACCCCGGCGTCACCACTGACAACCACAGCTGCGTCTTGAGTGCGTCGGCGAGTTCCAAAATTCGATTCATCATAGCCGTTTCAGAGATCAAACTTGGCTAATTGATTACTACAGGCGAGCCCGTCCTCTCTTGCTCCGCAGATGCTGTTCCCGGCAAGGTCGACACTTGCTGTTCCGAGACATTCGGAGGCTTGGTGGTATGGATACAGCCCGGCTTGGCGCAACGGCTTGGCCGTTGTAGCTATGAAAATAGTTGACTGACATGACGACATAGCTCCAAACCCAGTTCTGGGACGTTTACACCGGTTTTGAGAGCGAGGGTCAAATTCTGCCTCAAAAGTCGTGGACCATTCACGGCCTGTGGCCTGGTAAGCGACAATTCCCACCTCGGGCGTCCTTTTTCATCCGCTAACCATGATACCACCTTCAGACTTTTGCAACGGTGTGTCTTGACTCACATCCGGCTGAGATTTATCTTCCACTTCTAATTGTCATCCAAGGCTCGTACACGCAGTATTGCGACCTGAACCGTCAGTATGACCCTAAGCCATCGCCCAATACCACCACTGGCACTCCGAGCGGCACCCCCGTCCCGCCTTATAAGGGCGAGTCCATTGACAAGTGGTTTGCGCCGTACGGCAAGTCTGACCTCCTTGCCTGGATGAACAAGCACTGGATCGCCCAAGGCGACCGCAACTGGGTTCTCTGGGCGCACGAGTACTCCAAGCATGCCACTTGTTTCTCTACCTTTCAGACCGAGTGCTTCGTATGTGCATGCCTGTTTCTTGAGCCCGTTTCTCTGCACTGGCAGATTCTGCTAACGGCGTGATTCCTACCATCACATAGGGTCCCAAGGCCAACAAGTACGACGACCTGTTCGAGTTCTTCGAGACCGTCATCAGCTACTACAAGGACCTGCCTACCTGGCACTGGCTCGCCAAAGCCGGAATCAAGCCGTCCAACACGACCAGCTACAGCCTCTCCCACATCCAGGACGCCCTCAAGACGGGCTACGGCAAGGTCCCCTACCTGGGCTGCGGCGGACCCAAGTACAACGAGACGACGGCCGGCAAGGGCTCCCGCGACAGTGGCCGCACGCAGTTCCAGGAGGTCTGGTACTACAACCACGTTGTCGGCCGCGTCCAGAGCAAGGACGTTGTCCGCGTGGACGCCGACGTGGTGGGCGGCAGCCTCGGTAACTGTGCCAGAGCTGACAACGCCATCTGGTACTACAAGCGCGCCAAGGGCAGCGAGACCACGGGCTGCCAAAGTTAGAATAGACGAGATGCTGGGCTGTACATTATGCCTGTGACTGGGTATAACCCGCAAACATGGAGCTCCATTAGATGTATACTCGCATGTGCTGATTGACTGCTTTTCAAAGCGTTTTGATAATGCATGGCCCTGAAATAGTGCCGTCAACACCACACAACGTCCATTTTCGTCATTCCGCGCACTAAAGATTAAGAAAAGAAGTCTATACAGAACTCCAGCAACGTGAAACTTGTTCCTCCACTGCGCTCCTCAGACTGGCCTGACATTGGTCGAAGTAAATGCCACTCGCAATAATTTGTGCATGTTTTGCGCCTCGTCTCGCTATCCACCAATCACTCGCATATATACCATCGCTGTTACTCGTCATCCTGGAGCTCCTCGACCTTGGGGGCCACGTAGCGCTGTTGAGCTCCCGTGTTAATCTGGGTATCGGTGCCGGTGGTGGTTGCGCTGGTGGGCGCGACTTGTCCAGCGGCGGCGGCCATGGTCGAGTTGGTCGCACCACCCTGCTGCGCACGCTTCTTCTTCTTCTTGGGCTTTTCAGTCTGACGAGCTTGTTAGTAGATGCATTTTGAGCGACAGACACCAAAAGTCAAGTCATCTTACCTCGTGCCAGGCCCAGACGGGACGGAAGCTGTCCATGAAGGAAACGTCTTCCCACAGGTTGGGATACAGCCACAGACCGGGCGAGACGGCAAAGTATGTGATGCAAAACAGAATGACGCGGAAAATAGCCATGGCGAAGAAGAGACCGAGGAGACCGAGCATGCCCCAGCTGAGGTAGTAGACACCTTGGCGGAGCTTGAGCGGCCAGAGAGGATATAGAACGATGGCAAAGATGGCGACGAGAGCAAGGGCAGCATACACCTGGCGCTTGACCTGGCTACCCTCCCACAACCAGACGTAGTGCATCTCCTCCTGAGCTTCCTGCTGCTGCTCGATGCGCACGTTCCACTGGCCCTTGACGCGCTTGGGCTTCTTGCCGTTAGCGCCCAGGGCGGGCTCAATTTGGGAGACTCGCAGGGCAAGCATGCTGAGGGGCAGCAGCTTAAAGGTATTTTCAAGTGACGCGCGGTCGTTGATCTCGGGCAAGAGGGGGTTCTTCTTGCGAGCTTTTTCGTAGGCGGGGGACTGGAGCACTCGCAGCGCACGCTTGACTAGTCGTGGGGGGAGCGAGCTGTTAGCAAATGAAGCTCATTCATGTTTCGAACCGCAACAAGACTTCTTAGGTGATAATCATACCTCGGAACATGTCTTTGCGCTCGCCGTTGAGAATGACTGTGCGAGGCTTGAGCTCTTGCCCGCGCAGAAACTTGGCCAGCGCAATAGCCTTGGGGTTAGGAGGTCCCGGCGTGATGGGTTGGGGCTGGCCCTGCTGCTGCTGGTGCGGGTGCGAGTGGCCGTGGCCGTCCTGGTCGTGATCGTGCGAGTGGCCGTGGTCGTGGTCGTGGCCGTCGCCGCCGTGCTGGTGCTGGTGCTGGGCCTGGGCCTGCTGCATGGCCTGCAGGCGCTGGCGCTTGATGTGCTCGATGAACTCGGGGACCGTCATGCCGGCCTTTTGCGCATCCTCTGTGATTCGACGCTGCAGTTCCGCAATCTGCTCGGGCGTAGGCTGCTGGCCTGGCATGGGCATGCCGCCCTGAGGCTGTTGAGGCGGCGGCGGCGCAGACATTGGGATGTCTTGTGACTTTTTTCTTTTTCGGGGTCGGGTAATTGAAGAAAATACCTCTTCGGTAGGAGAAAATAGAAAACGCAATCAAACGATGGAGAATCCAAAGTTGCGGAAACCCAGCGAGGAGAAAAAAAGTTGAATGCTGGTGTGCAAGTTGCAGAGGAGTAAGGTGGTCTAGAATGACACCTATCACACAACAGGGGTGTGCACTTTTCTGACCAGGTGGCTTTGCTCTGGTTCGCTCTGAAGTCTGGGCGGGGGTTGCGCCGGATCGTCTATTGCCCGCGATCCGTCCAGGTTCGACAGGTAGCGGCGTAGCGCTAGTGCTCTTTTGCTGCGCGAACCCGCTGGCGCATTTGTGTGCTTGCGTGCGGCGCAAAGCGTCAAGAAGCTTTGCCCAACTGCTTCTTTTAGCCATCTCGAGCCGCGCGCAGCCACAATGAGCGACAGTCTGACTCAGCTGCAAGATGCTGTTGATCAGGTTAGCAGCGCAATGCATATTTCATAAAAAGTACTGACACCTTCTGGCCCGCAGCTCGCGCAGCAGTTTGTCGCAAGTCTGCACTTTGTCCATCGCCGACACGATCTCGAGACACTGGGCCCGAATGACAAGATTCGCGATGTCAAGCAGGAGCCGAACCAGAAAGAAGGTAGATTTTGAAGAGCGCAAAAACACAAAAAATCGATTGTCTGTGCTGACATGCCCGCAAAGTTGACCCTCTCCCTGCAGACGAATTCGCAGCCGGTTTGAACGAACTCTCGCGCGATCTCATATTCAAAGAGCAGCAGATTGAGTATCTGATTTCGCTTCTGCCGGGCTTGAATAACAGCGAGCAAGATCAAGAGAAAGCCATCAAGGATCTCGAGGAGGACCTGAAAGCGGCAGAGGCCGAGAGACAAGAGGCGCTAAAGGAGCGCGACACGATTCTAAGTCAACTGGACTCGGTGATTTGCAGCATCCGACGACCTTAGACAGTGTCGAGATGCGCCAAGATTCGTTTTTATTTCATGGTACAAGGTAGCGAGGAGTTAGGGAAAACGGTCCTTCACGGGGCCGCATTGTATTCACCACTCGATGGCGTTCTCTTGATTTCACACGGCAATTATCTAATCTCTTCGAATCTACCCATCCGAAAATCTAATCAACTCGTCTTGAAAAATTGAGGATAAATGTCACGGAGCTCCCTGAGATGCTTGATTTGAAATTGCGAGGCTTTTGTCGCAGGTTCCACGAGGCCCTCCTCGACCAAGTGAGCGGCGGTCCATCCAAACGCCTGGGCATTCTTGCAATTGTTGTACGAATCATCTGTTGATAAAGTCAGTCCATGGACCTCAAAAGTAGGAGGCCAAAATTTACCAACAAAGTAGCAGTCCGCGGGGTTCTCAATGCCAGCTTGACGCATGGCCCTTTTGTAGCTATCAATACCCGGCTTGCAGACAAACGGCACCGCAGAATAGTCGCAGTATGTCAATCCCTCAAACTGATCCTCGATACCGATGAGCTTCACAACACGCTCGCCATGCGTTTTGTAGGCGTTGGTGAACAGCCATAGCCTAACCTTGCTCCTGTCAATGTCCTGGAGAAGCTGGCGTAGCTCCGGATTCGGCTTAATGATGGATTCCAGCGGCAGAGCGTCATCTACCTTGGAGTTGTACTCCATGGGATCAATCTCGTGGTGTCGCACGAGACCCTCGATCGCCAGACCGTAATTTGTGTAGTACTCCGTGTGCAGCCGCACCGCCTCCTCGTGGGGCAGGCTCAGATGCTGAGCAAAGAACTTGTCAATAAGCTCAGACATGAGCTCTTGTACTTGTGTGCCTATGCTATCATTAGACTAAGCTTTCACGTGCTACATGTATGAAACTTACTTCGCGCATAGAGACAGTTATCAATGTCGCTATTGTGACCAAGTTAGTTCAGCGGTGATGCCAAGACGGGTTGAAGACGCGTACAAGAACAAGACAGGTAATTTTGACCTGTCTCCATTCGTGACAGCCATTTTGATTACTCTTGAAAAGAATCGAACAGGCGAGCAGTTGTTGTTTTGAAGCCGAGGATGCGGTGTGACCTAGTGCTTTGAAACGATGATGCCGGAATGTACCGAGAAGTTTGCCGTGGTAGTCTCTGATCGTGATGAGATGCAGTCTTCAACTGCGGTTGAATAAGGAGACTCTATTCAACCCAATATTGAATACTCGACCTTTGCCACGCAGAATTTGTGCGAGATATATTGTAGAGTACGTGGATTGTCTTAGACAACTAGATTGCTGTGCAGAAGCTTAGTTGAGTCACTCCGCTAATTCGGCCAACCAATGGACAAGCATCCCCACGCCTCGACGCTGGAGTCTTTTGTACGGGTACAAGGTGAGCACGAACATGGCAATACGTATACTAAGCCGGAAGCCGGACGCCGCTTAATAAATACTGAACAAAGCAAATGATTCCACCAGACAAATCTACCCCATCAGTTTTTTGAGCCAGAAACGCATCTTTTCCGCCGCTGCGTCGCATGTGGTCTAGCTGTCGTGACCATTCTGCCAGACTCACCGCCTGAAACATTGGGTGGATGTCGCGCCCCCGAGGCGAAATTGAAAAAACGATGGACCTGACACAGATCTACGGGGACACAAAAACAAGAAAAGCAGCGGAGCAGAATGGCTCCTTGCATCTTCTTATAAAGATCCCGTGCAATTTCCGAACCTGGAGTTCTTTTGCATGCGCCAACTGGCTGATCCGCAACCGAGAAATTGTGAGCAACAGTTACGACACAGTCGTGACCGTACTTGCCACTTGGTCGCGCTCGAGACTATCAAGCAGCAGGCCAACGAGACAAACTGCTTCAAGCAGAAAACTCGAGCAAACTCCTTGCTAGCATCGACGCGATCACCAAAATGGCATTGCCGGGTATTTCGGCCCCTGGTCCTCAGGAGGCCGAGTCGCATGTGCTGCAACAATACGAAAAGATCGTTCGCTTTCGCGATGAAATTCTCGCTGGTCAACATGCTACTATCAAAGTCCCTGGCCATCTGCGGAAGGCTGCGTTATCGCTGTCCACCGATGCTTCACATGGATTGAGTCCAGAAAAGTTGTCCGGTCAATCCAACGAGGCATTTGCCTCGAATGCGCAGGACGCTGTAGGAAGTTCCTCGGTTGCCACGGCCATTGCGGCACTACCTGTCGAGTGTGGCCCAGTATCCCTTTCAAAATCTGACCAATTGCTTCGCGCTGAGCTGCAGCTACAAAGGAAGCGATTAGAGCAAGAGCTACAAGAAGATGCGACGAGAAATGGCAAAGGAAAGCTTGGCCTCGGTACACAAAATGACATCGACGCGTCGGCTATTCTCGCCGACGCCTTGGTTCTAGTGCCAGAGTCGCGTCTACCTGCTCAGAAGGAGGATGGGTTTGACAGTGGCAACGGACCAGAAAATGACTCTTTTGATGATAATACGTTCTACTCGTCGCAGCACGATACACCCGAGTTCGAGCCCGCACCGCCAGTTCCAGCCAAATCTGCGGCTTCCGCACACCCAACACCCGCGAAGATACGCGCAGCAAACACGATATCGGCCAAGACCCAAGACGCGCGACGTAGTGTGAACGGGCCGCGCCAGCTTCGCACTTATGACGAGCTTACTGAGCCTTCCCCTGCGAAGGCGCAGCCGAGTACTGTGCCAGGTTTGAATAATTACACTGACAGTTCAGTTGCGAAGAATCTGAGCAAGCCCAATACCATCGCGCCGCCTGCAACGGTATCTGTTGTCGGACAGACTGCGCCGACTCAGCCATCCTCGTATATCGATCTTCACCCTCCATCGCCACTACTTCAGAACAATGGGCAAGTGACGCCCATCTACCCATCCACTAGCTACTCAGTCCAGCCACCACAATTTAGCGAGATTCCCGGATTGTACAAAAGTACGCAGAATTCTGCCCTGAGCACCGGAGCCCCCGCTCAAGTGGCGGTGCTTCGAATTGAGCCAGGTTCACGGACGAGCCCAGACAGCTCGTCACACGGCGGACAGAGTAAACGAAAAAATAAGAGAAAGAAGAGAAAGTCGGACAGACAGGCATTGGAAAGCCAGCAGTCTACTGAAAGCAAGACACCGCATATCAAAGCCGAGCCCCGGTCTCCTTCACCACTAGCCGGCCCGTCATACATCCGACCCAACAAACGTCAACGGCAGGGCAAGGCTCAGAAGCAGAACTCATCCCATGATGACTCTTCATATGACCCTGCTATGCCTGCCGTGCCCGTCGATCCCAGTGAGCCTTACTCACAGGCTCACAATCGTCAAGAGCGGGCACCGGTCAATAATGACGGAAGTGGCATGTATCTCGCTACTGCAGCAGCGATGCCAAGCACCACAAGAACCCCAAGGGAATATGTGACTGAGCGTGTAATCACTGACGATGGCTACAGAAGAGAGCATGTTCCACAGGTAGCGCTGCCTTACGAATATTCATCTCGCGGGTCGCACATAAGTAGACCGGCCCACTCTGATGTGTATCAGGACGGTGTGCTGCCCTACAGAAACTCTTCTCAGCCCACTCGCTACAGTGTTCATCCTGAGGGCGATGCTTTTCAAGAGTCTACAAGACCACAGCCCGCTAGGATACTGGTTGACGCCTACGGCCGCGAGTATATCGAGCCCGTGAGACAGATGATGCGCCATTCGATAGCGCCGCCACCTTTGACAGGCGATCCGGACAGGCTATATGAGCGAGCTCCGACGCAGCCTCTTGCACGTTACCAGGTGTCAGGCGCTGTTGAAGAGCGAGGATACATGTTCACGCAAGCTTCTTCTCCATACGCTGCCCCCAGGCGTGTTCTGACACAACCCGACTATGCCGCCTTTGAGAATAGAGAAGGTCGATATCGGGAGTACTCAGCACGACCGCTAGCTGCTCCGGGAGAATTCGTTCCTGTTCGGACACAGGAGCACAGAATCTATGCGGAAGGAGGGCGAGATTATATCGGCAGGGCATCGAGTATGCACGCTATGGAGCAAACGAGGATTGCCAGTGGCTTAGGGCCTTATGGGTATGCCTCGAGCGTGCGGCCGGAAGCGTCTGGAGTGGTGTACGGTGTCGAGCGCAGCGCACAACCCGCCGCAATGAAGGGTTACGGGGCGTGGCCTGGAAATCAGGGCATGATCGAGCGAGACGGAGGCAGTAGCTTGTACCCGACCGCGACATCGAGCGAGGCAGTGAGCTCCCGTGCCGTGGCAGGTCAAGACTCGTTGTACGGGCGCGGAAACATGCAAGACGGCTTCCGGTAATTAGGCGGATTGCAATTATATCATTTCTGGGAACAGTCGGCATTCTGTTGGAACAGCGCTACTTGACGGGTCGCTTGAACTTTTGCGCTTCGTTTTTGATGGTAGATAAGGGGCGTTGCTAAGAAGTCAGGGATATCCGGTACATATTAATGCCAAACAAGAATGAATGAGAAATGTCGAGACGAGTCACAGTGGCCGCAGGGATGTCCTGATTAGATTGGGGATGGAATAGCAACATGGGCAGATGCAGGCACGGTAGCACGTAGGTACGAAAATCGACGGTTCGTAGTTGTCGAGGCGAAGCTGATGCAGGCAAGGTTGTCGAGGCGGGACGAGACAAGGAGTTCCACTAAGCGAGAACGACAGTCTCAAACGTCGTGAGTGTCGTCGGGTGCTGTCACTTGTGATGGTTAAAGCAAGCGGAGCCGGATCGTGGCCAAGACATATACCAGTATGTTGGGTTTCGAGGATCGATGCAGATGCTGTGGGAGCCTGGAGGGTTGAGGTTTCGGGCGATTGGGCACGGCATGAACCCATTCCCATTGGGGGAGGGGGGCGCTTCGGACTCGGACCTCGCACATTTGTGAGTTGGGAGAGCAGGGCCGGGGACTTGTTGGACGAGACAGAAATCTATTTTTACGACTCGGGGCGATGTGAATTCATGCCAGCTTGCTGTGGGAGTTTGGGCGAGACAGGGCGCGTAAACGCGAACTGTAGCTCGGTCTGTTTCTGTTGCTTTTGCATGCACAGGGAAAGTCTGGGCTTGGACTCTATTTAGGGAAAGTAACATTTTGTTGAGCATGGAAACGCTCGGTCGAAAGGCGTGGTTGGTTGAAAAGCTACCCACGTTGGTGGCTTGATGGGAGTGGGATAGCTGATCCTCTCGTACCATTCTCGGATCAGTCTTGCCTGTGATGGGCCACAGCCAGTATTTACTGTTTGATATCCAAGCTCTTGGGCGGATTTGGCGGATGGCGTAAGCTCATGTCCTTGTCATGTAGTCTCGGCGAAAACATCTATGAAAGATGAGCCAACATCTCTAACTATTTCGCAAGGAGTAACACTCTGAGAACATGGCGCAGGAGTGTGGCACAGACAAAGCCTAGTAGCAGCCGTTGGAAGCTTGGAAGCGTGCCTGTGGCCTGAGAAGTCAAAAATTGGGGAATCCGAGAGAAGATGGGTGAAGATGGGCTGGACTCTATCACTCTACTTATTCAATTTCCTTGATTGTGCAAATAAGTATTTGTATTGGTAAAAGAAACAGGACTCGTTCTGCAGGTGCATCGCTGTGTAAGGTAGGCGCTAGGCGGTGCCAAGGCGTTGACGAGGTCCCACTGGTAGACCCAGCTGCCAGGGTTGCCAACCTCCAGGCGAAAGGCGATCTACCAGTGGGCGAGCTGGAATGCATGTTCCGCGTCCCCGCCCGCTGGCTAACTGCTAGATAAAGAAGCTAACAAAAGGGACTGAGTGGAATGTGCGTTTTCCTGGCATTTTTCGTGGCGGGCTTTCGTGGCATCTATTGCTTTTGTGCGGGAGCATCTGATGATGCTGCAACATGTGCTGTTATCACGTTTTGAGGGGGGCAGCAAGGAGCAACACTCGCCCAATCTCGTATCTATCTATATATCCTAGTATTGCCCCGAAGACGGGAGACATTGGGAAGCAAATGGCCACGGGAACAATGAGTCGAGCAACATGCAGCCCACTTTGAATGCACAAGACTTGGGCCGGGCACTGGGCACACGGCCTTGACCTCTTTGCGTTTATTGCGTGCCCGTCTTGTCTAAAGGGAGGTATCCTGTTCGCAGCAAGCCAGACGAGGCAGCCGGGTTTCGACAGAAAAGAGAGCGAGAGGACATCTCCTCGTGGCCTGTGAGAGAGGCTGTCGCTGGCTGTGAAGGAATGGCGTTGATTATTGGCGGTTGGCGGCCACGGCGGGCTTTCGTGTACTATGAGGGGCTTCTGGAGGGCTTTGTGTGGGTGACCCTTGTCTAGCTCAAGTGTGGTGCTCAACTGCGGACACGTCACGATAACGGCAAGGCGCGATAAAGTGAGATGCAAAAGGCTAGATGGGGTGGTACTGGCTAATTCAGTAACTTTTGGTAGCACCATGGGGAAACGTAAGCAGGCGAACACGCATATCTTGACAGGCATGACATGTAGGTAGGCATGCAGGTATGTTACGAAGCAGTAAGTTTTGGAGATGGACTGGCCATAGCCCGCGCCACGCTTATGCACGCACAAAGAATGACAAGGGCACTGATGTTTGCAAGGGAGAGCGCACACGAGCCCACGACATGCATCTTTTGTATTTGCTTGGTCCTCATGGCCGAGACACGCATCGTCTCCAAAACTGCAGCTTTTTTTTTTTTTTTTTCAATGCGGAAAGCTGACAAGTCTAAATACCTAGGCTGCCTTGGAAGTTGGAAAAGCCTAAGAAAGGGCCAGGCCAGCCGGGTCAGCTCCTCTTGACTTTCATGTTTCCTCCCCCGCCAATCCGCTTACAGAACGGATACCTACCAGTTGGCCCCATGGAATTTGGAGAGCCTGCAAGCCCGCAAGCCCGCAAGCCCGACACAGCCGCCTCAGCTGCAGGCAGAAGTGCCCACTCACCTCTCAACTCTCACTGGATCCATGATGAATGGTCATGGAAAGCTCTCAACTGCTTGCCCGCCCAAGCCGCCCAGCCGACCCGCTTCAGGTGGATGCAGCCGAAGCAGGCTGGCGTGTTACCTCGCAAGATTTGCTTGCAAGACTGGCCACCTTTGTTGCTCTGCTGGGTAAAAGCACAGTGAGGGCAGTAAGCTGTGAGCTTGTGAGATGTGAGCTGTACTTTTGCACAGGGCTCTTCTGCCCTGCTGCCTGCCAGGCCGGCACCAACTGCAAATATGCCAGCCTCATGCTCCGCTTGTTATGGACGCCGTAGGACGCGCTCACGCCAGAACCTCTGTTTTGCTCAAAGAATACCAAACAAATAAAGAAAAAGAATTAAAAGAAGTCCTACCTTGCTCGCTGGGGCTGCACTGCATCAAATGTTACGCGGCATGGCAGGCTTGTTTCTCGCTCGCCTCGACTCTCTGGCCTTCTGTCTCGCCCCCAGAACGCTCCACCAAACTCCATATTAACCACTGCATCACCTAAATAATAGGTAAATACAAGGCTACGCTGTACTGCGCAGCACCACCTCCAGCACCATTATCAGCACCACCTACTCACTCTGTTTGGCCTCTTTTTCTCCTCTTCCTCACTCTTCCTTCTCATCATTCTCTCCCGCAAAAGAGTTCTTGGTCAGGATTGCTTCACACCCAATTCCCTCCAGTATCGCCCTTCTCCCCTTTGATTCCCTTCTGTTCATATCTCTTTGCCCCTCCCGTCTCTTCATCCTCTGCAACGCCACCTTTTCCGTCTAGATACCCCCTCCCGCTGCTGGTCCTTTCTCCGTGTACCTCTGTGCTCTTGTCTTTTTTTTCTCGCTGTCGCTCGCTCCGTCTGCCATCCCACGATTTATGCAAGAATTTCTGCCGCGACCATTTCTTTTTGACCGGCTCCTGCCTCGCCTCTTTCCATTCTCAAGTCGTGTCTGATAACCCGCCCGCCGCCTCGCCTCGCCTCGCCTCGCCTCGCCTATTCGACGCCCGCAACCGCAACCGCCTCTTTCAACCACGCCCGCCGCCTTCAAGCCGTTTCAGACCCTCATTTGCCCACCATGAACAAATTGGCAAATATGCGGCACTGGTCCGAGAGGATGAGTCCCAACTTTGGGATGGGTGGCCGTCCCAACATGCCCGGCAACCCAATCAACGCCCATCCAAAAAATGTCCCTCATCCTGGCCCTGCCCTCGTCAACCCGCAGGCCGCCGACGCCACCATCACCTACTCCTTCAACGTCCCCTTCTCGTCCGACCTCGCCGGTCCCAACACCGAGGAAATTCTGCATTCCACCGCCGATGCCGTCCTCCGATGGACGCACCCCGAGGATGCCCCCGATGACGTCCAGGTCCACGAGCTTCCTGTCCACGCCCACAACCTCAACAACCTGCACCGCTTGTGTAGAGACCTCTCCGGTGGGCCTCTTCCCATCGAGGCCCAGGTCATTTCCACGGCTCCCAAGAATGGCAGGGCCCAGCAAATCACCACTGTCTGCCTTTCCGGCTCTCCCGAGCTCGTCAATAAGAGCCGTGAGACCATCCTCAACGAGATCCCCATCGCCTTGGTATGACATGTTCCGACAGTTACATGAACCTTTGTCTGTTTGTTACTCTGCTGTGTCTTGCGCTAACCCACTTGTCTTGCTCAGCGCTGCACCATCATCGACATCGAGGGCAAGCTTGTCTGCGACTTGAACGCCGGCGTTCTCAAGAAGCCCGTCATCGAGACCCTCGATTACATCTCCACCTTTTGTGGTGTCGACATCTTTCTGCTTGGTCCCAAGCTGACTCCCATGGTTGATGGCGTGTCTGGTGATTCTGAGATGCGCATGGACCAAAGATGGAGAATTGCCATCTATGGTGATATTCTGTCTTCGGAGCATGCCAAGGCTCGTGTCCTCATCCACATTGACACCTTGGTAAATATCCCTGCTCCAATACCACCCGCTGCCGCGTTCGCTAACCAATTCCAAGCTTGGCCGTGTTGTCGATGCTACCCGTGTCGACCTTGCCCTGCACCAACTAGTCTGCGGCCGTCATCGCAAAAATATCAAACTCATAGAGTCCTCCACCGGAACTGCCATCTACTTCCCGCCGCTATTCTCGCAAATGTACCGCTACTGTCCACCCAATGCAAACCGACGTGATCCCGCCGAGATTTACATCACTGGTGAATCTCCTCAAGCCATTGAACTTGCCAAGCAAAGACTACACGAAACCGCCACTCGCATCCGCATCTATGTTAAGGACGTCAACATACCTGCTGCCAAGATCGACACCATCCTTCTCGACCGCCTGGACAAAGTTCGCAAGGTCCTCGAGGCCAACGGCACCTACGTCATGTTCCCTCCTTTGGCCTGCCAGCGTAATCTGGTTCGTGTCCAGGGCACCGAGAGTCTACCCGTCGAGCGCACCGTTCGTGAGCTCATGTCTCTTGCTGGCCAGTTCTACTCGGCCGCCTGGTTCATGCAGCAACCCGACGCTCGGCAGCTCCCTAGTCCTGCCGATACGCAGGCCATGCTTGGCGAAATCTGTGCCAACTCTGATGCTGATGTCTCCTTCGACAAGATGTCCTTTACCGTCACCGGCTCCGATGATGCGGTCAAAGCTGCCTTGACTGTCATTTCCGACTTCAAATTCATCTCCCAGCCTCAATACCAGATTCGGGTTAAGATTGAGCTAGCAAATGAGCATAAGGAATTTGTTAGTGGCAAGAAGAATGGAAAGATCAACAAGATCATGGGGCAGAGCAACGTTCAAATCATCTTTGATGGCTTTAACGAGTACAATTTCAACATCGACGTCATGGCCGCCAGCTACGAATCGCTCAAGCAGGGACTGACTCTCGTTGAACAGGAAATGCCTGCATCCATCTCGTTCCACGTTCCTGATCAATACCACAAGCGAATCATTGGTATTGGAGGTCAGCATATTCAGCGCATCATGAAGAAACACTCCGTCTTCGTCAAATTCTCCAATGCCATGGACCGAGGCGGCATGGGCCGTGAAGATGACGACCTCAAGGTTGACAATGTCATTTGCCGCACCCCTGCTCGAAATGCTCAGAACTTGGATGCCGTCAAGAACGAAATCTTGGAGATGGTCGACCGAGCAGATTCCGAGTACACGTCTCAAATTGTCAATGTGGACCGCCTCTACCATCGCGAGCTCATTGCACGTCTCTCCGAGATCGACGAGCTTGAGCAAAAGTTCAATTGCAAGATCAGCTTCCCTAGCACCGAGCAGGCAAGCGATGAGGTTACTGTCACTGGCCCCCAATGGCAGGTCCCGCACTGCGTCGATGAGTTCCTCGGCATGGTCCCCGACAAGCACGACCTTGTTTTTGCTCGCACCCCTGAGCTTGTAAAATTTTTCGAGTCGCCCGACTTTGTCCATGACCTGGTCCCTAAGCTGAAAAGCCAGTACGAGGTTGACGTAACCGTTCACCAGAACCCCGAAGAGCTCACCGAGGACGGCAATCCTACCTTGACGCTGGTCTGGGGCTTCACTCGCAACAATGCTGGCGGCCTGCGGGATGCAGTTGATTTTCTCGAGGCTCAATTTGCCACTGCTGCAGTGGATGCCACTGTTGTCAAGGGCTTCATTCCCAGGCCCAAGTCGGATTCTTTCGAGGATTCCTTGCAGTATTTCGACTCGAAGCTTTTGCAGCATGCTCCTTCCTCGGTTGGCAGCGAGACTCCCACCAAGCCGAGCTTCGGTGCTGAAATAATTCGCGAGCGCAGTAGCATTCTGGATCGCCTTCGCAAGCCTGGCAGCATGACGTCTCTGTCTTCCTTCCTGGACCGTAGGAAGAACAGCTCCCACTCGGCCAATGGCAGCTTCTTCAAGGGCTCCAACAACGTCTCCAAGTCGTCCCTTATATCGATTGAGTCTACTCGCAGCTTCAATGCCGATCGAAACCCCTGGAACGACAGCGGTGTCAACCTTGTTGACGAGGAGAACCCCTGGGGTGTTCGTCTTCTCGGCCCTGTTGACGCCAAGCTCGCCATCCCCCATGGTGGCGACATCACCCCTAGACACGGCACCCGCGCATCTGGCGATAGCGGCCGCCCGTCTACTTCTCATTCTCTCAATTCTGGATACCCCGCCCCTAGTGGGCATTTCCGATAGATTTCCAAACCTAGAACTCTCTACATTCAAATACCCTGGCTGGATATACCCTGGTGCAAAGAAATACCCGGAGGAGAATTCGAGCCTCATCCGACGCTCGAGTCTCCGTCTTTGCTGCTTTTTCGATTGATGCCTTTTTTTCCTTTTTTTCTTATTTTTTGTTACGAGTATATGTCTCTATTTTTACGTGATGTTCCCGCTGGCTTGGATGCATTCCTGCCATATACCCATTTGCAAAGAAAAAAAGTCGAGCCAGATGAAAATCAGAATACCCCGGAGATGAGTGAGGAGTTTTCCGTGGAGAATTGTTTTTGTTTTATTGCATGGAGGATGGATATGAGGCTGAATCGAAAGCGATATGAATAAACTTCTTTGCTGCATCGCCTAGAGCCAATCGTCTCCCTGAGGTTCCTATATTGAGTCTGACGTGGCCTCGAATCCGTATTCGACCAATTGTATTCGTAGGAGGAGACGGTGGTGTATGGAACAAAACGCGTTCAAAAGATTAGGATCAGACGTATTAGCCAAGTCTGTTTCATGAACGATGGAGAGCCATCTCAACGCAGATACGAATAGTCAACACCGGCCGCATTACTGTGCGGGCCTGTGCATCAAATGCCAGGAGCAATGTTGATGATGAGTGTCAATTATGTCTAGAGTCTTTTACATATTCTAAATATTATATACAGGGCAATCATACCTCTCGCCAAGATTCATGGTATCTTTTTAGGGACAAAAACAAACCCTTGCGTTATGAAATTACACGTTTTTCTTGCTTCGAAGCAAAAAATTCAGATTCATGGTACATTGGTGGCGTAGAACCCCCGTTTCAGGTCATGACCGGTCCGACCCGGACCTGCTCGCGCTGCCGCAACTCGCTAAACGCCACCGTCTTCTTTTCGCGGCGTTTCTGCTCCGCGTATAGCTTGGCAAACTGTCCGCGTGCGCCGTGCTTGAACTTGGTGATCATGTCCGCGGCCCTGCCCTTGGTCAGGTCCTTGGCTGCCAGCCGCGGGTGCGTGCCGCCGCGCAGCTTTTGGATAAAGTCGAGCTGGCCGCGCGTGGGTTTGCCTTGGCGCCAGGGCTGTGCGCGGTGGATGAAGCTGTGCGGAAAGGCCTGCTGCGCGTAGCTGTCGGCACCGTGCACGGCATCCTGGAACGTGGAGGCGGTAAGGATCTCGCGCGGCGCGGCGTATGGTGCTCGGCAGCCGGGCGGGAGAGCGCGAATCTCGACGGCCCGATACAACGGCTTGGCAGGAGTCGGTGTACAGGAGGGGGAGGGGGAGGAGGATGAGGTGAGTGGGCCGTTGCTACTGCCGGTGTTTGTGCTGCTGGTACTGGAATCGGCGATGCGTTCCAGCCGAATGTAAGAGCCACTCGGCGCAGAGAGCACGAAGCGCTCTGGTCCGACCTGAACCCAGGCGTATATGCTAATAGCGCGGATGTGGCGCTCGCCCGAGGTGTCGGCAATTAGATCCAACACGGATGAGTAGTCGGTAAAGGTGACCGCGGCCGCGGGACTTATCTCATCGGTCCGGCCGACGGGGCCCTTTTCGGCGCTGGAAAGCTTCTCGGCATCGCGCCTCTGCTGGAGGCCGCGCATCTGTGCAACGGAGGCGCCGGAGACGAGCTCGTTGGGGTCGAGACCAAAGAGGGTCGGGGTGGTGACGATGCCTGTATCGAGCGACGATACCATATCGAGGATGTGACAGTTTTTTTTGCCCGGGTGCAGGCGCATGCCGCGGCCAATCATTTGCACGAGTAGATTGCGCGAGCGCGTAGGGCGCGCAAGGACAATACAGTCGACGTTGGGAATGTCGGTGCCCTCGGTAAAGACGCCACAGTTGACGAGCACAGGAAATTCGGCGCGCTTAAAGGCGGCGAGGAGTTCGGCGCGCTCTGCGCGCGGCGTGTCGCTGGTGACATAGCGTGCATCGAAACCGTGGCGGCGAAACGTCTGCGTAAGTCCGGCGACGTGTGCGAGGTCGACGCAGAAGACGAGCGTCGACTTGCGGTCGCCAGCGCGTGACATCCAACTGCGCACCGTGACGTCGTTGACAGGAGCCGTATTGACTACGCGCGAGAGCTCGCCTGTCTGGAAGTCGCCAAAGGCGCCGCTCTTGACGGCAGAGAGGTTCGCCGATGACTCGACCGTGGTGAAAATGACATCAGTGAGCCACTTATCGGCAATCATGTTTACGTAGTCGCGGTGGTAGACAATTTCGTCAATGGCGGCGCCTAGCTTGAGCCCGTCGAAGCGCGAAAATGTGGCCGACACGCCGACTAGCACAGGCGAGGCCGCCTGCTTGGCGTCGAGCCCAAAGTGTTTGAGGGTACGTAGATAGCCCGCCGCGACAATGTGGTGGGCCTCGTCGACGAGGACCAGCTTGAACTCTGATGGGTCAAACTTGAGTAGGCGGTCCCGCGAAATGATGCTCATGACGCTGGCGATGGTAATGTCGGCGGTGCCCGTCGCGTGCAGCGAGCCCATCTCAATCTCTATCGTCTTGTCCGGATAGGCCAGGCGGCAGTGATGCGCGGCCTGCTCGACGAGCTCGCGGCGATGCGCGAGGATAAGCGTGCGCTCCCCGCCAGAGTCTTCGCGCGCATTGATTTTGTCAATGAGTTGTGTAAAGATGACCTGTACATACACATCAGATTAGGGGTGTGTCTCTCTCAAGTGAGTCGTAGGAGATAGGCATGCGCATACGGTCTTCCCGCTTCCGGTCGCCAGTGAGATTCCGACTCGTTTATGACCGGATTTTAAGCTGCCAAGGACTGATTTGATACACTCTTGCTGGTAGTCGCGTAATTGGGGTTTTTGAGGTTTTGTCGTCGTAGTGGATGCTCTGGCTACACGATGAGCAAGCACCGTAACGACGGGGTTGCGCGTCTCCGCGCCGGGGCGCAACAGACATTTGACGACGTTTCGTAGCATTGCATCTTACTCAGATCATTTCAGTGAAGACGAGAACGATGAATTGTCGGTATTATTTCTGTAAATAGAGGTTGGAGACGGGTCTGTTCATGCTCGGAAAAATTGGCATGCCAAGGAGACCCTTGACGACTGCCCAGAAAAATTGTATTATGTAAGCTCAGTGCTCGTTCAGAGAGCCGCTCAGATGAAATTTACAAACGCTTCTTCGAAAGTCATTTACACACTGGTCGTGCTATTAATTACGGCAAACTTTGCCAAAATTCTCTTCCTTATGATATAGAGCTTCTCAGCCTTAGGTCATTTCAATCTTGAACGATGCACACCAATCGGCCTCGCCAGCTGCAGCCCTTCAAACGACAGCGGGTGAAATCATGGAGTGGAATGATGCAGATTATCAAAACGCTTCCAGCAGCAACGACGCGCATGACTCTGAATCGGAGTTTACCGGTGACGCAGGTTCCTCGCGGTCTGTGATCCTAGGCGAGGATGTAGAAAATGTACATCAAGTGAGTGGCGCTTCTGCGAGCGACGAGTCGCAGCGCAAACGTTGTGCGGAGGACCAGCCTTCGCCGCGGGCATTTAAGCGTCAACGCAGCCATTTGAACCCCCAATACCTGGAGCTTTTGAACAGGGACATTGAAGACGCGGCGCATAGAGTGTGCCTGGAAGACGTCATTTCTCTGCCGGACTCTCAGCTGGGGCTCACGTACTGGTCGTCGCTGGAGAAGACGCAGTTTTTCGAAGCATTGTCGCGCCTGGGCAAGCACGATCTTCCGGGCATCGCGCAGCGCATTGGCACGAAGAGCCTCATCGAGGTCAAGCACTACTTGCGTGTACTACACGGAGCGGCCGTTGCTCATCGTTCGCAGAAGAAGCTGTTCGGTTTGGAACCTGCCGAATATCCCGCCGCCGTGGAACTGACGCCGCCGTGCTGTCATGCCCAGGAGGAGGCTGCCGATGCGGTATCGATCATGCAAGAGACCAGAGAAAGCCTGCGCGAGGAACAGAAATGGCAAGAACACTGGGACGTTACGCCCCAGATTGCCGCGAAACTGGAGAAGAGCCACAAAAATGCCGGGGCGGCTGAACCAGCTTTTGCGAAGCTGTTTCATGTTCCAAGCTGGCTGAAGCTATCAGATCGAATATTCATGAACTCTTCCATTCCTGGAAGTAACTGGCGCAACATCGACTCGAGACCGCCATCTATGTGGGCAACAACGCTGGATGACTTCCGCTCCCTCGCTCTTTCTATGACGCGACGCTTAGTGCAGACAACTTTGTTCATCAGCATGTCACGGATCAGAGCAAAATTAGAGTTGGTGCCTGGTACGAGAAGCATTGTGCGGAAGAAGGACGTAGAGGCAGCGATCGCTTCGCTAGGCCTTTCCCACAACGCGAATGACTGGTGGCAAAAGAGTGCTCGTCGGCTACGACTTGACGTGTACGAGAACCCCCCAACTCGAGCCGTCGAAGAGGACGAAGAAGATGAGCCGATGACATACGAAGAGGTTGAGGCAGAGTTAGCCGACGAAGAGCCATACCGTGCCAAAAGCGAAGATTCTGACGTCGAGAGGGTGAAGATTGAGCCGCAGCCACTTGAGGAAGTGGGCGATTCCTCTGCCGACGACGGCGACTCGGACGACCAAGGAAAGCCTCAGGATGAGGAACAACGCGCTGTCAATCGAGAAATCAACGAGATTCTCTGGTACTCGGCCGTGGGCATTCGTGACATGAAGAGTACGCGTCGCGCGCTCAAGCTGCGCGTCGAGACCGAGCGGCAGCAGGAGCGCTACGCCGACACTGTGGATGAACATGCAAGCTTTGTTGCCGAAACGGATATGTGGGGGCTGCTTCAGAAGGCACCGCCCATGCAGCGGCCCAAGATGCCAAACCCTACCAGACTGCATATGCAGCGGTCTAATGTGGACGTGGAGAGCTTGTATGCGATGAATAGGAACTGGGCGGATGAGCTAGAGTATCAAGCAGAGTGGGAGACGCTGCGGAAACCATTCAATGCAGTGAGTCGTGCCAATAAACATCACGACGACAGAAGATAGCATACATGTACATAAAAGAACCATCGCATTGTAATGTAGGTATAAAACCTCCCAAACATCGAACGCAGCTCATCTATGACTCCGTAGTAACGCCTTTGTGGTTCCCTTACCACAACATCATTTACCCCTTCTCCTCGAACTCGTCCTTGTACCCCCCCCGCGTGGACGTCCTACTTTTCTCTTCGGTTTAGCCGCGGGCGTCCCGCTCTCTTCCTCGTCACTTTCATCATCGTCATCACCACTATCGTCGTCATCGTCCGCCTCGTCATCTGGCTCGTCCTCCTCGGTCGTCTCCGCCTTTTCCGCCTTGCTCGCGGCGCGCGTGCGCCCCCGCGCGCCCCTTGTCGGCCTTAGGGCCGGTGATGGCGCGTCTGTGCCGTCCTCTGTGTCCTCGGCGTCGGTGGCGCGGGCGGCGGCGGCCCTTGACGACTCGCCCGTGCGCTTGCGCGGTTTACTGCTGCTCCTTCTCGTGTTGTGGCCGCGCTTGTGCGGCGGCGGCGGCGAGACGTCGAGCTGTGGCGGGGACGTCGGCGCCTCACTGGGGTCGGCGATGGCCCGGCCCATCATGGGCTCTATGTAGTCGCCATAGGGCAGGGCAAAATCAATGTAGCGCTCCTCTTCCTCGTCCTCGTCCTCGACATTTTCGCGGTCGTCGATGAGGTCGAGGTTGTAGTAAGCGCGGAGCTTCTGCCAAATGAACGGTATGCGCGTGTGCTGGTGCAGGTCCGGGTCGAAACCGTGGTTGCGAAGGTGTTCGGAGATGGCGATCATGCGAAAATGCTTGTGCATGCCTGAAGTGCAGGGCCTTTGGTTTAGTAATGAATCGGCAAGCGCAAGAGAGGTGCGTACCGGCAGGCTTCCATCGAATCACGCCTTTGAATAGGGAGGATACTTGATCATCTGTCCACAAGGCATTATAGCCAGGCATTGCTTCCTTCACTGGCGAGCGAGCTGCAGCCTGTGGCGTGTCGACATCCATGGCATCGTCGTCGCGGGCCGGGGTTGACGCAGAGGTCGCTCCCCCGCGGGCGCGCTTCCGAGGAGGCATATTGAGCTTAGTGACTGCGGAAATCCTAATGGAGATGGTGCAGCAGTCGCCCGATTCAATTGCCGCGTATTTGTTTGCGTCTTGTACCAGGTGGATGTAGGGCAATTCTTAGAGGTGCTTCTTGGAGCTCCAGTTTGGTTCATCACTGTGCTGTACTGGGCGAGATCATGCAGCTGTACCTAGCGCGGGGCCGCTGCAAGACGCGCCGGCGGCGCGTGCCCCATCAGCGTTTTGGCCCGTACATCACCATTTGTACATCACCAAGCAGCGCCGCCATTCGCCGAATACACATGGTGCCGATTTTATAAATATCGAGAGCCATGACTGGCGAAGGCAACGAGGCAAACCTCTTTGCAGTACCAGAGTTTTTGCCAAAGTCAAGATGGCTCCAGGACATTGCAACAGATCCAAAAGCCGACTTCTTCTCATTGCACAAAGATGGTATGCGCCTTGCCGAGGCAACTCCTGAAATAATCCTGCTAAATACTTACCTCTAAGACGGTTCATGTGCGAAACTGATCGGATCTGTCACGCCAATCATTGCCGAGCCCAATGCGCTCTTCAACGCGCCAGTGTTCGATGCCTCGGAGCCGATGGAGCAAGAACCACCAGTCGAGGAGCCGACTACGCCGAGCGACGCGACGACTGATTCTGTGCTCGAATCAGATACTTGGATGGATCTTGATGAACCTGTTGCCGTACCGCCCATGCACCGAACCTGGGATGCATTCGAAGCAGACACGACAGCACCGTACCAACCGCTTTTTATTAGCGAAGCTGGGGCGTCCACCTATGATGCTTTGCTATCATGGCCTACAGATCCTCTCAACTTAAAGAACACAGACATTCCAGTCGTGCAGACCAAGGCATATCTCTCCGCGCTGTTGTCGCTTGCTCTCGGCCAGCAGTCCCTGCTCTTTATCCGAAACCATCCCGGAAAGACGTTCCGGTCCGCGTTGCCCAAGTTTCGAATATCCAGCTATTCGCACCAGGTTCTGGCCGGTGTCGAGGAAGAATGCCTAAAGTGCGGTATGCGCATACTGGACTTGCGCTCATTCATCGAAAAATCGTATGCGGGTCAAGGCAGTCCATGCCGAGTGGCGCTCGCGAGTGCTATCAACCAAATACTTCAGGTGGTACACAGATATGTCACCGTCGATAAAGTGCAGCCTCAGTCGCTGCTTCAACTGCAAACGTCAATAGCTTCTCTGGCGGCCATAGTAAAGCCGCTGGTCAAGCTAAAAGCGCAGCTGCGATCAGACATGGGCGACCATGACATACTTTCAGTGATGTTCCATCACGCTTCTCTCGCAGACGCTTATAGTCAATATATCCATGACATGATGCGAGAAATCTTGCAACGCGTGTCAGCACCCTGGATCGAGTTCATGGAGGAGTGGATTGGGACCAAGGTTGAACAGGGCATTCCGCTGACTAAATCCGATGTTGGTGCGAGGAAGTGGTTTGTCAAGGTTGAATCGGAGATATACGTGGATGACTTTGGACGGCAAGTCGAGAACATTGACTTTCGCCTAGATCGTTCACGGATGCCATCATTCCTACCTGATGACGTTGCACAGTCGATATTCGAGACTGGCAAGAATCTACGGTTCATCAAGAGCCATCACCCTGAACACATACTGAACAATTCTCAGTTGACTCTGTCCCTAAAACCGCCGGAGATCAGATGGTTGTTTGATTGGAACACAATATCGCGTCTTGAACACCACATTAAAGAATTTAGGGAGAAGATGCTAGTCGCAGTTAACGGTACTCACCTTGGAGGTGATTCTAAAATCAGCTTTTTGCCTGATGCTTCTCCACAGAACATGGAGAAATGCCAACTCACGTTCTTTGGCGTGGATGAGCAAGAACTGGAGAAGCGAATTCAGGCATCTATACAGCACTTACAAGAGCCGCTAAAGGACGAAACGGCGCGCGACTCGCTTTCAACGATTGTTCGCAGCCAACTTGCTCAGGGCTTCTCTAACAGCTCGGAAAGCGGTCTCACACCGCACTGGTCCTTACTCCCTCTGCTTTCATTTGGAGGAATGGTGTCGGCGCAGGCGCGGGCTATTAATCAAGAGCATATGAGACTCCTCTTCGTCAAGCATGATCTCCTCGGTCACCTCCGTCTCTACAGAGAGTTTCACATGCTTGGAAGTGGACTATTTTGTACTAGACTCTCGCAAGCACTGTTCAATCCTGATCTCGAGTCTGCGGAGAGACAGGCAGGTATTGCTAGGCAGGGCGGTGTCATGGGCCTCCGCCTTGGTGGACGCGACACTTGGCCGCCTGCCAGCTCGGAATTGCGCCTGGCATTGATGGGCATTCTATCTGATTCATACTTTGACGGACGACCCAAGTCCTCAAAAAAGATTGGCAGAGAGGGCGACAAACTTCCTGGAGATTTAAGCTTTGCGGTGCGGGATCTCTCGGACGAAGAGATCGAAAAGTGCATGAACCCAGACTCGCTAGAGGCACTGGATTTCCTGTGTTTGCAATATACTACACCACCGGCTTTGAGCAGTGTCATTACCCCAGTCGTTTTATTCCAATACGACCGCGTTTTTCGGTTAGTATTACGCGTCTTGCGAATGATGTACGTTGTCGATGAGCTATTTCGCCAGACGCTTTGGACCAACCGACTTTACGGATATGAGCTTTCGGATGAGGAATACCGCTTTGCTCGAGAGGCGCGGAATTTTGTTTCCAGTGTTGCTGGTTACTTTCTTGATACTGCTGTTTCTGTTCCTTGCCAGGCTTTTGAAAGTCGCCTTGATCAGATCCAGGCCGCTCTCGCGCTCTCCAGCAATGACACCTTTACCAAACAGCCCCCAAGTCCGCTCCAACTTCAGCAGCTCCACAGCCACCTTTTGCACGCCATCATGAGTGGACTGTTTCTGCGCAAGAGACAAAAGCCGATATTGAATCTCCTGGAAGACATTTTCAACGGCATTTTGGAGTACGCTAGATCGGCCAAGGCGAGCGAGTCTACCGCAAGGCCGCAGAAGCAAACGGAAACAAAGCCTCCATCAGAGCTATATCATGAATTCAAACAAAAAGTGCAGCTGTTCATCACCGTCTGTCACAGCATTTCAGAAAAGGCCAAATCGGAGCCAAGGGACAAGTATGGTGGTGATGGACTATTCACCTCGGCAGGAGTTGGCGATGAAAGCATTGTCGCTCACCTCTTGTCAAAGCTTGATCTGGATAATTACTATGTCAAATAGCCCACGATATAACGTATTTATGATCTAATGATACTACGAATCTCCATTAAGTGGTCGATCTTGGCAGTGAGACACTCGCGCTTATTCATGCGAAGCTGAAGTTTACCTAGACGAAGGCGATCTCCGCTGACTCAACTATCCGAGGTGAGATTAAGCGTCCCCCGCTTCTTTGCTCTCGGATACTTGTCGCTGTATTGCAGACAGTGATTTTCAACTCATTATTTTTCATTCGTGTATCGATTTCTCCATAAACAGTACTGCACCGCTGGTCATGTCGCTCGGGCCCACGCCTCCTCAATTCTGTTTTCCAACTCCCGTTTTGCAAAACGCTAAAGTGAAACTGGTTCCTTTCTCTGTCAGTAGGCATACAGTACACATGCGGCCTGAACAATTTGTATTGACAAGGCTTGGCAGATTGAGAAACATGCTCAGCGATTCTATGACATTACTAAGGATCATGATGACATGTACACTTATACCAACAATGGCCCGTATCATTCGCTTCAGCACATAATTGATACTTTTTTTGCACCAGCGTTCTTTTCTGATGGAAAAGAGAGCTTTGCGTACGCCGTCATTGATAAGACGCTTCCGCCGTCCGCAGAAGACCCCGATGGCGAGCTCGCGGGCGTGTTTTCCTACGAGCACGCCGACGACAAGACGCTATGTGTGGAGATTGGCCATGTGCGCGTCGCACCTGCATATCAACGAAAAGGCATTGCCGTTGTGGCCACAGCGTTGATGGCGCGGTACGCCATGGATACTAAGGAGCAGGGCGGCCTCGGCCTAGTTCGGGTAGGCTGGGGCGCCAGTAGCGTCAACGAGGCATCGATCCGCGTCGCACGCAGGGTGGGATTCGGCTTTGTCGGAACGATACCCTACCAGCAAGTGTTGAAGAATGGAATAGCTAGAAAAAAGGTGGGCAATGGTAGAAGATTGCCGTCTTGGGCTGAAGCTGGTGACTTGTGGAGAGACGTGGATATGTTTTGTATAACTTGGGAGGAGTGGGAAGCAGGTAAAAGAGACGTCGCGCTTCGGTTGTTGGCGGGCTCAGATACAAGATAGATGAAGCCTGGCATCTGATTGTGGTTCAGGCTATGTAATGTTCTTATCTACACTGTGAAGCCCAAGATGATTCGTACGCCACCTCTCTACCGTATCAACTCCAAATTCTCAAGAAGAGAAAAGTTCTAGTGATATTTCGCCTGCAACTCTCCGAAATGCGCATGTACATTCAAGGCTTCACGGTGTAGCTCACGCGACTAATGCCCTTGCTTCGCGCAATCTTGCGAACCGTCGTCTCCCCGCACAGATCCGTCGTGTCGACATGCGTGCCGCCACACGGATACACCTCTGCGCCGACAATCTTGACGACACGAAACTTGGTCTCCCCGGGCGCCAGGAAGCTGCTGTCGGGTACGAGCCGCTCCAGCCCCGCGCGGCGAAACTCGTCGGCGTCCCAAAAGTCAATCTCGACGGGCATGGCCCTGCGAATGTACTCGTCGACCTTTTGCTGAATCTCGGGCTTCCACTTGCCCTCAATGTTGCCGCGAAACTCGCAGCCGGCGCTGTCGGGGAAGTGCGAGGCCTTGAGCTCGTCGAAGCCCTCGACATGGTCCATGACTAGGTGGCGGACGGCCGCACCGAGGACGTGGCCGGCCGTGTGGAGGCGCGAGTAAAAGACGCGCTTCTCGACGTCAATGGCCTGCTTTACGGGCACGCCCGGTGTCTGGAAGTCGGCGGCGGCGGTCGAAGTGAAGCGGCCGAGGTGCAGCACCTGCCCGTCGTGGACGACATCGGTCCGGACGGCGCGGACCTCAAAGGACGGCGGGGACGAGGCGGCGTCGCCGTTGGAGGTTACCGTGGCAGTCATGGTGCCCTGGTCCGAGGGCTGGCCGCCGCCCTGGGGGTGAAAGATTGTCTCCGCAGTGACGACAACGTGATCCTCGTCGCTGCCGTCCTTGAAGAGTTGCTGATTGGCTTCCTCGAGAGCCGAAAACGGCCGCGTCGAGACTATTGATGTCTTGAGGCGATATAGCTTGGCATTGTGGTGAAAAGCGAGATGTGTACGCGCTGCTGCTGCCATTGTAACTGCCTAATTTAGCAGTGCAGGCCGTGACGGGTTATTAAGACGATTTCGGTACTGTCTTCCATTTCTGATTTATAGAGGTTCGAATCTTTTAGCGTTGAGCCTGGTGTTGGCGGTTTGTGGGGGGGCTGTCAATCCCGCCTTTGCGCCCTGTGGACATTGACAAGGCCGCTAAGTGAAAACTTGTCAAAACTTGCTTGGGGATCATGAATTCAATGTCTGGTTTCAAAAGGTAAATAACTGTAACACTAATAGCAAATATGTATGCTGCAGAAATAAAGATGCTGATGAGCTCTAACAACTAGCCTGGAATCTCGCCTGGAAACCTTTATACAACACAACTGGCTTGCCTTTCTTCCTTTGCTTGGTGTAGTATCACGCGCCAATTGTAAGCATAAAGATGACAATTCGTCTTGAACTCTCGCGATTCTTAGTTATTCTCACATATGCCGCTGCGAGGATACATGAGCCGCTTAATGACCTACAGAGTGCCTGAGCAGGGGTAGTGGGGGCGGGGTATACTGACTGCTTGGCAGTGCTTCCCCGAACGCGACTGACGCGTCTCCGCACTTTGAACAAGTTCATCAGTCTCGACATCTTATCGGCGCGACCCAAGCACTTGATGGCTGTAATAGATGCTGCCATACCAACCTTGACTCTCGAATACACAGAATATTTCTTGTTGCGCCCATGATGGCTCGCCCAAGCGTTGCAGCGCGAAACTTTTCCCAGACAGAGGAGTTGGAGCGGCTAGAGCAGTCCATCACCCTAACTCTACAAGGTACAGTTTGTGGCTTTCAGATGCTCGACGGACCAAGAAATCACGGGTCTAACAAGCTACAGAAATTGATCACAACTTTAGCAAGGCGCACAGAATCGTCACGACGAGTATCTTGCCAGTAGTCGAACAATATGGCGAAAACTCCAGAGCTATCTGGGAAGCTTCCAAGGTATGCCAGCGCACGACAACGGTGGATGGGGCTTTTTCCTTCTAACTAGGATAGTTTTGGAAGCAATTCTTCGAGGCATCGGCGAATGTTTCGCTCTCCGGATACGAGGAGCTTGCCAACGACGAGTCTACAGTCATGGAGGAGAGCACGGCGATGCGCGACGACGGGGACGCAGCGGACCATACACGCGAAAACGAAAACGATACACCTAGCCGACAACACAGTCACAGAAATGTTGGCCATGACGACGACGAATCAATGCTAGATGACGCAGAGCTAGCAGGAAGCACCCCGCGGCCCTCGGCCGCAAAGATCGGTAAGGCACGCATGTCGCCCACAGAGTCCCCTTACGAAGCCATGCGCCGCGAAATGAAAAACGAAGAAGACGGCGAGACCACAGTACTCGACGACGAGGAGGATTCGTCAATCCTATTTGCGCAGCAAACAGCTCGCCTCCCAGACGTGACCTTGACACCCAAGGCACTACTAGATCAGCGCAACATGGATCCGTCTACAGGAGGCAAGGATCCCTTGCTGCACCGCGTGCTGGACAAAAATTACAGAATACAAGCGACACCGCACAAATCGGCCGCCAAGGGCACACCTATTCGAGGGGTAGCGTCAACGCCAGCTGGTCCGCGACAGGGGTTAGCATGGCAAGATTCGCCGGCGTCGTCACCCGAGATGGCCATTCCCAAGCTGCGCAGCGAGGCGTTCATGTCGCCGTACAAAGCCTCGGCTGCTGATCGCCGCGCGAACGCCAGCTCGGGCGCCGCGGGGCGTCGACGGTTCACGCCGGTCGCGTCGCAAGGGCCGAGAACACCCGGAGTCAGCGTCCAGACACCCATGAGCAGAAAGACACGGCAGGCGCTCGCGGAAGGGTCTCTGAAGGGCAAGCAGAAATACGAAATCGACTGGGACAGTGACGAGGACGATGATGACTTATACGGGGGCATCAGCCCGCCCAAGACGATACAGTTTGCTCTACCACCATCCAAACTATTACAAACACCAGGTATGTCCTGCCTTTGCTTCATGCCAAGAGATCAAACTGTCACAAGAGAGACGCATATCCAGGGGAAAAATAAACGGGAATTTTGGAAGTCGTGCAGGTGCTAACGAAAAATGTCGTGCAGCTCGAGAAGCTAGTAGGCGAATAGTGGACGATATTTTGACGGATGCAGGGGCGAACCCGGCGTCGTCCGAGTACAGTCCGACGGTGGTAAAGATGAATGAGGATATCCTAAATGATAGTTTCTAGAGCCAATGAGATCTATGAATCCATGTGCTCAAACCGCGACAAGAGCCGAGTCTAACTGCGACGCGACGTAGAAAAAACCTAGTGTAGAGCTGCGATAGCTGGTCATAGCTAGAGACGAATTGCAAACGTGACCAGACTTTGCCTTTAGAAGCCAAATGAGAGAACATTACGAAGAGAGGATGCAAAAAAGAGTCGGTGGAAAGGGAATGAAAAATATAGTCATTTAGAGCTCAAGCTATTCATTGTAGCCAGTGTCTGGGACATTCCGTCCCAAGTCTGGCGACAAGTGAAATTTCGACTGTTGTAGAAAGCAAAAAGGAAATCATTTATGTAGCCAAATTGGGGCTAGACTGGTCTCCTCAGTGAGACAAACTTGAAAAGCAATCCCCAAAATAATCTGCAATGACAAGTATTCCATCTCTCAAATCGATGTGCGAGAATGAAAATAGCAAAAAAAAAAAAAAACTCCAATGCTATGTGTATCCAATAGTGCGAGAAGCGGCGGCCGTGTAGCAAAAAGCTCATTTTCTCGTGAGGGAAGTGAGAAGCTTCCTGTTTCTGCCAATCATTATATGGTCTAAGTCGTAAAGGGTTCGTCTATAAGAAAGAAGCGCAAAGTGAGCGGGCATTGCATTTGCAAGCATCACTCTTTACAACATCTTGGTGATGCCGACGACACCGCTATTCTTGCCATAGCCAGACATGCCAAGAAGTGACGACTTGCTGCGCTTCGCCTTGGAGTACGACGCATGAGCAACGACGTCGGGTGAAATAGCCGAGCTTTTGCGCGACGTGAGGGGGGCAGACGACGAGGTTGACGAGACGGAGGAGCGGCGGCTCTCTTCCTTGAGGACAGCGACTTGGGCCTTGCGGTCGGTGCTGTAGAGGATGCCCTGAAGTATGGGGTTGATGTGATTGCGGTCGGCGATGCGGACGCTGCCGAGGCCGTTGGCGAACTGAGCAGTGGACATGATGATGTTTTAGTGGTGGTGGTTGGAAGTTGAGAAAGATGTGATGCAAGTGCGTGTAAGTGGAAGCTGTAGTAGCTAGGAAGCTGTCATGGAGATGCTTTGCTGTACTGTGATGAGGAGAAGAGGGGAGAAGATTGGATCATGGAGAGGGAAAGGGAGACTTATATAGAAGATGGACTGCCATTGTGAAGGTGAGGATATACATGCGCGGGCATGAGAGGGCTGCTCCGGAAACCGAGCATAGAGCACCAGGCATGGCGGTGGACTCGAAGAGGTAGACGGATTTTTTTTTGGGTCCAAGTGTGAGTCTCTTGCTTGCCGAGTCACCGGCGATCCGAAATGGGTCGCCGCGTACCCACTGGGAAGGCTAAAAGAATAATGAAGAAAAAAATAATAAATTTCCGAGGGCGTGGCGGGAGCCGCACCCGGAAGAGGGTGCCTAGGTATGGGGCGCCGTTACGACCGCCTTTTCCAATGTGGCTTTTGAGAAGTATGATGCTAGTTATCTACTTCGATATTGATGAAACTATAGCTAAATTAGCATATCGTAGTATAGTATATTGTAGATATAATGCAAAAAAATGAATTTTCTACTAGAGTTTAATATCATCTAGTTATAACTTAAATATTATCAAGTTGAATAGATAAAAGTAGAACTATTAGGCTTAGGTCAACTCTCTAGTAAGTAGCGACAGCGATTTAGATAGGTATTCTACCAACCTCGCCCACCAGTAAATTCAATCAGTGACGCACCGTTGCGGCTAGTACAAAGATGGCTTTTCTTTGCTCCTTGCGTGACTGTGCTGGCCCAAGCACGGTGACTCACGGCGGATAGACGACGCAAGGCTGAGGCACTAGAAAAGCCACAAGGCGCTAGGTATCAATCCGTCTGCCTGATGGCGTCTCAGCGCGGCGTTGTGTGTAGTCATGTATGGTACGTGTAGGCCGCGCACACCAGTGACAAGGGCGTCGTGCGTAGGCGTGCATGGAAGCAACCTAGTTGGCACCAACGACATTGTGTCGACCGTTGACCTTGGTGTGATGTGATGTGATGATGCGCAACGCAGTCTCACAAGGGCGAACGGCGGTTACGTTACTGACGATAACGGCGGCCAAACACTCTACCCCGCCATATATCGAGTCAACTATGAATGGAATCTGTGCGTGCACTCTGGGCGCGTAAAGAACCTGATATTTGGTCATTTTGTTGCGACAGCCAGTTTCGTAAAGTTTGCGCGTCGGCCGGATAAGTTAGGGCTCGCAGGGCTGAGTAGGGATCGTGACTCGTCTGCCTGTTCCGATTTTGGGTAGCAGCCTAAACTCGCTGATGCGAGGCAAACGAGCGCTCCTTGACGCTTATTTTTACATTTCTGCCCTACACTGCCTAGTCATGCCCCCCATCAGACGAGCTATCGCCCGGCTGCCCTGCAAAACACGTCTTCGGTACAAAAACGACGCCTTGAGGCGTTGGTGGCCCTTGCAAGGCAGCGAGCCACGAGGCTGCGCGTGCGATGCGTCACTGGTTTCGTAAGCTCGACTACCAAGTCTCGAGGGCACATGACTGCGTCGCAAGTCGTCAGAATAAGACTCAACCTGTAAAATAGACGGACTTTTTTTTTTTTTTTAAAATATCTAATGGGCAAATGCATGATGCAATTGATGCCCTCATGTTGTCAGTCCGCCCGAAGCCTGGTCAGCAGCACCTAGGGGAGCCCAACTACATGGTGTATGTGTCCCCCATGTGTTTTATTTTCTTTGCGACCAAGTTTTTACTCCCTAAACAAATTCTTGACGATTCAGCGGGGCAGGGATGCCAATGGACCCAGCAGGAAAGCTTGACAAGACGAGAATTTTCTGCTTCGGCATGGGATGACGGTGTCCGGACCCTGCGTCCGTCCGTCCGCCCGCACGGGGTGTGAACTAGGCCTCTGTGTCCGGAGGTTCCATGTGGCACTCGAGTTAATTGTCTGCCTGGAACTGCTGAAATTTGATCGCTACACTGCCACTGGCCCGCTGTATATGCTGGCCAACGGCGAGCATGTGCTCCAGGCCCAAGTCGAGCAGTCACTATCACTTGTTGCGGCCATTTTTCGAGCGTTGACAAGTTGTGGTCATAATTAGCGCCACGAGCCAGTTATACTGTTTGATTGCTGCCATCGTGAAAATGCACAGAACAAGTTAGCGTCAGCTTACCACAGACGCTACCCGTTGACTCACTAACAATCACCTCTTGTCAACTAGTCACTCGTCCGTGCCACGCTGGCAATTACTGTGGCTTTTACTCGACTTGTACGAGTAATTTACTGCCCAATTCTTTAATTATTCTTTACGACAAGGCAGCAGCTTGAATGGGCGGTGGATATCTTTGTCCACTGTGGGCTCGCCCGTCCAAGCTTTGTGACTCTCTCAGTGCTGCGCCGGAGCTGGTACCCGTGTCCAGTTATGTGGACTCTTTTTTCTTCTTGTTTACAAGTTTGTGTTAAAAAAAATAAGAAAAAAAATATCAATCGTATCCCGCCAGCATCCAGCTACCCAGCAAGTCATGGACCGCGTTACGATGCTTTCATCTGCGACACCGAAGCAGTTGACAGGCGGAAATGCAGCATGCTCTTTGACCTCGCTTCTTCTGCCAAACAACGAGACCGGATCGAACCTACATCAAACCACCATCGACTTGGCGATCCTGCTGGATCCGATTCTACAACCTGCCTCTTTGGGTATTGACTAACTAAAGTCTAACAGCACGCTCGTGGCAACAACCCACGCTCACGTGCGGATCTCGTCCGCTCATATTGCGCCGTTATTCTTTCTTGTACCTCCAAAACAATCAACACATCCATAGAGACGGGTTTCCATCAAGCTGCGGTGAAACTCTGGCCCTAATCGCTTGGCCGATTCGACCGCTTCTCGGCCGATGCTGCACGTCCTCGACTACCGAGTACCCTGCGTAGATCAAAGCGATGCGCGCCACCAACATCATATTCGTTCCACACTTTGAAGCCCACAAGCATCAACTATTGATTGATTTGCACTCTTAGTCTGTCCGCGTGCGTAACCGAGAGGCTGTGCTTTGGAAATTTGTAGATGGTAGGCCAGTCCCCACCACCCTTCACCGGGTGCAGTTACCGTTGCAACATGGACGACATTAATGCAAATTGACATGGCCACTGACGTGATCAACGCCCGTTGATGTCCAGAATCTTATCAATCTCTGCCGAGACTGCAGCTTTGTTGGCGTCAAGCCATTAACTTGCGTGAGGTTGAGCCTCCATCAAGGCTTCAGCTGCCATTGTCCAAGGAGTCTAGATCGGTCTTGACAATTCGGCCCAGGGTACTGCATCCTTCGAAAGGGGAAGAGCAAATGACTCTAAAGACACATGTTTAGGTCAAGTATACAAAGTTATATCCACGCGCCGGCGTCGCACCGAGCGTCGTTGTTGTGGTACCTAGGCACTCGGACATGTCCATTGCCGTTTGTGTGACGTTGGCAGCTTGAAAGAAAGGCTACACACCCCTTTTGGAGCACCTTGATTGCAGTGAAGGTATGTTGCCGACTCATCCGGTGCATCGACCTCGTACCAAAGTTTGATGTGCATTGGGGTGCAACAGGCTCATGCCTGCTGTCATGAGCCCTGTTGTTCATAAATAATTGTTTTTAAAAAATTCCTATGTGATTACTCTTCGACTAATGCATTTACCGTCCTCATTCATCATTAATAAACCAAGTAGTACAAATTTTGTATACAGTCTTGTATGAACGGTATCGTGTTCACGCTGTGGGTTCAAAGCACACAGCAAGCACAATACTAACAGAGACCACCAACTCTTCCACCACGCCAAGATTTCTGAGCCTGAGCATGGTAGTGGCAGAGTAAATCATCATGCAAAGTACAACTAGCTGTATCCTTGCAAATTGGAGCGAGTTGTGCTCGATTTAAAGTAGAAATAGGAATGAGTTGTAGTGCTCCTCACAACTCTGGCCAACGCCTTCGTCTGGTAGGGATTAGCTTGGTATAAACGACAAAAATTACTTATTCCTCAGTGGCATGCACGAAACAGTACTTTTTGAAATGTGAGAAATACCATATTTAGATCTATCGAAAAGAATGTCCCCGTGTTGAATTGTGACATGTTGCTGAACAAAGATTGTTGAAATCCAGAAAGTAAAAGAAAAGTGCCAATCTAGGCCAGGACATGTGTCAAACGCGGAGAATGATACTGACGTAACAACTCTATGCCTTGTCACCTGTCTTCTCCCCTAACATGTCGACGTAAACCGACACCTTGAGTCTGCGCAGATACATGGTCTCGATGCTTTGCCTGCGACGGGCCTCGCCCAAGTTGTGTCCCGTCACGAGAATCAGCATGATGAAGCTCTCTATGAGGCTGGGAGGCACGTTGCATAGCAGCTGTCCGGTAACGGTCCATCGCATGGCACTCGCGCCAATAATCAGACCGATGATGAAAACAACATCCGCCATGACAACATACTCGTGTGAGAAGAAGGCACCCATGCGGTCCGACAGGCGCGAGCTCAGTGACGAGTTCACTTCGGCTGCCTGCGAGGCAGGATCGGCAATGACGGCCTCATCAATCACAGCCGTGTCAGAGTGAATGACCTCTTCGAACGCGTCGTCTTCGTAGCGGGCTAGCTCATGTTGGAGGTTGCGCAGCACGAAGCCGTCATGAAGGCCGATGAGGCCGGCATATGTACCAATGAGGAGCCACCAGTTGGCGCTGAAGCCCATGGCCGGTCCAATGGCCACCCAGGCGAAAATGACAGCGATCAAGATGGCGACACCGGTCAGTGTACCCACAAAGTCAGCATAATAGAAGATTGCGCGCTGCAGACGACTCATCTTCGGGGCAGGAACCTCGACACTTTCGTTGGGCGTACTGTCACCGGTAATCTGGCGCAGTCGCAGCTCCACGGACGAGTCGGCCTCAAAGAGCAGGTTCAGCCAGCGGTTGGTGAACAGGGCATGACGCTCGCGAATGTTGGCCAGGAACGCAAAGATGAGAACCATGAGTGCAGACGTCGCCGAGTTGATGTACAACTGCCAGCGGTCGCTCCAGCCGCAGTAGTGACCAAAAGCTAGCCATATGAATATTCCCACCCAGTATAGACAAAGGGTCACAAAGTGTCCCATAATGTCCGAAGCGCGGGTCGAGAGCCGTCCCAGCCAGCTCTCTGGCGGCAAGCCCACATGGACCAGCTTTTGCTGGAACCTCTGCTCCAGCTCGGCGGCGGAACCAGCATCGTCTCGCGCCAGACCATGTCCCCTGGCTTGGACATTGCGGAGCATGCGCTGTTGGCTGGCGCCGCGGGACCGCAAGCACGCCGTCAGCCGGATCATCTTGTCGTAGCTGTTGAGCTGCTGACGCACAAGCAGCGAGTCAAAGAGGTAGCAGAGAACGGCCTGAATGTCTGAGATGACGACTGCCCAGGAGTCGGCCTCGCCGTACTTGATGCCCGCAAGAGCCCAAGCCAGTAGGCCGGCCATGATGAGCAGGAAGACGGGCTCAGAGCCGGATGCGCAGACGACCCAGTCTAGCCATCGATCGAGACGCCCGTCTTTTTGCTTGTCCACGTAGCCGGTGATGTTTTGAAGAGAGTCGTTGCTTTTGGAGTAGACCTCGCTGAGTTCGGACATGGGTATCTTGTCATTGCCAGAGTTGTGCAGGCGAACAACAGTTTGGGTGGGAGCGACATCTGCGATTGGCCCCTTTCTTCCCGGGGCCGCAAGCCAGTCATAAATCTTTCCCATCTTGACTGAGAGACCTTGACTCTGGTTCTTTTTCTTTTCTTCTTCTGTCGCCAATAGTTGAGCTTGGCTATATTTGACTCGGTCGAGTGCTTTAGGCTGGGTACAACGCAACCCGTGTACCAGAGCAGGCTGTGGCAAAAGGACTTGTGTTTTTCATCGATATGGAGCTACAGAGGAGACGTTAGAAACAGGGCCCTTTGAGTCACTCAAAGAACTTGTGCAAATACTTGCCTCTTATGGAGGCCAGAGTTCTTCCAGAGGTGGGAAGACGGCCGTGCCGATATGTGCACGACGCAGAGAAAGATTAAAGGCCGCCAGCGTTGTAGATGAGCAGCTTTTGGCTGCTGCTAGATAACGAAATAGGTGGATAATGTAAAGTGAGGGTTGAAAGATGGGTGTGATGAAGAAAACTTTGGTAGAGTTGGGTGTAAGTGACGAGGTACAAAATCTCCCTTAGCATCAGAGACTGGCCATTCCATATTTATAATATTCATGAGCCAGGAAAAAGATTTTCTCAAGCTGTGGAAACTCTTTGATTTCGGTCTAGGCTGCTAATTTTCTCCATGCCAGAATTTTCACCGACCTGTCCAGCCCATTTGGCAATAGTATTGCAAAGCACCGTCGGCTCCACGGCATACTCGAGTATGCCTTTGCCTACCGCCATCTACTCCTTGCCCCGTATTCACATGGCTGGCGGAGCCCGGCCCTGAAAAGGAAATGAGCCCTCAGTTGGGCTTGAAAATCGCTCACTGAAGACGTCGTGGCTGTGCCAGAGACGATTGGCAAAAAGAGGACCAGTCGGACGAGAACGAGAACCTTTTCTTTTAAATGGCCAATCTGGTTCTGCGGATGACCATGGAGAAATTTTCGGCCAACTGGCTAGCAAGCCACGATATTACCTTTTCATGACCTGACTCTGGATGAATTCGACATACAGACCGGGGCAGACCAAGAGTCTCGGCTCGGAAGGCAGCCGCCAAGTATCCACTTGGTGTGCTCAATGTACGAATATGGAAGCTGTTGACTTGGCATCATTAGAACAGTTTAAATATGCCGACGGGAGTAGTGAGTTTTGAGTAACGTTTCGCTGCGACGGGTCATTCATTCGTTGCAAGCCGAAATGCTCGACCTATTCATTTTGCAGTCTCACAGTCGCGTCTGAAGAGTTTTGCCTACGGCGCTCAAAGTCATCTTGTCGGCACCATCCAAAAGCTTAAAGGTGTTAGTCGCACCATATCCTGGCCCATGCTACTAGCGTATACATGCTTCATCGTTACTGTTCTGTCGATACCGGTGCGGCTCTCGGTTGCAATCGAAGTGTTGTCAGATTCGCAGGCTGTGGAAAGAGGTGCTACTATAAAAAAACCTGGCGAATCGGCGAATTGAATAGCAAGATGAATAAAGAGATGCTTGACGTACCTTGCAGATCAGTCGCTCGTCCGTGTACTTGGGAGTTTGCTCGTGAGACTTATTCTGCCCGTCATGCCACTGACGATGACACAGTGGAGACAAATCTCGCACCGAGAATCTAGCATTTGAGTGTTTAGCTTTTGACGGTCTTTGCTGGCACTTTTGATTAGAGTGCCAAGCCGTCACAAGCGCTTTGATAAGCGCAACAGACGGCAACTTGGCGATGAGGCGGTCAAGAGCTCTGAATGTCAGCAACGAACCCAACAGTGGTGCAGCTAAAGGAGCAAAGAGCATCTATACTGACAAAATAGAAGCTAATATCTAGCTCCGTACGATTGAATAATTGTTCCTTTATCATATTATCACCTTTAGGATTAATCAAAGGCTATGTCGCATAGCCAGAGATCTGTCGCACCGCTAGATATGCGTTGCAGAGTTGGAGTCTTAGCTCAGCGGCCTTATAGCGTAAATGTCGCTCTGCAAGGAATGCGTGGGCCATCTTTGAGCGTTCCAAGCCCTGAGCAAGCAACAAGTAATAGCACGGCTGGTCATGTAGTTATATACAAAAAGGCAAAAGTCTGCAGAATTTTTACCCCGGGTTAATGAATAGGTGCACACCACATATCGTCATGACCCGCGGTTGGAAAGGCGGCGGCGGGTGGTATTACTCTTCCTTGCCCGAGCGGCTGGTTTCATGGCCGCTTGGCCTCGGCATCAAGACCGATGTCCGCCGACCGACCAGGATCAGCCGCGCCTCGGGCCCTCGGCTGCCGCCTCCTTTCACTTGCATATATAATTGATGGAAATTCAAAACTATTTTCGCAAAACTATAGCTTTCCGGAACCCATTAGATTCCACCTCGGCAAACGCCTCATTTTACGATGCCCTCGCTCTCTAGCCTTTTTGGCCTCTCCGCCGCGGGCGGCAGCGACCCCAACTTTATGATTGCCGAGTACCTCATTGTCAACATTGTCATTTCGCACACACTCTCGTCTACACGTGGCCTGAAATGGCTGTGGCGCATCGACAACCACGTCTCCCCCCGCACCGACCTCGAAAAGTCTGGCCCGCGTGCCGTCCTCGAGGGCAGACTGCAACAGAGCCAACTTGACATGCTAAGGCGCAACGAGTCGGCGCATGCCAACTCGATGGAACACTTTCCCGTCTTTGCCACGGCCCTGATACTCGCCAAGATGGCGGGTGTTTCGGCGGCAGACATCAACTACGCTGGAATGACGTATACTCTTGCACGAATCGCTTATGTGGGCAATTACATTCTCAGCAGCTCACTGATTGGAGCGTCTTTGAGGCCGGTATTTTGGTGGACGGCGCATGTCGCTTGCTTGAAGCTGATTTGGAGGGCTGGGAAAATAGTCAATGGACTATGAGGGGAACTTATAGTCTGCTCATAATTTCAAATAACCTTTCTTTGATTTGACGGAATTGAAAAAAGTACACTGGGCATGTGCGTTCAAGAGTTCCTTTTGTATTACATGGTTACTAGTCAAGTAACCAAAGCTCCAACAAGTAAACTTATAGGCACCTCCTACCAAGTCTCACAATACGGCCGCAGGGCAATCTCTGCCGTCATGTGAGCCAAAGGCTGCTGGTGCAAATGCCAGTAGCTATCCGCAATCTTCACTTAATGTTAGCAACTCGAGACACGACCCGGGAGACGGCTGAAGCTATCCCGGAATATGAGCAGACTTACCGCATTGGGGTCCAGCTTTGCATGCCACGATGAAAGCGGCTTCAGTATCCACGTCAACGGCATGCGAATGACACCGTCAATAATAGCATGCGCAACATGCACACCTTGCGGCGCAAACTCGTCTGCCAGGGCCAGGACGAGCGCACGTAGCGAGTGCTTGGACACGGCAAAGGGCTGCAGCCACGCGTTGGCTTTGACGCCCGCCGTCGCGCCGGTATACAACAGTGTAGGTACGACTGCACCTCTGGTTGCGTTGAGCAGGAGTGGAAGTGTTGCTTTGGCGAAATTATAGGCACCGTTTCTGTTGAACTTTTTGTCAGCAATTATAATAATAATAATAAAAATAATAATTATTATTATTATTATGAATTCTCCTTTTTATTTTGAATCTTGGGGTTCTGCGCACAGTGTTATGTTGAGGGCGTGGTCCACGTCGGCCTGCGTTTGCCACAGAAACGGCTTCGGAAACGGGCGGCTGCTCGCGTTGAAGATGGCGGCGGCGCAGGTAGTTCCGAATCGCTGCGTAATCTCGCCAAAGACGCGCGCCATGTCCTCCTCGTCGGCGACGTCGACCTTGTAGCTCACAGCCGTGCCTCCCTCGGCCTCAATCTCGGCGGCCAAGTTGCGGGAAAAATCTGGGGATCGAGCGAGCAGCGCCACGGGATACTGCTTGGCGAAGCGCCGGGCCACGGCGGCGCCAGTTCCAGCGCCTGTTTACTATGTAGTGAGCACCAAAGAGCTGAACATGGTGTTGGGGATAAAGCGGCAGAGAGACTTACCAACTCCTGCAACAATGGCATATGGTTTAGAAGTCATCCTCTTAGAAACTGAATAAATAAATCATGAAATGTCAATGGACAGTCAAGGTGTGCTGAGCTCACTGTATTAAAAGTCCCCAACCTACTAGTCTAGCAATGTTTACTCGTAACTCAATGTCCGCCTACCAGTACATCTGCCGGGTGTTCCCCGCTCCGCGCCGGATAGACTCGACAAATCAGGCCCGCCACTGCCTGCTTTCGGCCTTGATGATCCGAGGTCAGATTGGGCATGATCTTGTCATCACGCCGCTACAAAATCATTGACAAACATCAAACTTCCCATAAGACTGTGGGGATGATGCCACCTTCAGTGACAGACTAACTTTTGCTTGCGACCGCAAAAAGGACCTGCCTGCCATTTTTTCCTCGACTGCTTTCCTGTATCAACATTGCAGCTACCACTAGTCATTACATGATAAGTTTTATCAAGGTCGGGCGACACCAATACCGCCATACAATCCAGAAATCTAGGTCTTGACAATGTCGTCGCCGTTTGTGATAGTATTTGCTGCAGGTATGCAATTATCATCCGAGACTCAGACCTCCCAAAACTAAACAGAGACAACCGTCACAGGCCAAGATGAAGTAAACCAACAAATCGCCCGCCAGTTCGCACCTCATCACCCCATCGCACTTCTCTGCCCGCCAAGCCACAACCTCAAGGCCGCCGTCAGTGCCGCTCACGACGCTGGAGGCGAAGCCGTCCTCTTTGAGACTGATCTGTCCTCTGTCGACTCAATCAAAGCCTCCATTGCCTCTGCAGCCGCTCAGTTTGGCAAGCAGTGCGCGGCCGCCATCTTCCAGGTGCGCGCCGAGCCCGCCGACGCGCCCTTTCTCGAGCAGCCGACGGCGCAGTTCCGCGCCGCCACGACGACGCAAATTGCAAGCGCCTACGCCTTCTCGCAGGCCGTGATGCCGCTGCTGACGTACGGAGGCGGCAACGCCAAATTCCCCGCGACGCTGGCGTTTGTCGGATGCGCTGGCGCTTCGAGGAGCGACAAGATTGTGGAGAATGCGCTCGTTGCGCTGAGCCGCAGTCTTGGGAGAGAGTATGGGAAAAAGTATATCCATGTTGCGCATGTCAAATTCAACAAGGGCGCTGTGGCGGGGAGCAAGACGTTTGGTTCAGGCGCGGACGGAGGTGCGCGTGTCGCTGAGACGCTCTGGCATCTATACACGCAGCCATTTAATTGCTTCGCTAATGAACTCGTCATTTAAACTCAAGGATTTGGGGAACTTTTTAATGAATTAGTTAATTTCAACTCGATGTATCATCATGAAGCAGCGCATGCAGAGTGCATAGGACGATTTCAATTGAGGCTATAGACAATAGCCGGCGACAGCTCAGTAACCCAACACTGGCTCAACCACTGAGGTTTAAGCCAAATTTGTGTCTTCTTGAATAAAACCCTGTGCCCACGTTCAAATCAATGTGGGATTACTGGACTGCGCAAAAACTGCCATAGGCCCGAAAAATAGGTATATGTATATATATTACAGTGGGCATATCCAGCGAAATCGTCGGTCCGAAAATGTCAAATCTATCGAGTCTATACCACAGCAGCGACGGTATTATCAATGAAGCGATCCGCCTCCCTCTTCAGCATCAGTATACAGCTAGCGACAGCAAAAGCTTCTACGCCATCCGCGCAAGCCTTGTCGCTATCTTCCCACTCGTGCAGGTCAATCATCAAGCGGCCCCCGTTGCCGCCCGAGTACCGCGGTGTGCCGGCGGTGCGGAGCTCCGCGTTGCGGATGAGCTGAGCGACCCGATTGCCGTCAGATCCCTCCATGACCAGAAGCGAATCGGCATTGCACGCTCTCTTCTCCTCGGGGCTGCCGTAGCGCCACTGAAACTTGCCCAGCGCCGTGTCAAAGACTTGCGCGCGCGAGGTAAAGGAGTGGCTCTTGACCTCGACTTCCTCGCCGGGGATGCCCTTGTCGTGCAGGGCCGCATCAACGGTGACTCTGGCGCTGGTTGGCAGGATGTGCATTTTGGGATGTCGGCCGGGGCCGATGCGATAGATGGTGGAGATGAGAGTGTGGTCTTGATCCGACGCGCGGACCAGCGCGCATGAGTTGGAGTTTTTCTTTTGGCGCAGGGATATGTATTTGGTCTGTCCAGACCCCACACGGTGGACGGAGATGTTCTCTAGAGTCTTGCCGGTGAGGGCCTGGTTCGTGTCATAGCCGATAGCATGGACGTCTAGGCTGCTGGTGGCGAGGAAACTGCTGGACGGTGCTGTACTTTTTTGAAGGCCGTGAATCTCTTTTTCGTCGGCAGAAGACTCGGAGTTGCAGTCACTCTCTGACTTGTGAATCCCAGCCTTGGGTTTCATTGAAGAAAGAAGACCCATCATGTTGGAAGTCTGGAGAATATTGCTATTTATCTGACAGGTGTTGTTGGATGAATTTGCTGTCTTGGCGGCAATTTCTTGTATTTATACCAAAGCAATAATGTGAAGCTGGTGAGCTCATCACACATTGTATGCAAATTTCTAAGTAGCGCAAAGTTGATTAATTTAGGCTGATCAAGAGAGGCTGATGATTGGTGATTTACAAGGCTGTGCAGGCTGCTTAGCCACTGTTGGAGTATTGCTGGCAGTGTTGGCAGGGCGTAAAGGTTAGAGTTGGGTTTACTAGACACCCGAACCAGTTCTGTCGTGATGGACCCTTTAGCTCTATCAGCCTCCTTTTCTGGGTAGAATGAAGTCATCATGTTTGTAATGCAGATGATCAACTGCATTGGTGCTTATGCTGACCCGCTTTTGGCCATGGCAATTAAGCGCCTTGTCGTAATATGACATTTGATCGTACTAACGGCGGATGAGCTGATTCTCTACATTTTCAGAGGCATAAAATACAACACTTAATCTGGAAAATTCTGCAAATCAAGTGCCTTGAATCAAGTAGTTACAAATACATCTGAAATCCGAGCTTGGTAGCATCCTCACGATGTCATGGTGATAATGACCCACACCTTCCTGCCGTAATCGGCCGAGACAATGACTCTGATTTGTCTTGTCTCAGCCAACGCAAGTTCTTTTCTTGCGCCACGGCAAATCTCTCCGCCGCTGTGTGCACTTTGTGCACAATATCGCCATCGACTTTTCCCCCGTCACAACAAAACATGGCCGATCCAGAAAGCGGTGGCCGCACGAGGCCCTCCCTCGACGCCACCCGCGGTGCCGAAAAGGATCCTAAGCTCTCCGACGAAACGAGCGCCCGACCGCCGCCCGGCCTGCTCGCGCGCCTCCGTCACTTGGAAGCCCGCATGGACGAGAAGCTCGGCGTCGAGTCCGACGCCATTGAGCGCAAGCGCGCCGAGGACCGCCAGCAGGTGGTGCCCTGGCATGAGCAGCTGTCCATGGCGCTGCTGTGGGCGAGCGGCACCATGAACACGTCGTGCTTTGCAACGGGCTTCCTCGGCCGCGGCTTCGGCCTGGACCTGCGCCAGACGCTTCTGATTACCATTCTGGTGTCGATGCTTGGCGGGGCCGTTGTCGGCGCGGCGGCCACGTTTGGCGCCGCGACGGGCCTGCGCCAGATGAGCGTTTCGCGCTTCTCGTTTGGCTGGTGGCCAAACAAGGTCATTGCCGTGCTCAACTGCATCCAGCAGCTCGGCTGGGCGGCTGTGTCGTGCATCACGGGCGGGCTGGCGCTGACGGCCGTGTCGGATGGCCGCGTGTCGCTCGTGCTGGGCATCGTCATTTTGGCCGTCGTTGCCTGGTTCATATCCGTTGTCGGCCTCAATGCCATTCTCGTCTACGAGCGCTACGCCTGGATCATCTTCTTCGTCATCTTTCTCATCATCTTTGGCGAGACGGGCAGGTACGCGGACAATACGACACCGGCGACAGCGAATGGCGCCAATTTGACTGGTGGCGTCCTCAGCCTCATCGCTGTTGTGTACGGCTCCAGCGCGTCCTGGGCCACCGTTGCTAGCGACTACTATGTCCACTATCATGCCGACGTTAGCCGCGTCAAGGTCTTCTTCATGACGGCGTTTGGCATTGCCATTCCCACGTCGATTGCCATGGTTGCGGGCTGCGTGGTCTCCTCGGCTCTCAACGTTCGGCCCGACTGGGACGCAGCGTACCAAAGGGGCCTGGGTTACGTGATCCAGGAGTCTTTGTATCCTCGCGGCTTCGCCAAGTTCCTCCTGACCCTTCTTGTGCTGTCCGGCATCAACACCAACGTAATCGGCATCTATAGCGTGGCGCTGTCGTTTCAGCAAATCTCGCGCCCGTTTTCTCTCGTGCCGCGCTTTCTGTGGATGCTACTGTCGCTGGTCTGCATCCTTGCGCTCGCTCTCGGCGGACGTGAACAGCTGAACCAGTATCTCCAGTCTTTTCTCTCCCTGCTTGGCTATTGGTGCACGTCATATATTGTCATCATCCTTGAAGAGCACTACATTTTTCGTAAAGCCAGATTCGCCAGCTATGATCTGGATGGGTGGAATACCCCAAGTCGGCTTCCCCGTGGAATCGGGGCATCGGTGGCCTTTGGTCTTGGCGTCGTGGCCTGGTGCATGGGTATGAGCCAGACTTGGTTCATCGGCCCCTTGGCCAGGCTCATCGGAGACAATGGTGGCGACGTTGCAAATCAATTCACCTTTGTTGTGACGGCTTTGAGTTATCTTCCGGCGCGTTACCTAGAGCTGAAGTACTTTGGCAAGTAGTCTTCCAGCGTTCCGTATACATCTTTGAAGTGCAACGTGCCACACATTGTTTGTGATGAACTGTGAATTACAATGCAGTCTTCAGACGCAGTCACTGTACGAGCCTCACATTGATGCCTCACATTGTTCAGTGAACGAACGGTTGTTGTTTGATGCCGGTCTCCGGTTCTAAGCCAGACTATGGTGGAGTTGTGGAGTTAGCCGAGGCACTATCTCGACGCCCGTCTTTTCCCCAGGATCCAGCATGCGTCAAATCATCCTTCATTTTCGTAGGCCATCTATCCTGAATTTGCGGTATTGGGTCAGATCTTGTTTCACAGGAATTTTGATTTGTTGATCGCGACTATGGACAAGATCGACCGGGTCCTTTACAACTACGCCGCCGAGGGCCATGACACAAAGGACAAGGTCTACGGAGCTTCCTTTGTCGTAACGGACCGCCATGGTGAGGGGCTTCTTCGCACTGATTCATACGTGCTTCATTGGGAGTAAATCATGACTGACTAGTCTCACAAGGTGTCGTCTATTCTGGTTCTTCTGGACGCATCAGCGCCGAGACGTCGTCGGCGCCCTTTACAGACAAGTCGTTTACTTGGGTTGCCTCTCTCACCAAGCTTCTCACAGCGACTGCGCTCCTTCAGCTGGTAGAGGACGGAAAGCTCACGTTGGACCAGGACCTGCGCCCCGTCGTACCATATCTCGCCGAGGTCCAGATACTGGTTGAATTTGACGAAAACGACAAGCCGGTCATGGAAAAAAACAAGAACCCTATCACGCTGCGGTAGGCAGATGTACCCTGTAATCCCAAGACAACAATTTCAGACGTACTAATCAGCCAACGCAAACATCAGCCAACTTCTCACACACACGGCTGGCTTTAGCTACGAGTTTGCCGACCCCTTGCTCCTCAAGTGGTCGCGCCAACAGAAGCGCCCGGTCTGGCGCATGAGCTGGTCACGCGAGGAAGTGTCGACGCCACTGCGCTTCGCCCCTGGCGAGTCTTGGGGCTACGGCGTCAACACGGACTGGGCCGGGCTGGTGCTCGAGGCCGTGACGGGTCTCACGCTCAACGACTACATGGGCGAGCACATTTTCCGCCGGCTCGGCATGAGCGACTCTGGATTCCGCCGCGCGCAGCTCCCGCAGACGGCGCACCGCACCGTCCGGGCAGCCGTGCGTAATCCCAAGACGGGCGAGCTTGGCGACGCCTCGACGTGGGTGATGCCGACGGACCACGAGGTTGACAGTGGCGGCGGCGGCCTATTCACTACAGCGCACGACTATGCCGCCTTCTTGCGCGGGCTGCTCGCCGCAAAGGTGCTGAAGAGCGGGACGGTCCAGGAGATGCTCAAGCCGCAGCTCGACGACGCCAAGGCTGGCTACCTCGAGGTCATTGCTTTTCACCCCTCGGTGCACAACACGTTTGCGCCGGAATTCACCGGCGATCCGATACCGCTCAACCACGGCCTTGGCGGACTCCTTAACATGGTGGACGTCCCTGGCAAGCGACGAGCGGGCAGCATGGCCTGGAGCGGGATGCACAACTGCCGATGGGTAAATATTGAAGCGCCTTGAACTATTTGACACTAATGAAGATTGCTAATCCTCTGGCAGTGGATCGATCCCAAAACGGGCATCGCAGCGGTGCTGGTAGTCAATATTCGCCCCAATGGTGACCCAGTTGTGGCAAAGTTGTACGACGAGTTGGAGTTGGCAACTTATGAGGCACTGGCTTTGTCAAAGAGCAAGATGTAGTCCAAAACACGGCATACAGTTAATCATGGCGAAGAAGGTTGCAACTGCTTTGGGCGAAATGAGTGTAGCTGATGAGCTGATCCTACATTCGCCGAGGGGCGGCGGTGCATGTACCGACCGGCAGAGTATGTGTCTGACTATTTTGCGAACCAGGCCTCATCGACCGAGCCCAATTCCTTCCATTCTTTCGTTGGGTGTAGATGACCTGCGTTTTACCACGCTTTCGTGATGTACATGACCTGCTTTTCACCACGCTACACCTGCATATCTCTCGCCGCAGCTACAGATGAGACATGCCTTGCCTCGTAAATTCTCCCACATGTTCCTGATCGCATGTCGATACGAGTCAGAACCTGATCCGAATGGCAAACTCAAACATCAAATAACGAGACAGCCATGGCATTTTTTCATCGATATATCTAGACCTTTGGAGTTATCTACCGTCGGACGGCGCCGCCATGCCAACCAGGCTGAGACATTCTGAGCTTTTTGTTAGTGTGGCTGACAACCACCGAGGTTGCGCTTTTATGCATCAGGGCACTCTTACGAGAAAGCATGTGGCCAGCCGACGTCAGGAAAATATCTCTGCCCCCACGCTATACGTGGAAGAGCGAACGATAAGAAGAAAGGGCAGGTTACATGGTTTGCACACCATGACGAGAGATGGTGGCGGCCTGACCACCTACCCCCGGAAGGCTGATCAGCCACAGATGAATATATATACTTAAAAATAAACAAAAACTGGAACGTCGCATGCAGAGGATAGTCCCTTCACGTCATCGCTTTGGGAAGGTACATCTTTTTCCCTTTCCCCCCGGCGCGCGCCTTTTCCTCCGAGCATACTAAGATGAAGAAACTGCAATGTTTTATACTAGTTGATCGGGCAAAGATGGGTGCGTTGGGTTTGCCACACCTTTCATGTAGCTCTGCAACGGCTGAGGAGCGCCTCTTCCATTATTGACATTGGCTGAAAAAGGCCAAGGCAATTGGGTTAGACACCGGGGATCTTGGTCCTTTTGTCGATTTGACGGTCGCGTGCTTTCTTTCCAACCCCGCGTCCTCGAAGCTTTTCCGAATATAGCAACTGTCCATCTCGATATGCTTGGCAGCCATAGGGATAAGCGCTGCACCCCAGTCGGCAATGCGGTGCAAGGGAAGCCTTGGTGACGACGGAGTGTGGTATATGTGCTGGGGCCATGGTCTATAATGGAAGCGTGTCATCCCATCATACGGTCGCTGCGACCATCACGAGACCCAAGAGGCGTGCCCGGATTTACCGTCCTTGGTCTTGGAGATATGCGCTGCTACCCAAGCCTCATCTTGGCTCGGCGGGCCAGCGAAACGGGCGTGGGAACCAAGACGGGAAGGTGATGCGGATCATTTTCGTCGTGCGACCAAAAAGGTCCCCGTTCTTGGCACGACACGGCGCCATTCTGTTGTAGTACAGTACATGACAAGAAGGGCGGGAATGTATCAGTATGTCAGTACTATGGAGGGCCGCGTTGAAGAGTAAGGGTCTCTCAGCTGCCTCGCGGAGAACCTGGTCAGAGCGGAATCGCAGCCGACGCCTCAAGCCACTGAGGAGTAAGCTATCTTGATAGCCACACCAATGATGGGCAAGTATCGAACGCCCGTCATCTCAGGTCTGAAAGATGGCGCCTCTTCCATGAGGACTGCCCTATTATCCGAGAGACGGCAAATGACCGAGATGCAACTCCACGCCAGACATCGAGAGGCGTTTCTCGGTCATCGTCTATTGCGGTCAAATCCACTCCACCATCATCGTGAAGCTAGCGTTGATCCAGAAGCTCAAGAGACTCAATGTCGCAGAATGTGGCCGTCCCATTGATCCTCCAGTAAGTCTATTTGCCTCAAAGACCTTCCGAATTCACTCACATCTGCACGTATGACAAAACGTGCTCCGGTACGACTGCCTACTTGTTGATTAGGCTTTCTTTGCTTCTGCCGACTCGCGTTCGCATTGGCTCTGGAAAGGGCAGGTAGCAATGTCTTGTTTGCACTGCTCGACGATGACATGCCTCGACTCACCAAAGGAAGACCGAGGGCTTGGTTGGCCGAAGCTAAAGGCCACATGTGCCTCGAAAGATAAATAGCCAGCGTCTTCTCTCGAATCCAGATGTGATAAGCAAGCTTCTACTCATTCAGCAAGCAAGCCTTTTCAACAAATACAATCCTCCATACTTGTAACCTTTCAATATGCGTCTATCAATCATCGCAGCTGCTCTTCCCCTAGCCATTGCGGCTCCTGTCGTTGAGCCTGCTCCTCTCATCGAGGCCCGCGGGCAGACCATTGCCGGCAAGTACATTGTCAAGCTCAAGGACACTGCGACCATTGGTATCATGGATGCTGCGTCCAAGGTGCCCAACACCGAACACGTCTATGAAAATGTCCTCAAGGGATTCTCGGCCAGCCTCAACCAAGAACAACTTGACCGTCTCCGCCACGACCCTGATGTAAGTGCCTCTTGTCCTTAGACTTTTGTGACTTTGACTAATGAATTGTGTCCACGGGAACAGGTCGAGTCCATAGAGCAGGATGCCATTGTTAGCATCAACGCCATTGTCCGGCAAGCCGGAGCTCCTTGGGGTCTAGGTCGCATTTCGCACAGGGCACGAGGCGCGACCACGTATGACTACGACTCGAGCGCCGGCGCGGGTACATGCGTATATGTCATTGACACTGGCGTTTATGCCGCTCACCCTGTAAGCCCACAAATACTTGCGTGCCCACGAGAAAGCCACTGATTGAGCATCAATAGGATTTCGAAGGACGTGCCAAGCAAATCAAAACCTTTGTCACTGGCACTACAGATGGTCACGGCCACGGCACACACTGCGCCGGAACTATTGGCTCCAAGAGTTACGGCGTAGCGAAGAAGGCGTCCATTTTTGGTGTCAAGGTGCTCGAAGACAGTGGCTCGGGTTCGCTCAGCGGCGTCATCGCCGGAATGGACTTTGTTGCTACGGACCGCAAAGCGCGTAGCGAATGCAGCAAAGGCACCGTCGCCAGCATGTCCCTTGGCGGTGGCTACTCGGCCACCGTGAACCAGGCCGCCGCGCGTCTGCAGTCTTCGGGCGTTTTTGTCGCTGTCGCCGCTGGCAACGACAATAAGGATGCCGCCCAGACCTCGCCCGCCTCGGAGCCGTCCGTCTGCACCGTCGGGGCCACTGACTCGTCTGACCGCCGGTCCAGCTTCTCCAACTATGGGAAAGCTGTTGACATTTTTGCACCTGGCACTGGCATTCTGTCTACCTGGAATAATGGCGGCACTGTGAGTTTCCGTTCACATCACGCTGTCCAATAAACCTCGAAGCTGACTTTTCAACCTAGAATACCATCTCGGGCACTTCGATGGCCACTCCCCACATTGCTGGCCTGGGTGCCTACCTTTTGGCTCTCGGCAAAGGCACCGCCGGCAACCTCTGCCAAGCCATCCAGACTCTCTCTACCAAGAACGTCCTTACTGGCGTTCCTGCAGGCACCGTCAACTACCTGGCGTTCAACGGCGCCACCTAAGCTTGACTAGCAGATGGTTTTCAACCAGTATAGGTCGGTCGTCGACGCCCTCTTCCCGGCGTCGGCCGTACAATGTAGCTACAGACCTCACAGACCTCGTGGTAACCTGGGAAATCAGGACGGGTATCATTTTTTGCTTTCATCTTTTGCTATACATTGATTTTCGAAATAAGATTGCTTTCTGTTATACCATGGCAGTGGATTAGTGAGACCTTGTGAAAGTGACCACTTACACCGCGATATTGTCACCACAACTGCGCTGTGCGTCGTTGAGAGACACATGCTTTCATTTAGTTAGATACGGGTAGAATAGAGGCTATTTACTACCGATTCAATACAGATCAATGAGTTTCACCATTTGCTGCGACTCACATCATTCGGAGATCGCTAGTTCTGGAGCCGCAGATTGAGTGTCTCGCCCTGTCCGGTGACTTCTTAATCTATTCGTAAAATGATACAGACATAGTCTTCCGGTCCTGAATTATTTTCAGTATAGCTTTTGAGCTTCCGCCGTATCTAAATTGTGTCTCAGACGCAACTAGACTGGCATCCCTGCATTCGTGGCCATGTATCGAAGAAAAAGTATTAGTTCACAAGCCAGAAATGCGATCCATTATAATCTTCGAGACAAGTGCTGGAGAGGTCACAACTCTATAGTCACTCTAAACGTGAGTAATGCAAGTTAAAGGTGGTATTGGCGTTTCAATGTAGCGTCGCATACTGGCCCTTGCCTTCCCAGGCACGATCAACTGCAACAGCTTTTTGCGCAAAAAAAGGAAGCACACATCTTTCTTGGAAGGGCTGGCCGACGGCAGGCTTGGCAGCCTTTTGGACACTAGTTTACACCAATCAATTGACTTTGCACTTTGATGAATGATGCCAAATGCTTGACGGCCAGGCAACCTCCGCTCTGCCATCTGCATCACTAGCTTTGCACCTAGGCCGGAATGCGCATATAACTTACCGGCAAGTAGTCACTCGTAAATCTAGTATTATCCAAGCCCGGTTCACGTCATCGACCAGTAGTATTATACTCTAGTATATAATAGCAATGCTGCCGTGGACATATGTGGAAGGCGGAGCGTTTCCGTCGGTTTGCTGTCGTGACAGGGAAACGGGATTGGAGAAGCAAATCTGCAGCGCGAGATTCAAACCCGACTGAAAAGATTAGGGGATAAAAGGTAGCTGCTGAGAAAATTTTGCCTGGCGACTACTTGGTTACCGAGTGAGTCTATGGTTTTGGCTTCATCAGTCAGGAAAGGCATCTTAGACAGCGACCAGCGCGGGAATGAAAGGCATCGCCCACAGGACATGTATAGAATCGCATATTATGCTGAATATGTCTTTTTTGCAGCAGAGCGGTGTTTTTGCAATCAAAGGACGTATAAAACAACGTTTGCGTCGCTTGAATGAAGGCTTCGATGGCCTGTGCACGTGCACGCGCAACATAGATGCAATCGAGGCTGTTTCCTATTTTCTTACGAATATTATAAGAAAGCAGAAACTCCAGCATTGTTCCACTTTGAGTATTAGAAGGGTTTGGCATATTTGCTTTTATCTGCACCACGAATTGTCTCTCGTCATTTTGCCGTGGCGGCTTTGATGTACTGTGGCACCACCAAACAGCAGCCTGTGTCGCGGGGTATTCAAGCCCCATATTGTGCTTGTCCCAACTGTAGATTATTACAGGCTATTACGCCTTCCCCACGAGAACCTAGTCTTATCATCATCACCCACGGCAGCGCTCTCGACCTCCCTCTGCGTCTACGCTGCATCAGGATGACTACGAATACGTGAGGAGGGACAACTGTCATTTGAAGCATGGTTAATTCGTCACCTCACCCACTTGTATCCCCTTCGCACATCTCCTTGGCTCCGCCTCGTCGAAGGCGGCCGTGCGATCGCTGCCATGCGATCAAAGAACGATGTCGTTGGCCTACGGAGAAGACTGGAGTTGAATCATGTGAAAGGTGCTCGCGCTTGGGTCAGCTCTGTGACTCCAATCGCCCTTTCGCCAAGGTTGGTAGGAAGAGAGCCTCTCCTGCGGGCAACCGAATGGCATTGCGACGGACGACCGCTGAGACTTGGCCGCTCCCCATCATGCCTAAAAAAGAAACTCGACAGGCAACACCACAAATCCCTGCGACAGCTTCTGCTTCTGTATCCGATGAGTCATCTCCTCTTCAACTTTCGCGGATACACCACCTGCATGACCTCAATTCGATGATACCTCCAAGGATGTCGCTATTCCCTGAACTAAACCAGCTGGAATTACACTTCCTGGATATCATGCTACACAAAGAAATCAGTGTCGACAAGTACCTTATTGGCCCTAGTTTCCGCGACCGACACCTCCAGTCATTTGTCGATCATCTCAAAGCCGAGATGCCGCATGTCAAGGACGCCTTTATTGCATGTGCGTCTCACCTCACCGGCAATGAGAGCCTTCAGCAAGTTGCCCAAGGTCAAAGTATTGGCTACAGAAGAGCTGCTGCTGCGATTGCGTCACTTCGCATCTCAAGCATTCGCTCCGAGGACGATCTGTCTATGATACTGATATTAGGCGTGGCTATCTCGACCTTTACCCTGCATCATTCGAGCTGCTTGCCCGTGTGCAAGTATATCCTGGGCTTGGTGAGCTCCATGTACGAAAAGGACTACACACTGCTCGAGCGTTTAGGTGGTGATGGCATGGCATTCCTGCTGTGCCTGCTCGGGACAGAGATGGAGGATTGCCTTGTCAGCTGCCAACTGCCAACTATCAGGATCAGACCAGGCATACTTGACAAGCTGGTGGACCGTTTTAGTGGAATTTCTGCGCCCATCTTCACACACTTATACGACATATGTCAGTTGGCTCAGCAATTTCAACAGATACGGCTCCAAGAACACGTATGCTCAGATGTCATTCTTGAGAAAAAAAGGTGTAGCCTTCGAGCGACCCTGAAGGAATGCGGCCCGACTGTGTCAGTGACGTACTTGAACAAAAACTTCACACCACACGAGGTCATGATAATGATGACACAATACAAGATCCTACAGCTCTCAGCCTTGATTATCCTATATCGACTGCGCCATCCGTACGCGACCAAAGACGAGACCCCACTCGAAATGTCCCATTGCATCTTGGGGGAGCTTGATAGAATCATGGAGCTCACAGGTCGTGCGGTGCCATTTGCTGACCTTCCTCACTTGGTCGCATGCTTTGAACTGAAAGAATATACTGAAAGGCGCGATGCATTGCAAAAGTCACAGCGCCTCATCAACTTTTCGCAGTACTGTCGCACAGAACAACAGGCATCTCTCGTTGCGTTTTGGGCTGCCAGAGACCAGACGGACCGGAGAGACATTTACTGGACCGATGTTGCCTCGTGTATCGGTTGACTAACACTGCAAATATGAAAATTCGATAAGCAATGTCAACTATCTCGATGCGTTGGCTGTCGGTGGGCCATCTTTCTGTACCGCGCTGCCGTTGCGATTCTAGCCTTCTTTCCCCATATAAGCAGCGCCACGGGCATCAGCAGAAGAACACAACAGAGAATAGATATCATGATATGGAGATTGCGCAATCCCATAGCGTTGATCCACGGTGTGAGAGCGAAGAGCACAACCACCGACATGGCGTTCCGCGTGAATACGACACCGACCAAAGCATTTCCAATAACCTGATGGTTCATGAGTTCTAGCGAATGTCCTTGGATAGATGGAATGGGAAACTCACGTCATGGTAGCAATCCATTGCGTAGGAGAGCCCAATGTCACCAGCGACCACTAGACCGAAGCCAAAAACGCCGAAACCAACGGCCAATAGCGGCCAAGGTGCTTGCTACGCATACACAAGGATTAGTCCAGCATCTCTCATGAACACTCGGCCAACATTTATGGCGCTAGACTTACATAGTAAAGCCCCAGCCCGAACATGAGAATGCCAGCGGGTGTCACAAAGGCCATAGGTATCGACATCCAAAGACGCATTTCCGGCTCGTATATCCCTCCATTTCGCCTCGCGAGCCACACGATCGACTTGTCGTTCAAGTACCCACCAACCCAAATGGCGGGAATGGTACCGATGAACGGGGCAAGGTTCATCAAACCCACACCTGCGGCAGTGAAGTTGTACGGTGGGCCGAACAGATATGTCGCCTGTACAGACGTCGTGACGGCGAACCAGGCCAGTAGGCTACCATATGTCAAAGCGATGAAGGCAATGGCGGGAAAGCTAAACAGGAGCACTAGTGGATGGTAGAAGTCCTTGACAATTGATCCGTCAGTCTTCGTGACCATGGCAAGACGCTGGCGGCGAGTCTTGAGGGGGATGGTTGGGTCGATATGCACGTTGGCAGGCTTCATCTGCTTGGCTGTGAGATCCATTGTTTCCAAGCCAGATTCGACTTTACCAAGTCGGTCGCCGACGACGTGAACGTTTCCTGGCTTGTTGCTACCTGTAGCTGGAGTGGAGCGAGGATCGGATTGGCCTTGAATGATGCTGATGTACTTGGACTCGTCGAAAAAGAAGATGATCAACACAAGGTTCACAGCAAACAGTATTACACACCACCACCAGACCCAACGCCAACCTTGGCTATTCACAATATATCCGGAAGCCACGGGCCCAAGATAGGCACCCGTGAAGGTGGCAAACAGGTACCAACCATTCATGGCTCCGTGATGATGCACGAAAAACAGATCTGCAATGGTAATTTGCACAATGGTCTCGCTGATGGCACCACTGATGCCAGAGAGGAGGTTGCTACCAATCATGTCGCCGCGCGTGCGTGTCGCGCCAAGCCACACGCAGGACAGCAGCTGCAGCACAGTGCTGAATATGTACATGGGACGGCGGCCATACTTGTGCACCAAAGGAACCAGGAACACACAGCCCACGGCGAGGCCGGCGTAGTTGATGGCGGCGGCTGCATTGAGGAAATCGACAGAGAAGCCGAGCTCAGCTTGGTACTGGTCCCACGAGGTGAAGCCAACGTCCAGCTGAACGAAAGTCAAAAAGACATAGAAACAGACTAGGGTAAAGTTGACGGTTTTCCGCAAAGGCGTCCAATTCAGTGGATCGTTTGGATCTGAGGACGGAGTTGGATGTAAAATGACATTCTCCGAGGTGGATTGCACTGTGGGATGGATCAGCTGTGACTCAAATTTCGCAACACGAGAGCAACTATCGCGGCGTAATAGCGACGTGAGGCTAGCGACTTACAGTCTTCCAAAGCCAGCGTTCCAGGCGGCCATAGTGACGGGTCACCCTGGTTCTCGGTCGGCCGAGTCATATTTCTGTGAGCAACTTCTTTCGCAGATTGCTGTGCTGCCTTGAGAAGATGAAATATATCGACACCAGTGCGGAATGAAGAGCAGAGTCAGAGCGCCAACCGAGCAGAAGTGAGCACCCGCATGTCGACAGCTGGACCCGTGATTGCAACGGGATGCCTGGTTATAAGTAAAGAACGGCGGAGATGGGTTGGATCACAATCACAACCTATCAACTCCACCTTGTTCAACTGCACAATAGACTATCTAACGCCGTGTGCGGAGAACCCTGGCGATGATTCTTCCTCCACGCCTCACGGACTGGTTCCATGCAAGGACCGTTTATCGGCGCCTCCACTTGGATACATACCTAATAATTCCCCCGCAAACTTGTCCCTATCGGTCGCAGAAATGAACTTGAGTGGCACTAATATAGCAACCAATCGCAGCACTGTAAACGTGCCGGTCAGGTGGCGTTTATCAACCACTCGGAGTGTCGGCATTCAGATAGAGGGTTGGTCAGGGCGGCACAAAGGTGGTGGCTGTGGAAGTTCCCCAGTGCCACGTTTCGGGTAATCACGTCTCTGATGATCGTGTGAGGCGAGGCTCAACCAATGGCAGCCCGAAGATCTCGCCGGTAGTGAACCTACACACATCAAGAAGAAGAGACTCTAGCTATTGGCGAAGATTACGCCACACTTCAAAATACCGCTCATCAGGCACTACTTCCACCCACGGGCTCCACGGCCGCCGAAGTGTCATATTGTTCTTCCTTTTTGCCGAACTGATCGACCTATATAAGGTGGCGCATAGGAGCCAGACGAACCAAAAGCTCATTCAACTAATCAGCATCTCTGTTTGTTGCAGGCCGTATCCCTCGTCAGCCGAATTCCTCGTCTTCTATCACGCCGCTCATAGCACCAACTATTATAACACTGGCCATTTATCCACCATGACAAACCCAATATCTACCAGCCTCATGGAGGAATTGTATGCTCAGGCGGTGGCTGATCCCCAGCTTCCTCATGTCAACCCCACAACAGCGTTCTGGCAACTCCCTCCGCACCCGTCCATGTCCGAGGCGCAGTCTGCTACCTTGGTCCCGACAACTGACTACGCCATCATTGGCTCCGGCGTTACAGGATGTAGCATGGCCAAGACACTGCTCGACAACACGCCTTCTGCTACATCTTCAGTCACCGTCTTTGAGGCACGAAAGTTGACTAGCGGAGCGACTGGTCGGAACGGAGGCCTTCTTACAAATTTTGTACCTGGCCACTTCAAACATCTTGTCGATCAATTCGGTCATGAACAGGCTGTGAAAATTGCGCGATTCGCCAACAGAACGCTTGAAAAGATGCATTCGCTAGCGAACTCGTCTGACGAGCTCAAAGAGGCTAGTGTCGTACGTAGGACTTTGGACGTCATTGCCTTTGATGACGACCAGTCTTTCAACGATGAGAAAGAGGGACATATGCTGTATGAAGAGCATGTGACAGAAGAGGAGGGAAAGACCCAAATCTTAACTGTAGAGGAACTTGCGGAAGTAAGTTTACGACCGGTCTTGCTTGTTGGTATCTGGATAATTACTGACGGGCTCGGCTCAGAAATACAACGTCAAGGCGAAATCGGGAGCAATTCTCTTTCCAAATGGCGCATTCTGGCCGTATCGACTGATCACCAGTCTCTGGGCCCAACTGCAAGAGCAGTATGCCTCACGGTTGTTAATTGAGACCAGCACACCAGTGACGGAAATTGCGTATGACCCCAGCAACGCCTCGCATCCGTATCTGCTGACCACACCTCGCGGTGTCGTCCGTGCATCCAAAATTCTCCATGCCATGAATGGATTCTCCGGGCATCTCTTGCCCGGCCTTCGTGGGAAGATCTACCCGCTCCGCGGTACTATGTCGACACAAAAGCCACCCTCAACGTTCGGCAACCACGGGCATGCAATCACTTGGAGCAGAGTCGGCGGCGGCGGGTTTGACCCAGCCAACAATGTGATGGAGTTTGGTCTGTACTACTCCAACCAGAACCCAAACTCTGGCGATGTGTTTATCGGCGGCGAAAAGGCCAAGCTCAACGAGATTTTTGTCAGCGACGACTCAGTCGTGGGCGCACCGTGTGAGGAAAACATTAGCACCAAACTCCCCGAGTGCTTCATCAAGGGGTGGGAAGACGCCAGCGAGCACAAAGTACGCAAGGTTTGGTCCGGGATCATGGGCTTCACTGGAGACCGACTTCCGTTGATTGGGAAACTGCCGGCCAGCGCAACAAATCGTGGAGGAGACGGCGGCGAATGGATCGCGGCTGGTTTTAATGGCTACGGCATGCCTCTGTGCTGGTCGAGCGGAGAGGCTGTGGCCAAAATGATTCTGGGACAGGACGTTGGCGATTTCTTGCCAGAGTCATTTGTCGTCACTGAGGAACGCCTGCAAAGCGAATCAATGTCATTCGCAAATGCAATTCAGGGTCTTCTGACTGGCTACGTCTAGGCAAATATGATTGGCCTTGTTGCTGGCCGCCCAAAGGTCCTGTATGCTTTGTGGATGCCTCGTGGCTGATTCACATTGAAAGATTAGCAAGCAGAGCCCTAAGTGGCAACCAAAATGTTCATCTTGAGCTGTTCGCCATTAAAGGTACGCGAGGATTTCGCCTGTGTTGACTGGACCAACAGCTGTACCCGTGACATGTACGTTAAATTTTATGGTGATCTACGCAGAGGATTGCAGTACGACGGACAGCTCGGGTTGATCTCTGGTCAGCCAGAAATGCTTGAACCGGTCGAGCCAGGAAAAAGTTCTCAAGCTGATCTCGAACTACGCTTCAACTCTATGTGCCACTCTTCCAGGTCCGTATCACCACCAGACGATTCCTCATCATTCGGCTCCAATACATCGGACAACGCTTCATCGATCCGAGGAGTTGATGCTGCCGACGGCAGATCCTGTACCTCGGAACGTGGCGATTTCGTATCGGGCAGGCTGGCTTCATCGCGATTGTCTGAAGCGCGCACGCGAGCTGTCGAAAGGGAAAGGGTCGGGCCACGGTATTGTCTAGTAGAGTAATCCCCGCTAAAACGCCGCAACTCCACCGAGGCTGGTCTCTTCCGTTGGGAAGCTCTGCCCGTGCCATGTACAGAAGAAGAGGTCGAGATAGACGGCCCATGCTTCCAGAGCCAGTGTAAGCACTTTCGGGAACTCCATCGTCTCGCCGCGTCTTTTCGCAAGAGTCCTTTTGAAATGGCTCGCAGAGACTCTGGCGCCTCGGAGATGCGTTCAAGTGCAACGGTACAGACCCAGGTCGCGAAATAGGTAGGGTCCCATTTATGATCATTATCAGAGTCCCAGCTAGTAAATATTTGCATTCCGATCAGCCCAAGAGCCCACATGTCCACTTTGGTTGTGTAGCACCGAGGTTTGGCAAACAGCTCAGGAGCCATGTAGATCTCTGTCCCTGTAAATGTGTCCATTATCTCTGAGTTGTTTTGCTTTGAGGTACCAAGGTCGGCCAATTTCACTACCAATTTACCGTCTTGTCTTGTAGCGAGGGCGTTGCTAGGCTTCAGATCTCGATGACTAATGCCGTTCGTGTGTAAGTATGTTAAGGCACTCCCGAGATGAAGTATTGCTGTGAAGCGGTCGTCTTCGTCGAACGTAGGTAGGGCTTCTTGTAAATTTAGCGGAATATATTCGACAATCATCCATGGTGGCAGAGTTAAATCCTCAGCCAGAACTAGGTCGAACGCCTTCACTATATGTGGCTTGCATGGTAATTTTATAAGTAGTCTGGTGAGAATGAGAAGTAGGGTTAGATCTACTTACGTGATCAAGATGCTTCATACGGTTATACTCCAGCCGCAAAGCCTCAAACCGTTGCCGTGCGGTATCTGCGTTGTCGCTGATCTTGAAGTACGGCTCCTTCGCTCCGAAGATCTCCCCGGTTCCTACGTTTTTGACTTTGATAACTGAGGCATGTGCACCCTTTCCCTGCATACCATGCCCATGAACAACATAAACAGCGCCATTCATACCATAACGGGCCAACTCAGCCGAGGTCTCGGTACGGGTCTGAAGAGACGGCAAACGCTTTGGAATGAACTGCATGATATCCTTGCTATATTCACGAGCCTTCGCTTTGTATTGAGAAGTCTCAGTTGACGTCCGTATTGGAGTCCATACGCGAAACTTCACAGCCCCCAAATCAACGATCGAATGGTCAGTAAGTACTTGTGGTGTACCAGGCTTACATTGAATGAGGGATGGCCCGCGAATACAGATCTGCCTATCAGAGAGTTGCGTTACTCTGGGCTCATGACTTCGGGGACTGATGTCGATTCTACAGGCCTGCCTGCTAATACCTGTCAAATTCGTGTTCGCAATCTGGAGGTCGCTCATGTCGGAATCTCCATGAGAGCCCAATATCCAGCCTCTAGGGTCAAACATGTTCTCTCTAATCTTCAAGCACAGAAACGGAGGCTTTAGCTCTTGCTCAGTTGACTGTTCACCCTTCCAAGCGGAGTCAGTGGTTGGCGGCGTGAATTCGAATCTGAAATTATCAGACCATAGTAAGATCTCATCCGCACCAACAAAGTTCCCAAGGATCAATACAATAGTTGAATAATCGACAGAACTACCCAATTTGTGCAAAGATGGGCGACACAAGGCCGTTTTATGAAGGCGAGAGGCGCGGGGGAGCAGTAAACCTCAAGTTCAGAGGGGTCAGAGGCGGCCAAGTCCAAGCGGGGCGTTTTCTTCGAAGGCGGTGAGGATGCGTGCAGATGCGCTGCAGGTCCTCTGCTGGGGACCTGATATAGGTATTCCTGATCATGTATACGTTATTGACAAATGTCAAATCGTACGTTGCAAAAATCGAGGTTCCAGAAATATGTTGAATGCTACTTAATCACAGCCCTCCTCCTACTTCGAGAGGATTTCTTTCCCTTTGGACTCGTGCTAGTAGCCGTAGGACCAGCCTCACTATGTCTTGCGCGTCGACTTTTGAGCTTCCTGCCTATCCTTGTCTTTGATCTTGTCCTGGTAGCAATACTAGCATCCGGCTGCAGAGCTTTGTTTGGGGAGGGGTGCGTTGGTCGCGACGGTGATAAATCTTCGAGAGACTGTAGACAGCGCTTTACCCGTTCTTTCCGTTCTCGTTGTATGTCTAATTTTTTTTCCAAATAGTCTTCATAGAGCTGATGTTCTAGTAATGCGACGCGTTGTTGGAGAACTTCAACTTCCTTTGCCCAGTATTTTTGATCTTCGATCGAATGTCGTATACGATCGGCTTCGTCAACGGACATTCCATGAAGTTTTATTATATGCTTGTAGCCTGATGCTGCCGTTCGCCATTGTTGAGCAGTTGGGGCTCTCTTGTTTCCTCCTTCATTCGGCCTTCGCAGGAGCAACTGTTGCAACACATCCGCGTACTGTCGGCATTCGGTTGCCCAATAATCCGGTTGTGTGACTGCGAGTCGTATGCTTTCAATATCCTCACCTGCGAGTTCTTTATACAGAATGTCGCATTGCCAATTGTAATCCTCCGCAGTAGAGGCGTAGTCGTCAGGTGAGGACGGCTCTGGGGTTGCCTCTTGTCGTGCAGCCTTGGCTCTTTCTAATTGTCGGCAGAGCTCATTCTGGCCTTCGTTGGACGCGAAAAGCCTCTCGAAACCAGATTTTCTGTCAGTAGTCGGGCTATGCTTGATCGCGGAATAAGACAAGCAGTACAGCAAAGGGAAGTGGCGTGGTAATAGAGAACAGCGTCCTTCTGATTCCCAGATTCGGCGCTCGGATTAACGAATTAAGCGCTGGTGACTAACTTTGGTTGATGAAACGCACTACTTGTTCTGCCAAATTACATAAGCAGAGATGCCTGGGCTTTCAGCCGTTATTGGCGCGAAGTAGTTATGCTTCGCTAAACTTCAATATACAAACAAGCATTGTCTGCAATTAAACAGGTATGTGTGTACCGCCTGGATGACGCTGTTGACCACCAGGTACACAATAGCGCTGGATGGCCCACTTGCAGTCGAGCGATCGAGGGACTCACGACAGCCACAGCGCGGCCAGACTTCTTCTTCTGGTGGATCTGGGTCGATGGGTATTTGTGGTGCACACTAGGCTGAGGAGAAGTTGTACCTGAGAGGGAGGTGAGATACGTCCCTACTTAATTATCAAGTTCCAAGCAGCTCGACAAGCCAGTTTCAACCGTGTAATTGATCTAAATATTAGTGGTCCGGCTGTAAGCAGCGCAGCAGGGTGGCAAGTGTTTTGCGTGACACCCGCAGTGACCCGTTGCGACTTCAGCGGGGCGCCGGTTTTTTTATCGATAAGCCGCCCTCCAGAAATTTTTATGGTAGAGCCGCAAGCCAATTCAGTTTTCCTGCTTCCGACGACGATAGAACGCCGCAACCATGGAGCAGCTGCACAAGCCGCACCGCAAATCCAAGGAGAAGAAGCAGCAGAGCTCCGGAGAGCGCAATCCTAAGGCTTTTGCCTTTGCGCGGCCTGGAAAGCTCCAGCGAACGGCTGCTCGGTCCTCAGATGTATGTCGCAGAACCGGGCTTGCCCCCGTGGCGTATGACTTGCTGACCCTTCTACCATAACAGATCAAAGAAAGAAGATACCACGTTCCTCTGGTCGACAGGCTTCCTGATGAGGCACCTCCGCGACTCGTGGCCCTCGTTGGTCCCCCCGGCGTAGGAAAAACAACCCTGCTCAAGTCTTTGATCCGCCGATATGCCAAAGAAACCATTGCCGAACCTCAGGGTCCGATTACCGTCATTACTTCGAAAAAGCAGCGCCTTACCTTTGTCGAATGTCCGAACGAGCTCGAGGCAATGGTCGACATTGCCAAGATTGCCGACATAGTTTTGTTGCTTATCGACGGCAACTACGGATTCGAAATGGAAACCATGGAATTCCTCAATATTCTTGCCGCCACCGGTATGCCTGGCAATGTCTTTGGTGTTTTGACACATTTGGATCTTTTCCGAAAGCCCCAAGCTCTGAAAGAGGCCAAGAAGAGACTCAAGAAGCGACTTTGGACGGAATTGTACCAAGGCGCGCATCTCTTCTACTTGTCCGGTGTCATGAACGGTCGCTACCCTGATCGCGAAATCCACAACCTTTCTCGGTTTCTGTCTGTAATGAAAAACCCACGCCCTCTTGTGTGGCGTAACGCACATCCGTATTCAATAATCGACAGTTTCCGCGACATCACCCATCCTACCAAGATCGAGGCCGATCCGAAATGCGACCGATCGATTGTTCTTTCCGGCTACCTGCGAGGCACAAATTTTGCGGCCCAGGACCAGCGAGTACATATCCCGGGTCTCGGTGACTTTACCATCGCCAACATGGAGGTCCAGCCAGATCCCTGTCCTACACCAGCCATGGAGCAAGCTTTAGCCAAGATCACAGGCAAGAAAGGCCGGAGACGACTAGACGAGAAGGAGAAGAGACTCCACGCTCCTATGTCTGACCGCAGCGGCTTAAAAATTGACGGTGACGCTATCTGGATCACCAAAGAAAAGGGCTTTACATTTGATAAGGATGCTGAGGATGATGGGGAGCGTGGCGAGGGTGAAGAAATGATCATCGGTCTCCAGGGTGAGCGAAGACTTCTCGGCCAAACAGACGAAGGTCTGCAACTCTTCCAAGGCGGAGAGACCATCAAGGATGTGCCGCAGGAGGAGGAAAATACCGGTCGCAAAACTCAGCGCAAAGTGAGAATGGCTGAGCGCGAAGGCGATGGTGATGAGGACATGGACGATGAGGGGCTCGTCAGCGGCAGTGAAGAGGGAGACTCCGAGGCCGAATTCGACGAGAGCAGGTTAGGCAGCATGTTCCGCAAAGATGCGGACAAAGAGAATGGCGAGGACGACATTGCATTTGCCGATAGCGACTCTGACTTGGGCTCCATGTCTGGGCTCGACGATGAAGAGGAAGACGAAGAAGATTATGATTCAGACGAAGAGGCTGCTGCTTTACGATGGAAGGAGGACTTGACGGGCAAGGCGTTAAAAATGCACGGTCGCAAGCGCTCTTACCACACCGGTGACCTCGCACGGTTCATGTACGATACATCGATGACACCAGAGGAGGCTCTCAAGCGATGGATGGGTCAGGAGGATGAAGAGAAAGAGGAGAATATCGAAGATGAAGATGATGACGACTTTTTCAAGAAGACCTCGCAAGAAACAGAAGACCTCGTCGAAGACCGCTACCTTCCCGATTACGACTATCAAGATCTGGCAACCAAGTGGGCAGATGAGGAGCAAATGGAGGCTCTGCGCCGCAGGTTCACCGCAGCCGACATGAGCCGCCGCGGCGGCGGTGACGACGAAGATGACGGCGAAAGCTGGAACGGCGCCTCGGACGCCGACGAGGACAGCGAAGGCGACGGCGAGTTTGAAGATCTCGAGGCTGAGAAGGGTAGCAAGACCCAGACGGTGGCGCAGCCTACCCCCGAGGACATCGAGGCGGAGCGGGAGAAAAATGCGCGCCGCAAGGAGGAGCTCCGGCAGCGATTCGAGGAGGAGGACCGCGACGGGTTCCTGAACGACAAGGCCAACGCGCGGCGCGAAGGCGGCGACGCGCAAGAAGAGTTTGGCGAGGACGACTGGTACGACGCGCAAAAGGCGGCGATCCAGAAGCAGCTCGACATCAACAAGGAGGCGTACGAGGAGCTCGACGAGCAGCAGCGGTCGGCGGTGGAGGGCTTCCGGGCGGGTCGGTACGCCAAGCTGGTGCTCGACGGGGTGCCGGCCGAGTTTGTATCGCGCTTTGACGCACGGCTGCCCATCATCGTGGGCGGGCTCACGCCGACAGAGGACCGTTGGGGCTTCGTTCAGGTGCGCATCAAGCGTCATCGGTGGCACCGCAAGATTCTCAAGACCAACGACCCGCTCATCTTCTCGCTCGGGTGGCGGCGGTTCCAGTCGCTGCCCATCTACTCCATCTCGGACTCGCGCACGCGCAACCGCATGCTCAAGTACACGCCCGAGCACATGCACTGCTTCGGTACCATCTATGCGCCGCTCATCGCGCCCAACAGCGGCTTCGTCGCCTTCAACTCCATGGCCGGCGGCACGCCAGGCTTCCGCATCGCCGCCACCGGCACGGTGCTCTCCGTCGACGAGTCGACCGAGATTGTCAAGAAGCTCAAGCTCACCGGCACGCCGTACAAGATTTTCAAGAACACCGCCTTCATCAAGGACATGTTCACTACCTCGCTCGAAATCGCAAAATTCGAGGGCGCCGCCATCAAGACCGTCTCCGGCGTCCGCGGGCAGATCAAGCGCGCCCTTTCCAAGCCCGAGGGCCACTTCCGCGCCACTTTCGAGGACAAGATCCTCCTTAGCGACATTGTCTTCCTCCGCGCCTGGTACCCCATCAAGCCGCGCCGCTTCTACAACCCCGTCACCAACCTCATCGGGTGGCAGCCCATGCGCCTCACCGGCGAGGTCCGCCGCGACCAGGGCCTCTCGGCGCCGCAGCAAAAGAACTCGCAGTACCGCCCCATCGAGCGCCAGGACCGCCACTTCAACGCCCTCAAGGTGCCCCGCGCCCTCGCCGCCCAGCTCCCCTACAAGTCACAGATTATGCAGGCCAAGCCGCAGCGCAAGCAGACGTACATGCAGAAGCGCGCCATGCTACCGAGCGCCGGTAGCGGCGGCGGCGAGGAGAAGAAGGCCCGCGCGCTCATGCAGCAGCTGCTCACGCTACGCAACGACGCCGCCGCCAAGCGTCGCGCAAAGAAGGAGGAGACGCGCGCCGAGTTCAAGAAGAAGATGGCGGACAATCTGGCCAAGAAGGAGGCGAGGGAGAAGCGCGAGTCAAAGGACTTTTGGCGCAAAAATGGCCGCAAGAGAGCCGCGGGCGACGAGGGCGGTGGTGGTGCGGGCGGCAAGCGCAGCAGAAAGTAGTAGTCCTGTCGAGGGTTGCCAGGGTTGGAACAGAAAGCTGGGATGGAGTTTTACCTGTACTTTTTGCGCTCTTTTTCGCCTATCTTGGTCTTTACAATTCTTTAGATCTTTCTTTCTTCGCATAGGGTTGGAATCAACTGTACTGGTTGGAGACTACATAGTTGCATAAATTATCTCTTCATCACGCATTACCGCGGAGCAATGGGAAAAGAATATTTCACACATAGCCGGCAGCGAATGCATGAATCAAAGTTAATCTTGACCAATAATTGGTCTTCTACCATCCATTCAAGTATTATCAATCAATAAATCTGCATGCGTTCATGTCATGTTCATCATTACTTGCTCTTCTAGTTTTTGTCATAGTAATCAACTTCGATTACCTTGGCACCGATGGGAAGGCCGACAACCTGTCTATTGGTCACGTAACCGCAGTCAGTAACGGTGGCAGAGCGATCTGCCTCCTCGGTCAGACAGTTGTTCGAGTTGCCGTTGATCAAGTTACCACTGTTGTAGTACTTCCAGGCGTCGGTGCGGCAGCCAGAATGACGGCTTAGTAGCTTGCCCTTCACATCAGTGAGGCATTCATTCGTGCGCAGCAAGCTATTAATGTGACCTTCAGCGCTGACAGTCCAAGTCTGTCCATCAGATCCGTCACATGCTTTCCAAGTTACCCTGCCCGACTTATCATCGCTCAGGCACTTGAGGGAAAAGGTGTTGAAGATCAATCCCGTGGGCAGGACAATGGGATGGCTGGAGCCTCCCATGCCACCAGAGATGCGGTAGACAAAGGTACCGTGAGGGCCGACATTCTTAGCGGTGATGCCACCGGCGCTGATCTTGACCTTGTCAGTCTTGCCAGTCCAAAGATCTTTGACGCTGAGCACAGTGTCAGGGTTGATGCGGGCAGTCTGGATGCCTGTCCTGGCCCAAGAGATAGTGTAGTCACTGGCCTTGTTGGCCTTGTTCAAAATGGTGAGGATACGGTCACCGTTGGCCAGGGTCTTGCTGAGAATGTCCAAGTTCGGAGAAGAGCTGACAAGAGTCGCCTGTTGCACAAGCGGGTCCTGGTCGATGGCAATGAGGTCCGTGTTCAGAAGAATCTCAAGTTCCTCCTTCTTGAGGTTGGGAATATCAGCACTGACAATAAGAGGGACAGAGAAAGAAGACCACAGAGCCATGTGTGTCTTCTTCTCCTCGTAGGTGTAGTTGGGGTGGTCGGTGTTGAGGAAGTCGGGGTCATTAAAGAAGTTGGGGCGCTGGTACCGGGCGAGGCGAATGTGCTGATGGTAGTTGGTCATCAGACTGTCCCACGCGCTGCCCTTGCTGTCATAGTTGATAATGTCATCCGAGTGACGGGCGAGCTGCCCCATCTTTTGCGACCAGCCCATGATGCTGTACCAGTCCGTAAGGTTGTCTGCACCAGAAAAGTAAGCAGGAGCCGAGTTGGAGAAGACAACCGGCTTGGGGAACTCGAGCAAAAGATTGCGCCAAACGTCAAAGTAGAGATGACGGTACGCAGTCTCGCTGTTGCCGGGCACATTGCATCCGTCGAGCTTGAGGTACTCGTAGCCCCAGTCGGAAAAGTCCTTGAGATCAATCGCCTCGTGATTGTAGGCGGCGGGGTACCGACCGCAGGACAAGGTACCAGAGTCGGTGTAGATGCCAGGAATAAAGCCCTTTTCCTTTATGAAGCTGGCAAGCCAGGTAAGGCCTTTGGGAAACTTGGTGGTATCGGCAACCATGGAACCGTTGGCGGCACGATCATGTGTGGACCAGGCATCGTCGAGGTTCAGGCGGTTGTAGCCAGCATTGAGCATGCCATTGGAAGCCATGGCAGTGGCAGCATCGGTGAAAATGGACTGATTGATGTGTGTCGTGAAGCGAGCCCAGTTGTTGAAGCCCATGGGAGGAAGGGGAAGGTCAACATTGGTGGTAGTGGCCGGGCTGACGAGGCCGGCGACCGATGCAAGAACCAATTGAGATTTCATCGTGCTTTGTGAATTTTGCCTGTAATGATAGAGGCCAGAAAATGATGATGCTCTAAACCGTGAGCCCTAAAGCTATACATTGACGCCAAGGCCTATTTATCAAGGACAGGAACACAATTTAGACAGGGTTTAGATGTGTCAAGCGAGCTCCCATTTGGAGAGCTGCGGAGAGGTTGATAGAGTCAGCCGTAGGCAGCTTCCTAAACAGGCAAGTGATTAGCATTTACATCGCGGTGGATCTTTCGAGGTTCGTCATAGTATGGGGATTCCATGGAGCTCCCCTGCTCAGATTGATCGGCCATGGTTCCAGTAGTTCTCGTAAAGCTTTGTAACGTTGCAACATCCGTGCACCATATCCGCTAGTTCCTGATTAGAATTGCCTTGTCAGATTTGATGTTTGGTGCCTGCTTGTTGTCGAGTCCAAGGCACATCGGGGACTACCTTTGCCTTTGGGCGCTTTCGGTAGGGACAGCTGACACGATTGGCCTCTGGCTTTATTACGTACCTGCATATATTGCCAATAACAGAGACGACTGTACGACGGAAACTCAAGTCATTCGCGTGATACTTGGTATTCATGTTCGCCTCCTCCTGTGGGAAGCTCAATGAATGAATACAGGCTGCTTGATATGCGGGCCGCCGGGGAAGTTGCCCTCATGCCTGTATTCTCCCTAGTTATAACAGAGCCATTAGGGCGACTCCTATAATATGTAAGGTGAAATAGCGTTGCGCCCCTGCCAGAATAAGCGTAACATAATAGGCTGAAAGTCGACGAACATCTTTTAGCATTCAAGCTCATAACAAAATCGAGAAATATGCTTACTATCTATACATTTCACCTTTTGTCTTATTCAGAAGTAAAGTAAAGTTATACGAAATTTTCCAAGAATTTTCCCAAGGATACAGACGTATTATTATGTGAGGAAAGTTAGGCCTCTGGTCGCGACAGGCGGATCGCGCTAAAGTGAGAAGGAAGCAGTACCCTACAGAGAATACGAATAAACCTTTTCGCTCTTTGAACGATTAAATTCTCACATTCCTCCCTAATTAGAGACTTCTAGCCATTGTAGTGATATATTTTTCTTCATCAAGTGTAGTGCCGCAAACTGAGAGGCGCAACTGTATTTAGCCTCTGACCGTTCTTTGACAACGCGGTTGCGGGGTTACAATTATACCGAGGTCTTGCTCGCTGTTTCGTTGATGTGAACGATACGTAGCTTATAGCCCAATACTGATGCTTCTGTGACAGAGTTAATAGACTAGAGTGTGGCTATAAGCGAGTTCAGGTGAACCTTGACCAGAGTGTTGAGGATGCACTGGTTGAAAGTCTAGCTGATTCTCATTGGGGTCTCTTCTACGGCTGTCCACTTATTCGAGTATGAGAAAATGTTTCAATTGCAAGTAAATTCGGGGTCTAAGTACAATAAACGAGTTCCACCAGCTTTGAGCGGTAAACTCAGGGCCTGAGCTTCAAAAGGTGGCAGCGAACGGCAGTAACAAGACAATTATCTAACATAGTCCTTAGTTCCTTAGTTGGTCTTGCCAGAATCTCCATTAGCAACCTTCTCCACCATATTTTTAAGCTCTTCGGCAGCTTCCGCGACTGTCTGCAGCCACTTCTTGAAGTCTTCAGGCGTCTCCTTCTTGGGCTTCTCAGCCGGGGGAGCCTCTGCCTCCTGACGCGTGCTCAAGACGGCCGCATTGGCGTTGGTGCCATCAGACGAGAGTGCCAGAGTAGACACGGCAACTGGTTTTGTTAGCCAAAGTTGTGGGAGAGGTTCACAATGTGTAGACGCACAAGCCAAGACAGCAGTAGCAGTGATGCGAACCATGGTGTGAGGTAGTGATACAACGAGTAGATCTGATTGTGTTATTTGTGAGTATGAAAAAGAATCGAATTGGAAAAATTGAAAACAGTTTGCTAAACGAGTGCTTGGTTGAGATTGCTCCTCTTGTCTTGACTGGAGGCAACTAGCTAGTCTTATATCTTGGAGCAGACGAAAATTCGCCCAACTAAGACACCGAGCTTGACTCGGCCAGAAAGGTGCTGCTTTTCAATGCATAGCCTCAAAGTCCTTATACTCAAAGAGTCTTCTGAAGATCCCTTGGAAGCCTTGTCATCAGCAGTAGTGTTGCCGACTCGTTATTTGTGGGGGTCGTTTCACTTGGAGTCGACTAATAGACCAAGAAGCCACACTCTTACTGAGTGGGATAAAGTATACTATAGCATGGAGGATATTAACAGTTTTGTGAAATTTCTGAGCCGCGATTTAAAAAAAATATTGCGCAAGGTATAGCACCTATACAGTGGGTGTTCCTGCATCACCAGCGCAACGATGAAATGCACTGCCTTCTGCCTGACAGTTTCGCAATTAGTGGGGTGGCATTAAACTTTGAACGGAGAAACTGAGTATCTATAACAATTTTAGAATGAGTCTGATATCGAATGGCATTGCGTTATTTACAGAAGGCTTGGCACTGCTTTGCATCGGCTTTATTCTAGAGGAATCAAGCTACCACTTACACGAGGCTTGGCACAGCTTACATCGGCGATAGAGACATCTGGGTACCCTGGTCCTATAGACAAGGAGTTATTTCGCCACCACAGTAGGGCTGTTGCTTATATTACATTTCACGATACTCGATAAATTGTGTGGATACATAGGTAATTAATCAAGCTTACCGTCGCCGTTATCAAATAGTTGCAAAAGGTGAGAGATCAATGTTTTGGGGGCATTTCTTTGACATCCTTTGATCAACGCTTTAGGAGACAAGGCTTACTGAGTACCCACCCATTGCACATGAATTCTGAGAAGAAGATCACGGCATAAATCGTCTGTTCTACAAGTCCTCTTCATATGACGAGTCAGGAAACTTCAGACCATGGAGAGTCGGCGCTTTCCGATTTATGGCATGGCTGAGCAGGCTTGTCAACAAAT